>VFFE01007653.1:531057-633928 GCA_008921705.1 Burhinus oedicnemus
TTTTTTTTTTTTTCTGTTTCTTTTTAAAGCCTTGAGTCTTTCTAAACTGAAGCACACCTCATTTCCTGAAATGCAGACAGGAATCATGTTTCCTGCTGCATTTAGCCTTGCTCAGGAAAGTAGCACTAGATGTGACTGTAAAAACTGAGTCCTAATAGTAGCACAGTTATGCTTTAGAACCTCTCAAGACCTCTGAAGAACAGATGGAGACAGAAGCCTTCTTCGTGACCTCTAAATCCTGTCACGCATGGATGAAGAAGAACCAAAGCACCTATCAAAATTTCCTCCACATAACTGAGATGTATGAATAAGAACACGTTATATGACACTCAGTCCTGCTATACGCTAAACACTCACACCTCCCACTGACTTAATGACAGGTCCTAAGGACCACTTAGAAGATTCTCCAGAGGCAGCAGTATCTGCCCTGATTGTCTGGCTGGTCATTAAGTCTTTTTTCACAATGAAGGATCTGTGAATAACTCAGAGTGAAAATCTGCTGAGTAAAACCTATTTGTGGAGACAATTTTGTAGAGATTGTAAGCTCCAAAGTAAAATGGGTGTTATGGAGAAATGATACTGGCAATAGTATGCGTTAAATTGAATAATCAAAGAATTAATAAGTTTTTTAAATTATTACAGTGTTAGAACTACATCTTTGTTTGGTTAGCTATAAAGATGTACTTCCTGAGACACCAATCATGAAACTTACATCTCTGAATAGAAAAGAAAGAAAGGTCCTTTGTTGTTTTATGTGAGCTTCTTTTGTTCCTTCCTCTGCTTTCTTTCTGTTTTTCTTCTTTGGCTGCCATCTGGCATATTTCCCTGGACTAGAGGAATGGTCATGTGGCTGAAGCTACTGCCAACACCACTTCTGCAGCTAGCGGCTCGTGGCATTCATACGTAAGGAGGCAGATTCCCTCCTGCCAGATAATTGTACTCCAAGCCACTAAACTCTCAGGAGCTGGGCTGGAATGTGGAATCCCTCTCTCAAACAGCATTTTTCAGGAATCCCTTCTCTAAGGGGATTTCTTAGTGATGTAAAAGCTTTCTTAGTGAGCAGAGTGTTGTATTCTTATTTTTTGTTATTATAACCCTTGTAATGAAATGGGAACAGAACCCAGATTGAAGATTATTATTTTATTTATTAGGAGTTAGAGTTCCAGCACACTGGAACTACTTCAGGTCTTTTTGACTAGTCATACAACGTTGTCTACGAAATAAAATATTTGAATGCATAAATGTGGACTTTTCTAGTGAACGTGATGAGTCACACAGCTGATTTCATATTCAGGTCAAAAATTCTGTAATTCAGAGTATGCCATGTCACTGTTAAAATGATGTTTTGAGTCTCACTCAGACTTATTTTAGACAAATCTGCATGCCAAAATATCATCATACCCAATTCAGACATTTGGTTATGTTAATTTGAAATCTTGGGAAAAGTGGCAAAATAGCAAGGCATATTGCTAGTCAGGTTAAGTAGCAGTAGGAAAGCAGGTGCAAGTGAATCATACTTGACTCTCAGTGTTGCTGCAGACTTACATCCTTGACAAAACCGCCCAGGGAGTCCCTGATCATGACTAAACATAAATAGTCTTTACGCCATGTCCAGTCCCAGTCCATAGGTCCCCAACAGCAGGAAAAAAAAACAGAACACAAGTAACATGTTCAAAAGTTTCAGCTTTTGCTTAAATTTCTCAGACATAGTTGATCCTCGCACAGATAGGTTGAGTGAGTCTGTCACAGAGGGACAGGTTGAGTCTGTCAGTGTTTCTTATTGCCGCTTTGGAGTACTGTTACCTGAGTGCTTATTCTGTGGGATTCTGTTGTTCTTGCTACTGCCTTGGAAGTGAATTCGATAGTGTAAAATTAACAGAAAACTGAAGTACACCTGTAGGTATTTTATCAACAATTTTTTTCCAATTTATGCTTAAGTAAGTTGTAATAGCCTAAGCCAGAACCTATATGAAAAACCATAAGGAAGTGTTCTTTTATACACAGTGAAGTAAATTACAATGACTAGTGTTGCTACGGTTTACAGTAAATAAATGTCTGGGCTTTGCTGTTTGTGGCTGAAACAATCCCCACACAAGGCTGGCTTTCCAGATTAGGCTGGGAGCAGACATTAACATCCCTTGGGATGCAGAAAAAGATTACACTAACCATAAACACCAGGAAATACTCAGTATGATTTACAGATTTTAGATGCCCATAGGTATTTATATTAATGTCAGGACTATCTGACTTGCAATTCCCTGATATATAACAAATTCTAGGAGTACTATAAATAGATCTATCATTCAATCTGATACCAAATACATCAGGAACAAGCTGACGCTGGTTCAGCATGTACCATGTCAAAATGTCGTAATTAATTTCTAGATACTGCATTAAACAAGACCAAAAGTGGTACAGGGGAAACCTACCAATGTTTCTTTTATGCCACTGTACAATATGTTTTATGTCCATTGTGGATCTGAATAGATTATTATTTTTTTTATTGCAAAGGAAATTGAAAAACTGGAATTTCTGATTGGAATTAGTAAACACAATTTATTTCTGAGTCCCAGAAACCACTAATATCTACAGGTCATTTTGTGTTTCAGTTGTCTCTGTGAAAGCCGTATGTGAGTGTTAATTGAAAACTTCAGCAACATACTAAAAAGTAATTTAAGGCTCTAATGCGCCTTTCTTCATGAGGCAAAAAAGAAAAAAGAAAATGAAATGGATCAAAAAGATCTTGCCCATCTAGAGGGGTCAGGCACATACACCATTCTGGTGTCCTTAGCTATAGAGCCGTTGTTGTATTTCATCACAGGGATGGTCCATGTCAGCTAATCCAGCTCCTGGTGTGTGACAGCAGCCAGAAGCAAACGTTTGAGAGAGAAGGCAAAGAAACTTGGTGGTTACAGTATAATCTGCCTTTAGGGAGAACCACCTCAACATCTTCAGTAGTTCCCTGTGTATGAGTACTCCAGAACTCTACTTGCTGTGTGTATGGCTTACTCCAACAAGTCTGGGTATTTTATTTATTCACACCAAATTTTGATCATTTATATTAAAAAGTTGCTGAATTTGTGGCTTCAGCAGTATCTTTTGACACTCACTTCCACAGGGGAACTCTCTGCAACGTGGAGGATTTTCTTCATTCTGTTGTTGTCTTTTGTCTTGGAACATTTTAAGTAGTATTGTGACCTTATGTTGCTAAAGGGTTAGTTGTTGTTTCATATCTTTGTATACCACTCTTGCTCATCAGCTCTCTAACTAATCTATATTTCCAGTGCCTCTTTTCACATGGAAAAATTTTGTGTCTATATCATTCATGTTGCATATCTCTTAACCCCTCCTCCTATTGCAATGCTTCTTCCAATGCAGAGTGACTAGAAGTAAACCCAGTAAACTGATGAGGACACATGGTCTAGATGATTAAAATATTCCTATTCTCATGGAAATATAATTTTAATAACATTTCCATTATAACATTTCCCTTATTAGCCTCCATCTCATTTCTGATGCAGTTTAAGGGATTTGGTGGTTAACTAATTTTGAATCATGAGCAATAACCTCCCCTTCTGTTAAATACCTGGTAGTGTCTGTACTGGCCAGACTAGACATTCTGTGTTTTTAACGCTGTTGGAATAGTCTCTCTTCCATTACTATGTACTTTTTCTCTTGTTCCATGTCTGCCCGTTCCCCTTCCTCTGAGAGAAGTTTACAAGGACACAGTATTGAGTGAAGGCAACAGGAATCATTGCAGGAGGTAGAATTTCAATCTCACTGGAAATTTTGCATTTATAAAAGAAAAAAAAAAGCCTTATGATGAACAGCCAGTTTTACACAATTTTTTATGCAAAGAATGTTTCTTTTTTTTAAGGTAATAAAATATAAAATGTGATTTAGACTTTTTATAGCCTCTCTTCTTCAGGTTTCCTGACTTGTTAGGAGGTTAGAAAGTCCTTCAGGCAAGCTGCCAGAAGCTGGGCAACTGCAGAAATGAGGGGTCTCAGCAGCAGGAGGAGACAGATGCTTCCCATCAACATGCTCATACAGTTGGTCATTGTATACATGTATATTATACATACAGTATGCACACACATGCATATGTGTGTATGTATATATCCTACATTAAAGTGAGCAAACTGGCAAAAGTTTGCCAGGAAGGAGCTGAATACACAGTACTTACTTTTCTGTTTGTTCACATGAACTTGGCTTTCCTTTATTTATTTTACCTTTGCAACATTTCCAGTCAATACTCGGCTCCTTAGTGGCTTAGCTTTCACAGGCTGTGGTACAAATTTCTGTTGAAGTTGTAAAAGCAAAATGACACAGCAGAACAAACAACAGCAAAGCCTAAGAATATCTATTGTCTTTCCCAAGCAGGGTCAGATAAACTCCTGTTAATACTAGCTGAAGTTATTTAGCTAGTGAAGAAAACTAAAATGGAAGAAAGTAAAACTACTTAAATGGGATATAACTGTGTCCAGGTGGAGAATAGGAGGCCTCGTATTTTCTTGGTTATAACAGATGTACGTGAAGCAAGAAGTCAAATGTGAAAAAAAAGAAAAATACAAAATAACTCCAGCTCAAGCTACATATGTATTACTCTAATATACTTTATGAATTACCCTATGAATCCAACTTAATCTGCACTTGCTGGGAAGCAACCCATATCAGGTATTTCAGTGTCCTCATGACACTTCATCTGGAGGCACCTTTTCCTTCCCCAAGCTCCATCCAGAGATGACTATGCACCTGCAGTACTTGTTACAAGCTGCTGCAGAAGTACTAGCACCAAACAAAAGCACTTGGGCAGGATGACACTCTTCAATGACTTTCTTTCCACTTGCTTTGTCAGGAATTATATTTGGCCCATGTCAGATCTGCTGTGAGAAGGCTCTCACTCGCAGGGAAAACACAGGGAGTTCATGCTCCGAGGGAAAGTTTGCCATTTTCTTAAATAATGAATTCTCTGCTTCTGTATATGACCATTTTAGGCATACAGAGTACAAGGAGGATGGATGGATGGCTGAAGCTTTCATCCCTTCCAAAGGGGAACGTGTGTCTAGGAAACAGTACATCAGGGTGGGTTGTTTTGTTTTGTGGGTTTGGGGTTTTTTTGAAATTAGAAACGCTCTAGTCTCATCTGTTCAATTTAAAGTTCTCTTTTCTGTCTGATAAACTGAAATGTGGCAATACATGGAACTCATAATTGCCAATTAAAATGTTGCAGATGGAGCAGGATCTGCTGCTCTGGCAGCTCTCATGTAAGGCAGAAGCATCATGTAGCAATATGCAAACGGTGCAGTTTTTTCCTCAGTTCATATGACACTAATAGGTGTGGATATTTTCTTATGTTTACTTGGTTTTCCTAAGTGCGTGAAACATGTTTCAACTTCTAGGTAACCATCCAATTACATAATTTTTCCTTGCTTTTTGCTCCTCTTACTCATAAAATAAAATGGAAAAGAATACGGTCATGCAAACGTTAAATGAGCAAAGCAGAGAAGTCAGCTGTTGTAAGCAAGAAAGTTCATCTGTTTTATATCATGCTTTGGAAGCTAAGCCAAATGTTTCAACATCATTTGTGCTCCATTGAACCAGAGACTGAACAGTCAGAAAATTGATAATTTGAAAACTGGAGTATGTGTGTAAAGCACTAGAAGTAAAATCCACTGAGTTAGGCTTTTACTGGTGTTAGAGGAGAAAATTAATTTTCTTCTAAACATTATGTAAGGAAAACACTCCCATGAATTTGCTGTGAGATATCTTGAAGTGATGGGTTCCTGAACAGAAGCATCATTGGCACCTGAGAATCAGGAAGAAGTTTATTTTATACTAGTATGTGTGGTTAATCTTGTCAGCTTTCTGAAACAAACTACTGATTTTTGCAGATATTTTTCATGTAGTTTCTTAACATCAATCCCAGCATCCAGATGGTTCCCTTAACGAGGCAATAATGCAGTCTTAATGAGTATATAAGTTGCAAACTGTATTTGTTCCATGTCTCCTCTTGGTCACAGTCTCTGTTTAAGCTCTCTCCCATGTGACACAGCACAGTGTGTATTGGAACATGGCATATTTTGAGGCTTATACGAATTTGGCATTAAAATACATGTAGTTCTGTTTTCTGATAAACTCTGCTTGGGGTCACAGAAAACAGAAGGAATTCTAGCCAGAGTGGTTTTACAGCAAATACAAGAACATTTTAATGCCAAAATAATACTTATTGTTTATAGATAAGAATATTAATGATATATCACAGATGGTATACTAATTTATATTTGGGGTCAATAGCAAAATGTAGTGTGATCTCATTAGAAATCTGTTTCAAGGTACAGACAAAGTTTCATCCTCACATGCAGAGAACGGATATCTCTGTGATCCACCGAGGGCTTAAGTTTTGCTGTCACTGTTCTTCCTGCTTGGCTATCCCTGCTAGGATATCACAAAAAGTTATAAAATTTTAATTATGCTGTGCATACTTTTCAGTCTGGACTCCTAAATACACCAAATATTAGCCTGCAAATCCATATAAAATTTAAATAGAAATATCTAGTAATCCAGGTAGTGTTGTTAAACACATAAGCTTACCATGATATGATTGTCTTATCCACGCTAAGTGTCAAAAATTCTATGTTTCAGTAAAATTTTTATGTGAAAGCTCTTTTTGAGGTAGCTCAATGCTACCAAAAAGTGCTAGCTGGACAGGTTTTAGTGAGTGCCATGTGAGGGTCCTGATTTTTCATTGGTTGTAACTAAACAGCCCAGGAATTCTTCCAGCTGGTGACCTGAGACTAGCTGGATGAGGCTAGTGTCTGTAACACTAACCTCTCCTGGTCCCTGGAGCAGAATGTGAGGGAACAAAATACTCATCTGGAGAGGTCGTTGGTCCAGGGCTTGGGTGGTCCATGAAAGCCTCCAAACCAAGAAGGGTTTACTCCCTTTCTGCTCCATTAAAATAAACTGATCACAGTTTTCCACTGAACTATATTATATCCTGCTTGATTATATCACAGTACTGTCAACTCCAACTGTTTATAATTATGCCTTGGAGAATCACAAGACTTTGTTTAAAAAGGTTTTGGTTTTTTTTTTTGGTTTTTTTTTTTGTCCTCAAGTGCTTAAATCGAAAACAGTTTCCCAAAACCAGAAAAGCCAGGAGCTTTCTTAAGATGCAGTTTGAGATTTTCATGTAATAGCTTGACTCTAGGAGCTTTAAGGAAAATAGCTTAGTCTGTGAGACTGGAAACAACATTTCAGAGGTTGGTAGGGCAGGATAACGTGATTTCAACAGTCACATCCTGAATACTTTATTTATCTAAAATTCTACTTTTCATGCCACAGAGGGTGGAAGTGTGACCCAGACTGCTCCTCACAATGCCCTACTCTTTCTTCTGGAGTTCGAAGTTGTCATGTGTTAGTGTAAAGGATTCACCTGGGCTGTTATTAGCATGCAAAACACCAGCCTCTTCTTCCCTGATATTCTTTCAAGATGTAGATTTCCCAGCTGTATAATGGGACTGTTTTAGGATGTAAAGAAAGCAGCAGACAATCCTGGAAAAGCTGTTCTCTCTCCATTGAGAGAGAGATTTGCTAAATTTGCGCTCTCTTCACCCTTTCAAAGGAACAGTTGATCTTTGACCAAGAAGGTATTTCATAATTTGGACATTAATTTTGAATTAATTTGTCATTTTGATTATAGTTTATAACAACTAATATAAGCTTAAATGAAGGAGGATAAAAAGCAGTCAGAGAGCGTCAGTGAAAATTATTTATTACGGTGCAGAACTGTCTGATGGAGCTGCAGTTTGCCAGCTTCTAAACTTTGATGAAGAGAAATAAATGGATGTTATTAGCAATTTATTGTAAATATTATCTCATATGACACTTCTAAACAGTTTAGGTTACATTTCTTTTTGGTGCAATACATTTTTTTATCCTGGAACATTTAATTCACCGTTAAATGTCAGACACTCTGTTACTATAAAAGGATAAAACTGCTTCCAAGTACACGCTGTTTCAGTAAGACATGAGCTTGTTCATGCCAGCTCTTCGGGTTTACAGACAAAGTCACCTCCCTCAAAATAGCTGCTTTAGGAGTTATGGTAATAACATAAAGCAATGTAAAGCAGTTTGTAGTAGCACTGTAAAGCAGTTTGTGGTAACAATGTAAAGCATTCTTAGGCATCTGGATTTGAAGTCCTACAGCTCTTATTCTGACTTCGGTGCAGCATCATCATTTTTGCATTTATAATAGGTAGGTTAGGAAAGTGAAGTATGAGCATACTGTTAGAAAGACATTATGGTTCTACATACTTAAGTAGAGGGATTTTTTTTCTGCAATACATTTTACGTCTGTACTCTAGAAACATTTTTATATTCAGTATTCTTGTGTATAACCTAGATAATTGTTTTTCATTATAGTTGTTATCTATTCCTATTCCTTAATTTAAGTCATTGCAGAATTTCTGCCATGTTTTTGGAATTTATTTCTGGCTAACAAATTGTCTGCTTTAGTTACCTTCTTTCTGTTTGTTGTGTCACTAGGGGTACGTAATAGCACTACAATTTGCTTTACCATTAGTAGAGTAATACTTTGTTCATAGCACATTTATGGAAAAATCTTTTATTTTCATACTTGTCAGGAAGGTAAAGAAAATGTCGGCTTTATTTTGTGTACTTCTAATAATCTAGTGATTTGCTTAGGCTTTGTCAATATCTCTTTAAGTTAAAATTTGAAATAATGTGATATTATTTTCCATCCACAAATGTTGAGTTACACAGTAGCATCTTAATAACTGTGGACTGAGAGCTGCAGATTAAGAAATGTGTAACTGCAGAAAATTCAGTCACAGAATTAACTTTTACAGCTTTAATACCCAGCATTGATACATGACAGAAAAATATGGGGCAAAGAGTGGAAAGGAGAGAAGAAAGAAATGTTAGGGGGAGAAAAGCATGCAGATGAAAGAAGTAGTGTATTACACTGACGTATGATCACTGTCTAAGCAATCATTAGCAAAAGCTGCATCATACTGATGCACCTAATTTCTTTTATTTCTGCCTTTTGCAGGGCTAAAATTGTCTCCCAGTTGCCTAGAGCCTTTTGGTCTGTAGTATCTGTCTTTAGCAAAACAAGATTTGCAGCTTCTTAGGAACAGCAGTTCCTGGAGGTGACAGTCTGTTCCACTGAGTTACCTGCATGGATACCCATTACTGAGTTCAAGATATACATTCTCCTTTCCTAAATATAAATTAACCTATTAGAATTACTTGTATCATAAATAGCCAATAATTTATGTAATGGCCAGGCACAGGTCAGAGCCATCCCAAGTTGCCAGTAACAAGCAGCACCTTGATTGGAGTCATTTAACAGCTTCATTACGGTTTTCAAGGCAAAATTTTATGGAAAATCCCTAGCTGTTTTGTAGATAAATATGGCAGGTCGGTGGTGTTGCCATGCAGAAAGTTCCTCTTCCAGGCCTCAGAACATATTCATAAAAATTTTACAGTGTTTTTATCAGCTCTATATCTGTCACAGCCACTGTAATTGCAGAAGCATTTATTTCATTTCTTTTTCAAAACAACACTACCATGGTGAATTCAGTATTAACACAAAAGATTTTGTTTGTGGTTCTTGTTGGCAGATTTTCAGGATGTATGAACTATGTTAATGCCTTCATCAATTAATTTTCATCAAAAATATGGCAAAAACTTAAAGGCTTTCTAAAGAAGACCTCTTTAATGAAAGAGGTACCATTTAAGAAATGCTATTGGGAACTTAATTTACAAACTTAGCTGCCTTACTGTCCAGGTCACCAAAGTGGCCTGCAAGTGCTAACGTTTCCTGGAATATCAACTCATAGGACCAAAACAGCATTCCTGCTCCACGTGTGCCCTCTATGTCTGTACACTTCAAAGCACTAGGCACTTTAAACCAGTGCTACTTGAGCTTCCCCCTCATTGAACCACTGCTGAGTGATCTAGTCAACACTGTAAAATTTAGGTTCTGTAAAATATCAGCGTGAAACCTTGCATTTAATCTTCAATCCTTCTGAGATGGTACACAAAATTAGTTTTTGCTGGTGAGCAAGTCAAGAGTTTTGGTGCAACTGCCTTCCGTTTTTAGTTCAAATACAAAACTTGTACTTAATTCTTCCTCTCCAAAAAAGAAAAATTCTGGAGGCCTAGTTAAACTAGACAATACAGTGCAACTGTAAGACACAGTTCTATTTTGAGTGTTCCTGATCCTGAGGCCGAATATACTATAAAAACAACCGTATATTTTACTTGTAACTTGGTATGCACTGAAGTTCATGACCAGTCTTCTGTAGCACACTGCTGTTACTGTCCAGTGTGTTAGACAGACCAAAGCATAAGGAAAATATTTCAGGAATTAGCTCTTGGACATCTGTTTGATTTGGTTCAACTTTGAGACTTGCATGTTTTGTGAGAAAGTAGTAAAAAATTATGAAATCGTGCTCAGGGGGAAAAAAAAAAAAAAAGAAGCTGAGGTAGTTCAGATTCTTGCTAATAATACCAGCAAATTTACAGGGAAAAATGCTTTTCCAGTTACACGTGAGGCCATGTTAACTGAACTGAACCTATCTTGCTGAGATCACTCTCAGGAAAGTGACATACTATAATAAATAATTCAGATTGATTAAAACCAAGGAAAATGCCTAGACTGTGAGAGGTTTGGAGGATCATTTGTCATGAAATTCAATTGGATAACACGGGAGTATGGATATCTCCATATTTCTAACTTTTATATATTGGGAGAGAAAAGTGACAGCAAAGCATACATGAACAAAGGTACGCCCCTGAGAGGTGAAGTGGGTATCCAGTTGTTCATCCAAATACAAACCTGGTTAATTAAGCTGCCAATGCTTTGGCTCAGTCTTCATTATTTATTTTATTTTTCATTAGTGGTAGTTATCATATTTTTAAACAAAAACAGAGGGCAATAGTTGTTAGGTGAGGTTTCTATCTTACTCTTCCTGCAACCTGACTCTTTAAAAAGTATCATAATACATTATTGGTGGTGCTTTTTTCTCTACTGATGTAAATAACCACTCAGTGTACTGAGTTTTTTTCTGTGCTTTATTTTTTCGTATAACATAGAGATGGTGTTTGCTGAAGTTATAATGCAAAATAAGGCAGAAAAGTGTTACTGGCAATTGTCAACTTCAATTTATAAATCAATTGCAACAGAGTAAAAATCAGTGTGTATATCTAAAAACTGTCATGTAAACTAAATGTATTGAGCAGTTAAATATCACTTCGTGTACTTAACAGGCATCTCTGCTGCAGCAGGTCTTAGTTCTTCAGGAATAATGGCCCATCAGCTGAGCCTGAAAGAGATCCCAGACTGATTTCAGAGATGGATAAGAAAATAAACAATAGGGGCAGAACTGAGATCTGAAGTCTAAATTGAAGAAAAGCAAGTAAAGTATTATTGGAGCATGTTCTGTAAGGTCTTATTTTAAAATGACCCCCCCCCCTTTTTTTTTTGGTGGTAGTAATATTTATTTATAATATGTGTCATGTTTCCTACTTTAGGGAAAACAGGTTACCTTTTCAAGTGTTATACCTACCAAGGGAAAAGCAACATATTCTGTTGCTCCAGTGTAGCTGCTCCAGCTTATCAGAAGGGCTTATGTTAAAAAAGCTGAAGTGGGATAACTTTGAATGTGGTGCTCTCACGCATATTCAGATTTAAACCACAGATTCATGTCTACACCACAGATTAGAATTACTGAAGTTCTATCAGTTCCATATATCTGTGGATACATCCCTGCAGGAGAAAAAGACTTAAGTTATTAACTTTGTCTTAAATACTGCATACTGCAAGAGATAAAAGATCAAATAAGTTTCACATTCAAACTAAAGCTAGACCAAAACCAGGATATGTAAAGGATGAAAGGATGACTGTATTGTAGGAGAGGCCTTAAGGTTGTTTGGAAAAGTGATTTAACTATTCTGATGTTCAATGGCTTTTTTTTATTAAGATTTCAGCTGCTGATACGAGTTGAAGAGAACTTTGTGTTAGGAAATAACTCATGTTTTTCTAAAGCTCCAATGCATTTTTTTCTTACTCATTTCTCTAATGCTCCGTTAACCCCTTCTCCATCTTAGTATACTGAGGTGAAGGAGGCCTATTTTAAATGCCATTCTGAGAAAACAAAAAAAACAGAAGGATTTGACCAAACTATAAAGGCAAAATTCTTACGCCCACAAGCAGAGTTTTAATGTTTTGTTATATTAACAAGGCCAGCGCCTCTCCAAAGCCACCATAATCATTCTTTCACCACAGAAATATCAAAATCCATAGATCCTACATCTGCTCCTCATCAGTGTAATATACTATATCCCATGCACTGGATGTCGTCATGGAAACCGTGTGAGTCAAAACACACAAGTTCTGCAACCTAGCATCATCTTTCTGAAGCAATGGAGGAAGGTCAGAAACAACAGCAGCCATGTTGTATCTCATCCCTTTGTGTGACACACAAAGGACACCTAGTGATCTCTTCAAAAGGCAAACCTAGGAATTAAAAGTTGTCATTTTACTAGACACCAAAATTAATAGAATCCACAGAGACGTTGGTTTTTCCAATGTTATCTTTTCCCCATCCTCCCACTGGCCACCTTCTATTACATAGATTCTGTTTCTCTCTTTTTGTTCTTTTTTTCCTTTCTAGCATCCCTTTCTTCTTTGCAGGTACTGCTTTCCCTCTCCCCCCCCCCCACTGTGGTTTAATTACTGGACAGAATTAGATTAAACTAAGAACACATTTGGTTCTACTTCATATTAGTCTTTTGTTTACAGCTTTGTAGATCTAGATGAAAGGATTGTGTATGCAAACTTTGTTCCCTTTTTGTAGTACTGTCAACTCACTTTTTGAAAGACATCTTCATCTGCAAATCTGAGTTCTCTAGAAATGTCTTGCATTAATTATGAACTTAGAAAATTAACACGTTTAAACTCTGGGTTTTTTGGTACTACAGATTTCATTGTCAGTATCTACATTTTCGAAAGCTTGGATTCAGATCCTAGAAGAACAGTCTCAGACCTTGCCCTGTTTTATTTCCAAAAACAAAGCAATACTTCTCTGACATACTTGTTCTTTCAGAAGTTAAGAGCTGACATTGTTTTGGTACAAATAGCTGCTGGCCCACATTTTGGAATTATGTGGTCATCCCTAACAAGGTTGTGAATGAGTAGACCTGAAGGTACTCTGTGCATTCCGGAAAGCTCAGCCTCCTTCCTGAGACCTCTGAGCCTCCAGCGGTGTGCGACCTGGCACGTGTGCGTGTCAGACAAGGCAGCCACTGATACTATTACTTCATTCACTGGGACTGTGTGGGCAGGGGGTCCTGGTCCTGTATTAAAAAAATATGCATATCCTCGGACAAGGGGACATGAGTCCTATATGAACTGCAAAGCTGAGGACTGCAATCATAATTTTAGTAGCTGTGGCTTTTAAATGGGTTTCTAATTTACTTGAGTTAAATAAAGTTTTTCTGTTTCTGGGTTATTCTCTTTCTCTAGATAGTTGAAAGTTTATTAAAGATTAGAAAGATTCTTGAGTCTTTCTTTTCCTTAGGTGCCTCTCTGAGAAAGAATATTGGCAGAATTAGTGGTTGTTATAATCTCCTCCTGTTAAACCTTTTCAGAAGAAAGATTTCTTCCCAGAGCTTTCTCTAAAATTATGACTTTTTCAACCTTCTGGCCATAGGTCATAAAGCAAATAATCAGTAGTGGACTTGAGTGGGGAAACTGTTATGCTGGAAGGAAAAACAGGGCAGATGCAAACCATGTGTTAGAACTTCCACTGCACTGTTTGGAGGACTTTCTTTGGACAAGAAAGATTGGGATAACGAAGTTTCAAACATTCACAAAATTATTAAATTCATTAACACTGTTAAATACAATTTAAAAATAAACATTGAAGAAGTCATAGTTTTTCAACTGCAGTCAGCACAATATATAATAGATTGATAACTTTTTAGGCAAAATGTCTTAGTAGCTTATCCTTGTCTTTGTAAGAATGACATCCTAACCAAGAAGTGTTTTATATGGCAAGACCATTTTTTCAGTTGTACAAGGCAAAAGTGAATCTTTTATTTGTGTTCTTGTCTGAAATAACAGAACACAGTGGAGAGAAACAAAAGGGCAAAAAATCTCAGCCAGTTCTTCTCTTCTTAAATGTCGCCTTATCTAGCTGTTGATCAGCCGGACAAGACTTTGCAGGACTGAGTTTATTTACATATCTAGAAGTTGCTTAAACAGCAAAAATAAATTTCAACATTTTATAACTTCATATTCCAGAGACAGAAGTGTGCCTCTTGCTGTGTTTTGTAAAAGTGCCAGGGTATTTTGAATGCTAGCCCAAGTTAGATAATAGTTATGAAATATGTGCCTATGAGCATGGAACATTTTAAAAGATATTATTACAGCCAACTTTTAATGTCAGTAGTGGTCTTTAACAATGTTTGCAATATCAAATATAACAGTTTTCTGAATTGTTAAAATTGTATATAAATATCAAAGAAAAAAACTTAGTATTGAAATATTTCCAGATCTAAATCTTTCTGAAATTGTCTATAAATGAATCAATTATTTTTGTGTAAATTTTCACATATTCTTAGAGAATTTTTTTTTTTTTGTGTGTAGTATTTTCATAGGTAATTTAAGGTGGGAATTAAAAGAGAATAAGAATTCAGAATGGTCTTTGCAACCCAGTATGTTTTCTTTTTTAAACTTCCCTTGGACATGTAACAGAAACCAAACCAACCACCTTTCAGTTACATGTAAAATGCTGACAGCAGAACAAAAATGCTGACTCTAGTTTTTCTTGGTTTCATGCAAACACACTGAAATACAGACCAGATGGTCTCTAAGCAACCAATAGTGAGCACATTCTGTTATACATGCTGCTTAAATTAAGTAATATCAAATAATAACTGCTGCAGTTTGGATTTATTTTTACTGTAAATGTCTATAAAATCATTAAATATATTTTTCCTATACAGGATACTGTAAACCTATATTGGCACAAGGACATTATTTATACAAAGCAAAACACCAAATGCAATTTAATACATGTACTCTAATTTTATCTGTGACCAGCTTCAACACAGACTTAAAATAATTTAAAGTTAAATTAGTCCTCGTATAACTGTTTCTTAATTTCTTGAATATGCTCAAGTTTCAGGCATGTGCAAAATAGATTCAAGGTGTGGCATAGACATACTCTTCCAAAGAGCTCATGATTTCTGTGAGAAATACGACGCCATAGTGAAAAGGCAACTTGAACAACTGTGTTTGGAGAAGAGGTAGTTACCATAAAATGTAGACAATGTGACTCTGAATCTACTGAAGTAGCAAAATTTCCATGACTATAGCAAGCCCAGGATTTTACGCAAGCTTACACAAAATGGAAGTCCAAGTTGTTGTTCTCTAGCCATTGTGAGACATGGCCATTCTATGGCCATTCTAAGAAGAGTATGTTGTGTGCAGTAATTTAAACAAGAAGGTTGAGGGGATATGAAATTTGATGGGATGTTTTTTCCCTGCACACAGGATCTGCATGAGAAGTACAAAATGCTTAAGAAAGAAACAAAAAATTGGTGAATGAAGCAGCGTTTATTATCAGACTGAAAACTGTTTGACAAACTAATAGATATGGTGGAGATGAAAATGTCTTAGAGGAGAGAGAATGGAATTTATCTAGAAAGTATAAATTTCATACAAGAAGGGGCCATACGTAGGGACATACAAATGGAATGATACTGTTGAAGTTGTGAGCCAGAAAGACATGGCAGACTTTTTGCCTTGGAAGTGGTGATACCAGTCAAGTCCAGTGGTGAATAAAGGTCTGATCATGTTTTGGCACTCTGGACAGAATAATTCTTAGAAATTCTATCCCAGTGAAAGTAATGATACTCAGCTGTAGCAAGGCGGACTTGGACAAAATTAAGGATCAAGGCTGAAATTATTTTAGGATAGCATGAATAAGTGAGAGTGCTATCCATGTGACATAAAAACTTATGAGATAATGCTCATTTAAAGCTCAGTTTTAACATTTTGCTTGTGGGGGAATACCGGAAAATTATATGAGAAACATGGCTAGGTAAAATAAGGAAATAATTTAATACAGAAAACTGCATAATGGCTCCTCAACACAAACCTGGTGTTTAAAACTATTTAGGAATAGATTTAAGATAGTAGATAAGAAAGAAGTTGTCAAAAAAAGAGGGTTACAGAATTAGCTTTGGAGAAGATGCAGGGTAAAACTGAGAGACGTAAAGATTTCAGTTGAGCAGCAGAGTTGAAATGTGAGAAGAGACGATGCTGAGTGTGAAAGAATTTTTAGAGTCAAGGAGTAGTTTCTGGCTTCAAAATCTGTCAAAGCTCAAGGAGAATAAAAATAAGATTTGGCCAGGAGGAGGTCATTTGAAGCATTGGTTGATATAAGAGCAAATTAAACAATGAAAATCTGTGAGGTTTAGACCAACACAATTACAGCTATTTAGAGGACAAAACTCATAATTGATGTAACATCTTTTAACTTCTGTACTTTACAACTGAGACATAATTTATTTTATAGCTGGTAACAATCACGACCATGTAGCTCTTCTTATGAAGAATATGTAAATCTAACCTTTCTAAAAAGCTACTGTGACAAAGTTTTAGTTACTTGAACAGTCATATTCCTCTAAAGGAAAATTTATTTAGAAGAAAAGTTACTTTCAATGAGTTGTTTGATTTATAAAAGAGTGGAGAGAAAAGTTTCATATTTCTTCAAAGAAGTGTCAGTTTAATATTTAGGTTTTATTGTGTTTGAAAAAGTGAAACTTTAAAAAAAAATCAAATTGAGAGGTACCTGGTTATCTGTATTCTTTTAAAGATACTCTTTTGTCAGAAAAGTAATGAGTTAAGTCCAGGCCCCTTAATTGATTTGAACTGTTCCTTGTTGTCAATGAAAATTATCTGTAGTAGTACATGAGTAATAGACTTGCAGACATGTCAGTCACAGAAGGGGAATGAACAGGTAGAACTTCGCATTGCAATTTTACATTTTTTTTTTTTAGGAAATGTAGTGGTGTAAGATTGATGAACACCCTTTATTTAAAAAAAAACAACCACAAACCCAAACAATAAACCCAAAAAACAAGGTCAAGAAAGAGAAAGACTTGATGCCTTTCCTCTTTTTTTAATTAAAGATTCTTTCTTCTGCATTTAACACAGCAGCAAATGTCTAGAAGGAAGTTAGCTGGATTGGATTCAATGGTTAAAAATAGAAATAGCTTTGCTTATCAACTACTGAAGAAAAGCTTCAAGAAAAAAGAGAAGATCGATTTGCTATATTAGAAGGCTATCATTAGAGTATGTGAAAGGAAAATACTAGCTAAGTATCAAGTAAAACTTTTCTAGTTTCAGAATTGCTGTCCTACATATAAATATGTCTCTATGGAAACCTATATAATATGCTGACCTATGATATATTTTTTGGAATTTGATAACACACAAAGTATCTGTTTTACTCATAGAAGGGCAAAGAGGAAAGATGCACATTGTCCGTTTCCAATGTGGCACTGCATTGGCAATACTGAAATGCTCGCATCCAATTTATGCAGTTTGTACATTCATAACAACATGAAGTTTCTGGCTATCGTTATCTCTGATGGTATTTAACAGTCAGTATAGCTGTCAGTTTCTTTGAGATTTATTCTGCAACATGCTTTTCTTATGCCTGGAACATTGTCTTATAAGGGAAAATTCAAACAGATAAAAATGAAATAAAGAGTTCAGATAGAACTAGCACATTAGCCCTAAATTAGAATCAGTGAGCATGAGACCACACTGTATCTCCCCTTCCAGATGTCTGGGTATTCAGGAGAAGTCAGTCTTACATAAGTTTTAAGTGGTAGGCATAGCTGATGTACTATATATATATATTCCTTTCGATCGCTTTAGTTTTTCCCCACTCCGGGGAGGAAGAGGTGAGAGGACAAAGGTGTAGCTTTTTTGAACCATGATAGTTACTACATTAGTTACGGACTAGGGAGTTGATGTCTTGACATTGTTCATCTCTCATGCTATCCAAATATGATAAGATGTGAAGCCAAACATGAAAATATTTTGAAATTTACATTTCTATAAAGGCAGAACTTTTAATCCTATCTACATGCAGTTTAACTGCTACAAGTAAGAGACTGAAGAGGAAAAAAAAAGGCCATGTTATAGAAGCTTATAGTTTTTAGGCTGGTACTATAAGATTTATCAAGTACATCTTGAATCGCCCAAAAAGGTTTCTAATGTAAAATAAGCAGGCAGCCATAGTCCACAGAAAGATAGATAGACAGCTGTGAGAGGCAGTTCTCTGTCTTAAAATAGATGTCTGAATCATGGAAATAGACTACCCCAGCAAGTACCTATCAGAGGATCCTACAGCAGGAGCCTAGCTGAGTAGTTTAAATCAGCAACCGAAACTTCCAGCAGCTCGAGGCTAGTGAGAAAACTCCTTTCTTAGTGTGCCTTGTTTAGCTCTCAGTGAATAATTCATGGCAAGTAATGTACTCTTAATTTAACCTTCATTTGTGCTCATAGAATGCTCTCCAGTAAGTTGCCACAGTTTTAAACACATAGCTTTTTTCTTTTAATTACTGTTT
Source organism: Burhinus oedicnemus (assembly GCA_008921705.1). Lineage (NCBI taxonomy): Eukaryota > Metazoa > Chordata > Aves > Charadriiformes > Burhinidae > Burhinus > Burhinus oedicnemus. The sequence continues at coordinate 549,742 of VFFE01007653.1, forward strand.
TGAGTTTTGACAATTTTGTGTTAAAAATCAAGCAAATGTCATACTTCTGAGTATTCATATAAAATGCTCGCTTTTTTCTTTCTTCTCCCTGTACCAGCTAGATTAAGTCTTTGGAGTTTTCCGTACCATACTTGGAGATAAACAAGATTAGAGAATTTTATACACATTCAAGTGGATTTTTTGAAACACAAATGCCTTAGAGGTGTAGTTCCTCTTCAAGAAAGGATTGGTAGTATAATGAATAATTTAGACTTAATTTTACTTCCTCACATTTTTCTGAAGGACTTAGAAGTATGGATGATGTCATTCTACCAAACAAGAGTCTTACCAGTGTCTGACATTAGGCTCATGGTCCAATAGCTGCGGATGCCAAGTTTCCAGTGAAGAACATGGGGAAATCCACTCTCTTGTTTTGTAGAGAACTGTGCTGTTACACTAATGTAAATACCCCACCTCAAATTTATTTTCAGGAACACTTCCTGATAGTAAAAGTTGATTGCTTCACTGCTTCCAAAAAGACAAAATCATTACTGAAGCATACTCATTTTAGAGTATGTGTAGTTGGAGAATACAGCTTTGCAGTTAATGGAAGATTTTTGTCCTACACAAGACAAAGTTGAAAAAAAGTTCTTTGCTATATAAGCATAGATAACATACTTAAAATTTAAGTGTGTGTGTAAATTTTCAGGTTGTATGTATAAGTTTTGTCTTTTTGAAATAGTGGTATATTTTATATTCTTGAAATATATGCGTAGTCTTCTTGAAATAGTGGTGTTCCTAAGTATCTTCCGGATGTCTCTCCTTAATCTCCTGCTTTTGCGTGAGTAATATTCAGCAGAACTATCCCATTCTTCTGAACAGGATGCTGATGAAAGAGAAGTTATCCTACAAAATATCATTGTTCCCAAAGTAGTAAGCCTGACACTTAACTAACTTTGTCCAGGACCAGCCCTAATTATGAGATCTTTGTAAAAGGATTACAGTTCTCTCTTGCTTTTCCTAGCAGCCACTGCTTCATTAAGAAAAGAGAAAAATATGTTAGTCTTTACCTTTTTTTAGCCAAAAAGACTGACATATTGCACTTGGAAGACATAGCTACTGCTTAACTTTGTACTGACTTAAGTATGAGCCACTGATGTTTCCTTTTTAAGCAACTATTTAGCTAAGAAATTGTAGTGCAAGTTTGTATGGAGCAAATAGTTGAAAAACGTAAGGCCTGATGGAAACACGAATAGATTTTCCCTTTAACAGTGTCATTAGTGCTGTAATTATTGCAGTATGTCCATTTAGAGCTGACAAAAAGACTACATCCTTATAATACAAACCATATTTTTATAGTTTTTATATATATATGTATATGTATACACACATGGTTAAATATCTAGGGGGATTTTTTACATCTTATTTTAAAAAAAGAGAAAATCAGCCTGACACACTAGGCAGCCTTGGCTCAGCTCAAGTCCAGAGTCTTCCAGTGGGCTAGTAGTTAATTTTAGGCCATTCACTATTACCCAGTATTAGTCTGACATTAGCAGGTACCTTTTATTCCAACCTTAATGCTAGATGTAACCATAGACCACAGCCATAGCTCATAGCACGAGCTCACACTGTTTTCGTAGAATATGTTTGTCAAAAAAAAATATTCTACACAGGTGCTAGATCTATTCTGATAAAGCTTTATTTCTACAACCAAGTCTACGTGGACCAGCAAATTGTCAGTTAGTACAGAATTTGCTAATCTCTGATTGCATAACTGACTGAATCAAATGAAAATTGGCCCAGAATAAAGGCAGAGAGATACATTTTAAGCCTAGCATATACCAAGAACCTGGCTTTGCTATGTGAGGGAGCGAGGCACTGTTAAGACCTCTCTCCAAGAAATGCCTCGTTTGCTGCTCACGGTACAGCTCAGGCAGTAGCACTTGGCAGTTTCAAAGGGTACCAAGACTGAATATCCTCGGACAAGAAATCATAGGGTGTCTTCACGTAAGGCCCTCCTTGCCATTCTGCCTATGAGGAGTTTTGCAGGCTTGAGTCTGGGTAAAGCCTCTGTAGAGCACATAGTAACTTTATTTACACTGTAATCACTGAGCAAATATACCTTATTTATTCATAAGTCAGGTAGCTTGATCCTGGTAGCTAAATGTAAATGAATATAGAAACACTTTGACAACATATGTTGTTATTTCCTCTGTGCCATTTCGTTTGCCTTTTTCCATTCTTAAGAATTCTAAACTGTAATTATTATTATATTTTTCTGTTATTTTACTTATGCAGTTATGTATACCTATTCCCACTTTGATAAAGTTGCTCCAGTCAAAAGGGTTATATGCTGTTACCTAGAAATGAACAGCAGAGTTTAATTCTCTGGCATTCTGTCAATACCCTATGAAAGAATCTTTTGTAAATCATTTGCTATGGTGAGCCATGGCAAAATCTTCTGGTGAGTCAAAATTTTCCTTCTGTAATTCTCTGGCTTAATGCTTGTTATTGAAAGATGTCTCCTCTGAACCTACACCTGCATTACTAGTTCTCAAACCCACCCATGCGGGTAATGTAAGAACATCTTGTTAATCTTTTCTGTCCTTCAGTCTTGTTCCACAGTACAGGACATAAGAGGATAAACTAGTGATGTGGATGAACTAGGATGAACTGTGCAACTCACAGTTTAGCAAAACTAACTGGTACGGGGCTTAGCCCGTGAGAAAATGTTTCCTATTGTAGAGTATGTGCACCTAGAGATTGGAAAGCTTGGGTTCGGATCTCAGCGCATATTGTTTGTATATTGAAAGCTGTATTTCATATAAACATGTAGACTGGCAAGCATATATGAAGAAAAGAAAGGAAAGAGGCAAAGTGTGCCCAAGACCAGATGCAATAGTGGCTAAGCAATGCCAGGGTTAGTGAGTGAATGAGCCCAGCTCCAGGTTTTTAGAGATACTTTAATAATCCTTTCTGAAATAGATTTATGACAAAACTAAGGTTGCACATCAAGAAGCAGCAGATTGTTGTATACCTTTCATTTGCTAATGTGCATTCCAAACAACATACTTAAGAGCCTAGTCATTCTTTAGGTGTTAAGACTTGATGTTAGGCTTCCAGGATTCTGTTTCTTTTGATAGCCAGTGTCCGTGTGTGTCCTAAAGCAATGCCTATTTGCTAGAAATTCCTGAATTTTTCACTGCAGTAAAGTGATATCAAGTGTTGGGGGTTTAACTTATTACGATGTTAAACTTGAGTCTTATCAGACTACACGGGCTTTCCACTTTGTCTTAAAAATGAAGACTGTGAATCTATTTCTTCAGCTTGTACGCAACAACGTGGCACCTGTTGCATGTTTTCAGCCCTTTGATGTCCAAGTGCTTTTCAAGCAGCATGATGTGCCTTATCCCTGTTTTACAAACAAGGAAGCCAAAACTCAGAATGTTTCAGCAAATTTTTTTTACTCTCAAGACAAAGATGTTCCCAAGCATAGAACAGAACAGTCAGTCTTGCGCCTCATTCCTTAAGCTATACTTTTTCCAGTTCATTTTAATCTTCAATTTTGTGCAATGTAACACTGTTTCAATTCAATTAGTTACTAATTGGAAGGTGAGTAACTGAGATGCAGGCATCCTCAAAGTGGGTTGAATCCTGCACACATTTTATTATTGATGTTTTAATTACTTCTCTATCTTTTCTTCCTTAGACAGCTTAACTATACAGCCAAAACCTCAGTTGACAGATACATGCAGATAAGAAATCTTGTTGCTTTTCTTGCCACTTTTATTGTTAGTGTATTTAGCAGTACTGAATGACTCCATCTTGTAGTATTTTCATCAATTTAAAATATTTCCTTCCTTATTTTCATTATGCAATCAACACTTGTCTAAACTGTGGTGGTATACCAACATGAGCTCAGTTTGAGAGCCTTAATTCCTGCCACCCTAAAAAAGGATTCAAAAAAGGAAAAGAAAGATTTTTTTTAAGTTACAAAATTGGACGTACAAACCATATGCTACAAATGCCTGTAGCATTTGTCTCAAATACATGCTTGTATTTATGTACTATGTCTACTATATGTGCATCTATAAAGGCATGCATATCTTTTTATAAACATGTAGTGTGCAATAATGAATATGCTTATATTTGTCTTCTTTATAGTACTTCAAATATATATTTGTCCATAATTTTCATCTTGGCATTTGGGATTTAATAATATTAAATGCAGTAGTTCTTACTTATAAATTAGTATTCTGAGAAAAAAAGTGTTTCCTATTACCATAGATACATTTCCAGCTTCTGATGTGTAAATCTTAGCTTTTATAATAAAGTTGGATCTGACACTGTGATTTCTTATGACTTTGAGAAGTTTCATTTACTTCTTTTCCTGAAGGTTTTTTACTGGTTGTTTTAACAATTAATTAATTGATATCACAATTTTCCATTGCTATCAGAGTGGAATGCCCATTTCTCTCTCTATTCTCGTAATTTCTCCTAATTTCTCTCTCTTTTAATTCCTCAAATTATGCAAAATTGGGAGTTTATATTATTTGACCACATACCAAGGCCTGGGGCCTAAAATATATGCTGTGTCATCTTCTATGACCACAGTGGATTGGTATGCTCTTACCTTTATTTAAATCTTAGATAAAACTGCCATTGATATTAATGGTAGCACAACAGGTTTTATGTATGAATTGAAAGCTATTGCCTACTACCAAAGTTGGTCTAATAATTTCCTTAGAAACTTCCTAAGCACAAATACAGGCTGGATGGAGAATGGATTGAGAGCATCCCTGAGGAGAAGGGCTTGGGCGTGTTGGTTGATGAGAAGCTCAACATGAACCAGTGATGTGCGCTCACAGTCCAGAAAGCCAACTGCATCCTGGGCTGCATCAAAAGAAAGGTGGCCAGCAGGTCGAGGGAGGTGATTCTGCCCCTCTACTCCACTCTACTGAGACTCCGCCTGGACTACTGCGTTCAGCTCTGGAGTCCTCAGCACAAGAAGGACATGGACCTGTTGGAACGAGTCCAGAGGAGAGCCACAAAAATGATCAGAGGGCTGGAGCACCTCTCCTGTGAAGACAGACTGGGAGAGCTGGGATTCAGCCTGGAGAAGAGAAGGCTCTGGGGATACATTATAGCAGCCTTTCAGTACCTAAAGAGGGCCTACAGGAAAGGTGGGGAAGGACTCTTTATCAGGTGGTGAAGTGATAGGATGAGCGGTAACAGTTTTAAACTCAAAGAGGGTAGATTTAGATTAGATATTAGGAAGAAATGCTTTACTGTGAGGGTGGTGAGACACTGGAACGGGCTGCCCAGAGAAGTTGAGAGGGGTTGTGGATGCCCCATCCCTGGTAGTGTTCAAGGACAGGTTGGATGGGGCTTTGAGTAACATGGTCTACTGGGAGGTGTCCCTGCCCACAGCAGGGGTGTTGGAACTAGATGATCTTTAAAGTCTCTTCCAACTCAAACCATTCTATGATTCTATGATTCTCTAGAACAGGTTTGTCTTTCTCGTACTGACTATCAGATCCCTGGGTTCCCTACAAAAATCTTTTCTCGCTGATGGAGCTGAGAAATCACAGACAACTGGTTTTTGCTTTGCATGCAGCTTGTAATATATGAATCCAGATGAAAAATTAAGGGTTTTTTTGATTGCTTATTGTTGCTCTTTTTTATGCCTCCTTTTCTCAAACTCTCCTTTTTTTGTTTAGCTTTACCAAAGTCAATTTTTGAATTTCACATAAAACTAACATTTCCTGGAGGCCTTTGAGCTCACCTTCTCTACTGATACATTCCTTTTTGCAGGAAGCCTGTGCTTCTTAGGTTGATACCTGAGGACAGCTCTGATTTGACTGCTTGGAATATGGTTGCAATACCATAGTCTTCTTGTTGCTAATTAATATATATTTCTCAACAGTACCTGGTCTGAAATTGGCAGGCACTTGGAGGGCAGGTTTTTATTTCTAAGGACCTGATGAAGGAGACCAAAAAAGGAAAGTGAATTAAGCAATAGGTGTTAGTATTTACCTCCATTGGTGATCTGCATCTCCATCAGATTTTTTTTCTGAATCTGCACTGGAAAACCCTACCTTAATTATATAAATAATACCTGTAACTATAGTGTATTTCTATTGTATAGTAATATTTAGTATATAAATACACTACAGTATATTTCTAGTTATATTTCTATTAACTACAAGTAAGAGGCAGCATCTTGACTGATACGCTTTTGAGAACAAACCATCCTGAGCTATCTACTGTGCGGCACAGCAGAAGTGATTCTTTGAATATTCCATTTCAGTATGGTATTGTGAAACTACTTAGAAACTTTATTCTGTTTCATTTTGTGTACCTTCATTGATATCTGAATAATGTTGATATTTATCAATAGTAAATAACTGAACTTAAAAAAAGCTTTAAAATGGCCAGCACCTCTATTTCATATGATTTTTATTTTCCTTCATGACCTATTCTATCTGTTCAAGGAATAAAAAAGATTCACAACATGGTGCCTGATTTATGTCCACTTCTATAGACATGTGACCTGCACAGTGACAGACCCAACTGTTACTAAAGGTCCCATGACTGTATGACCCTTTGAGCTAAATTTACAACAGATGCTTTTTCCACTCTTTGAAGTTAACTTTTATGATTCCACAGGACTCTTACAAAAGGTTCTGCGTTAATGACTAGGTGATATTTGAAAGATAGGTGCCAGAAAACATGAAGAACAGAGTGCTTAGCAAGAAATCTTATTAACATTCCTTTTGCACTTGTGGAGCACTTTCTATGCAAATGACTGGCATAAGTCTCCAGGGCAGTTAGGATCTTTCCTGTTGATACACAATGTAGTTGGTAATGCATTTTATTGTACTGTTATAAAATGAAGTGCAAAGGTTCTTGAGAGCTTTACACACTTTACGCACATTCCTATTTGATTTTTGATATTTTAACACATAGCCTGTTTATCATGTTTTTCTTCTATTTGCCAAGTCTATATAAATTTGATAAATACAATTTTTAGTGCTTGCTTTCATTATTAACCTAGCTGCACTACCATCAAAAGTAATACACTGTAACACTTGTAAAGACTGTACAAAGGAATGGCGATTATGCATGTAACCACTTGTTGAGCAATAACTTTGCTCTTTCAGTTTAAAAACAATTCTAACACAATTCAGAGCAAATTCAAAATGTTTAATTTAAGTGGTATGTCCACTATCCAGTTCTCTGCATTTTTTTTCCTCTTCTAACACTGAAATTGCCAAATATGCTTACATTAATATTTCCTAAAAGGAATTAACTCTCAAAGATTTTATGATAAGTTTTTGGCTAGAAACTGTAAATAGAAGTTTGTTTGTAATGCGTAAGCTATCAATGTAATTATTGTAATGGGAAAAGATCTCTTTCTGCAGTATAGTAGAGAGGATATCATGTTAGAGTTCTTTAACTGAGGTATTTTGTCCTTCAGTGATTTATAACAATAGCTGTCTGTATGAGTGTTTGACTTTAACAGTCAACAAGGAATTTTGTTTTTACTTAACTTCCCCACAGTGTTTTGAATGTCTTTCAGACAGGGAATACTTTCTGTTTTGTGAAGTTAGAGAATAGTACTTGTTCACAGTATCTAGGCAAGGATTAGAGGAAAAAGAAAGGGAAGAATTACATTTCTAGGTAAGGCTTTTAGTTAACTTGGAATGAAAAATCTTTGTTCCTTTCTTTACTCCACTGAGACTGATTTATCTAACACGTCTCTAAGTGGAAATTCCCTGCAAACTCACTAGTGTTACTGTAACTTACATTCATCTTTTCCTTTCATTTATTACCCATCAGTATTGTTCCTTTTTTTTTAAAAAAAAAAAAAAAGTGATTGACCTTTAAACCTGTTGTTATCAAACTGCAAGAAAGAGATAGAGACTCTTTTCAGCTGCCTTCCTTCCCATGTGACCTGCAGGGAGAATAGATTCAAAATAGACTAGTTCCTCCCAGGGCAATACAAGACAGAAGAGAAAAGCACTGTCATTTCCGAACAGCACAGTGCTAGAGTAAATTCAGCATGAAAAAGGAAGGAGTTGCATCGTGTTAGAATTCTTCCTCCACAGCCTGGATTATTACAGGAGACGGATTTCAAGGGTTTTAAAAAGCAGAGGATTTAAAAACATTCTTTGAAATGGAGTGCTTTGAGAATGAGCTTTGTAAGGACAACTGATGTTTGACTGCTAGAAATACTGAAGAAATTTTTCAAAATGAGCATTGTTATGAAGCCAAGATCCCGATCTACCAGCTCCTTAAGGACTGCCGACGCAATGTGGTAACGTGTTTCTTTCAAACTCCCCTTCCTATTATGACACACAGACTTGTCCCAAGAAAGTCACAGGGTTTAATTTTGACTTAGTAGATTTTGCATGCCTATTGAAGATGTTCAGCTGCTGAGTTTCACAATTAATATTAAGAAACAAAATTATTTATCTTTTTCTTGTACAATACTTTGTGTAGGATTTTTAAAATGAGAACCCATTACATACGTTTTTTTAACCCATTACATACTTTTTCCCCATTCAGTAGTCATGTTCAGTCCTTGCACTTACAGGTACCTTCTGAAAATCTTCAATAGGTTTATTTCAGGAACAAAGTTATAATACAAAGTTTGCAGTTCTGGAGGCTGGAGGGTAAAATAAAGCTATAGTTTGCTTGAGCTTATTTTGGGATACTTACATATAGTTTTGCTGCATAAATAGTCTGACTGGTAGAGGTAAGTGTCCTGGGAGGAGACAGACTTTATAGTGGCATGTGTGAGACTCTGCTGTGTTATGCTTCATGAGTTTCCCCTCCTCTCAGAGGCTCAGAGCAGTAGAAGCAGACTGTAATAGTGATCTGTGTGTATGATTTTCTTGCAGATTTTTCAGTTAGCAATTGGCAAATGTCTGTCTTTTGATTGATTATTTTTTCTTGTGAGAACTTTGTGCTTTATATAGCTTAATAGGCACCAACAGGACAGGTTTCTATTAGGTATGTGAAATAAATTCCTCCTTCTTTTTTAATGTCTCCCACATTTATTTCCTCTCTCTGTGTTTTCAATAAAACCACCATCATTTTAATAAATACATAATAGACTAATTGTTCAGGGCTATATTTAACTGGTATAAAATTATGTATTTTTAAATATAGCCTTTGTTTAGAAATAAATGGCTGTTGTGTTACTGTGGGATAGACTAGTAACTAAATACATTTCTTTGTGAGTAAATATATCAAGTTAATTGAATATTAGCCTATTAAAAACTTTATGTTTCAAATAGTCTTGGTTCTGAGTTAACGCCATGTCAGTACGACCATTAAAGCAGTTAGTAATTTTTTCCAGTTATCCTGTACTAAAACCATTTTGTATTAGAAGAAAATGAAATAACTACACTACTCAAGCTGAAAAGTAGTCCCAGTTGTTCTCCAAAACTGCTAAGAGTTTTGCTGAAATAGCTGCAGTAAGTTGTGGCTCTATATCTTTATTAAAATGTAATAAAGTAATACAATGTCAATGAACTATATATTGTTAAAGTGTTACACTGTGCAGGGTGTATCCAAGGCAGTGAGCTAAAACATACATACCTTAATTATTACGTACAACTGTGCAAATAAATCAGTATCTTTCTATCTAATTCTTCTGCCTTTCAATTATTTATTTTTTGACTGCTTCCATTGATTCTTGCAGGAAAAAGAGAAATCATTTCAAAGAAAAATTTCCTTGTAGCGGATACATGCAGGCTGATTTGACCACCGAGTATTCTGTCTAAAATACCTGCCTGCCTCCCTTTTGTTGCCAATGCCTTTAGTTATAACATTGATCTGTTAGGCGAGAATACCTGTTCTGCTAATTGTGAATTGGGAGTCCTCTGCTACCCTGTTGTTTGGAAACACTACATGAGCTCGGAGGTGGCTCTGGGGGAGACCTTTGGAGGCTGAGTAGACAAGGTGCATGCTGTTCTCTAGCAGTGTGGAGTGAAGCCAGACAAGCCTTGCCCCAGCCAGAGACCAGAGGGAAACTGGAGTGCAGAGGGAGGAGAGAAGGGGAGGGAGCTGCTGGCCGCTCCGCACGGAGCTCAGCTCCCGGCTGCCTCCGGGGAGGTGGCAGCTCCGGCCAGCTCACCCTACCCACAACGCCCAACCAAGCAAACTTCACCGTGGGCCCAAGCAGGACCGGTTTCCAGATTGCCTGCAGGACTTTGGTTGGTGTTCTTAATCACCAGACTCAGGAGCCTGTGGGTTTGTCAGCGCTGCTCCCTGCAGTTCTGTGCGACAGAACAGCAACACTACAGTCTTGCCACGTTATTAAACAGCACCAAAATGCTTAGGGGCAAGTAACATGATGAAGTCAGGAGAACTGATGGATGTTCAGGCAAGGAGGCAGGGAGAGCTACAGCATGTAATTCTCCTTTCTTTATCTGTTAACATAGCAATCCTGCTGTGTGTTGGAGGAGTAGGAGTGACTGGGGGGAAGGAGAAGATGGAAGAATGTGACAAGAAAAGCCACAGGGGAGTTTGTGGGTCCCAGGAGCACAGGGACTGAGTGACAGGGTTGTACTGAAGTATGGATATTCCTCTTGCAAGGGTTTGAGAGAAATGGTCCCAGTATGTCCTCGCATTGCAGTTTCCCATGGGAACAAAGTTCCCATGAAGAACAGAAACCAGGCTCCCAACGTGGAGAGACCTGTGAGAAATGGAAGAGTCTTAGAGACAAGGCAGACAAACCTCTGCTCTTGCTTCCCTGAAATCACAGTCACCCACTATCCAAAAGTTGCAATAACTCAGGGTACGTGCTAAAAGCATCATGCTATTCGCAGTATCAATTTTACAAAGCACCCACTGGTAGTGGGCAGAGGTGCACCAGCTGGCTTTGAGGAGGTGCAGGTGAGCCCAGGCTGTGCTGGTGCTTCCCCTTGTAAAGTTGGCTCGGTCAGGGCTGGCTGCTGCTTAGCATTGACAGTGGAGTCTTTAGGCAAACCTTCTCTTTCTGATGCACCTTGGAAAATTTCTCATGATGTTATAGTGACTGAAGTAAAAGCAGATCATTGGTATTTAAGCAAAAATAGGAAGGTGACTTCTTTAAGGATTACCTGTTAAGTTAATGCTGCTCAATTCTATCACTCATTCCTAACTTCAGGATGTGATAGTGAAGTGTGGTTGTGAATCAAAACATTTCTGAAGTATAGTCTAGAAGGGATAAACAATGATACAGACTTTTCAGTGAATTGACTTGTCTTGTTATTCCTAAGAAGAAATAACAAGGTAGTGAGGAAACTCACTGTAAGGTAAAACCTTGGCTGGGACAGGAGTACATGTATTTAAATGACAATATGACTCCACTTTCTTGACTATTTGCCACTGAATGCTAGACCAGCACTGTTCACAGAAAATGTATTTCTGTTGGTTTCTTTTCTTTTGCAATGAAGGAAAAGTTTGAACTTATAAAAAAATACTATTTTGGAGTAAATGAATTAAAGTTTTGGAAGTTTAAGAGAGGAACTGATGGCAAGGCAAGTAAGCGGCCAGATTTGTTGGACAAGAGCTTACTGTCTGCAAAAGGTGCAGCTGATCAGATTTTAGACCGTCTTTATTTTTTCATGGTACAGATAATTAGCCCAAAGAGCTAATAAGCCACAGGAGTATTGTCAGCTTTTTGCCACAATCCTTTCTGCATGGTGTGTCTAGAGTTGATAGTTATCTGTTTACTTTGTGGGTTGGCCTTCCTCCGTCTTAGTTCATTTTTTGTAATGTATGCCAATTTGAACTTTCCTGTTTTTTGGAACTCAGGGCTGGCTGATCTGCAAAGGGCACTTCCCAACATCCCTGATACCCCTGAGAGCAAAGGCCTTCAATGATTCAGTCTGTGGTATTCTGTAGAGCAATGCATCTGTTCTTATTTAACTCCAGAAGTGGGTGATGTTGCTTGTCCGCAGTATCATGAAACTCAGTTGATTGGAAATTGCTGAAGGATGTAGTCGAGTATGACTTTCTCAGTCTATAACATATTTATAGATAAGTGGAACAAAACTGATGTATTGGATGAGCTTTTCATGTCTGTACCCTTAATATGTAGAACACAATAGGGAATGGACACAAGAAAATGCTTGTGGCCTGACATCAGTGGATGCTGTTGTTTCTGGGGCAGAAGAGCTAGGACAGAAGAATGTGATGAGATCCAGCTGTGCTGACCTGAGGTAGCTACACTGGCTTCCAGACTTAAAGGTATCACAAAGGAGAACTCTGCCATGAGTGTGACCCAGTCTTTTGGTACCCATGTCAGGCAGGAGGAAGCTGTGGCTACATCACACTGCCTAGAGACTGGCCATCCCAAAACACTTCAGTTCCTTGGTTAATCGCTTGGTGCTAGCAATCCTATTGCCAGTATAAAGATGATGAATATATATAATAAATGCTATTGAATGAGTTGTATACCTCTAGGTTATTGGCATCAGACATATTTTTGAAGTAACTGCAGACTTTCAGACTGGGAATCCCAGTGCTGGCGATTTCGAGAGCAAGGGGTATTCCTTGAAGGAGTACTTGCCTACAGGGCAGAGAACAGTATGTAAATGTAACTGTGAATAATATTAACAGCATGCATACCACTTGGCTGTTGAAGAGTTAAGAGATTTTATTCCTGAACTGGATGAATCTTTTTTCCTTTCCAGTATTCCAGTTTATTTGTGGGAGGCAAGTGCCTGTTGCCATTGTTGGTGATATTGCCTGTCCCCTGTTGCCATAGTTTATGAAACTACTCTTGAAAAGAGGGTTGGGACCTCACATACTTTTAGTAGTGGAAGATGTTGAATACAGTCCATTGGGAGAGTTCAATGCAAGCTGCACAGCGTCCAGACTCATGGTGATGCTGGAGTACCAAATATAATGTGCAGAATTCGGGGATTTCTGAATGGTGAACAAAGCCTGCCAGCTAGAGATAACCTTTCCTGCATGAAGTCTGACTCTGATGGAATTCATAGGTGACTTCATTTAGCAAAATAGGCTTTCATAAGCAGTATGGGCCTCAAATCATGACAACCATAGAAATTTGAGGTGGCGTATGTGCTTTTATTTATTCTGCCAGTGTCAGTGCTAACGAGAAAGCCTGCATAGTCAGCATTGCACTGTTTTCCAGAATGTGATGTGTTAAATAGTGTTATTTTTACAAAATGAAACAGGAACAAATGCTATTTTCTCTAGTGAGTTAAGGGTGGATTTTGAGGTGATCAAGTATTCTATTTTCTAGCAACATAGGACATGTCCTACTGGGCCTGAGCAAAGGTCTACCTAACATAGTATTCTGTCTTCATCTGCAGCAACAGGAGAACATGAAAGCCTGGCCAATTTTTGCAGTCCATTCCCATCATATTGCCCAGTATCTACTAGTGTTGTATTAGGGATGTTACAGGGTTCATCCTTGCCAGTTCCCTTTATAATCCATCTAAGGGCCTGTTGCCCATGGATTTGTCTAATCTCTTTTTTGAATATGCTGACGCTGCCTTCCTCCACAGCCTTCTGACAACCTTTCTGACTATGTAGGAAAGCACTTTCTTTACCGTGCTTTAAAGTGTTGTCCTACTGGTTTTGGTGAGTGTCCCTTACTTCTGTCATTGTGGCATTTGGTGGAAGATTCTGCATTCACTTTATCCACCAACTTCATGATTTTGTAAAGCTCAGTCATAACTTCCTCAGTCTTTTCCTGTAAAAACTGAGTTGTAGACTTTTAGATTTTCCCAAAAAGGCTGCTGCCTCATCCCTTGATCATTTTAGCTGCCGTTCTTTGTATTTCCTCAAACACCACTGTGTCCTTGAAATATAAAGGCCAGACTGCACACATTAGTCAAGACATGAACACACCAAGGTTTTTATACAGTGGTAAAATTATACCTGCTTTTTTTCTCAGTACTTTTGTTGATGATACCAAGTATACTGTTAGCTTTTTTGACTGCCATTTCAAATTGAGCCAGTGATTTTAGAGAATTTTTACTATTTTTTCTTGCCAGTAATTTGGCATGGTCTCATCTCTGCATTTTTTTATAGCAGAAGTATTAGACTTGCCAATGTAAAATCCAGTTACTGTAACATGAATGGGATAAGAGCTTCCGTCTTGAAATAACAAATGTTTTTTAAACAAACAAAAATATTGCACACCATGCCAAACAGAACAAATGGCAAAGTTTGACTCCAGCAAAGAAAGGGTACTTCCTCAGAGACGTTCTCTCTCAAGCTACCTCCAGAAGAACATACATAATATTCTTTCCTCACTGCATGCAAGCACACGGTGTAGTTCTGTGCCACTCGCTTTAGTGCACAAACAATCCACTCTCAATTTTCCTGAAGATACAGTCTTGTCTTTACAGCACAGTTTGTTCTCACACCTTCTCCCTGTGCACATCTGTAGATTATCAGGTCATGGACAAAGCTCCATCCAGTAACTGGTCCATGAGGCCAGTGGAGACAAGGCACTTCGGTGTCTATCCCTAGCATAACATAAGGGAGAGGGCAGCAAGCTTCATGGAGATCTCACTTGACAGCTCAGCCTGAATGACCAAAAGCACGTTTACAGCTCTTTCAACTGAGGAGGTAGCCCAAATCTGGATCAAAGTTGAGATGCCTTGGTAGAAGTCCTCTCCCTTTTATTCCCTTCCATTACACCATGGCTGAACTAGTTTGTTGCATTTTTTTTCCAAGATAAAGGGCACCTTTTTTCCAACACAATTTCCTGAGAAGCACAATTACAGTCTAAGGCGGAAAAGACAAGATTCAGCTCACCTAAAGATAGATGTCTGCCATACCTGAACTAGTAACCAAGAAATACTTGTTTTCAGGGTATGACTTACATCATGTATTTTAGACAACTGCCTCAGGAGGAGATGTGCTCTTGTCACTGATTTTATCAACAAAAGTTCCACTGAATATAAGTAATACACATAAACAGAATTTAACTTGTATATGGGCAGCTGCAATATGCACATTTAACCAGATTAATTCTTTCTAATGCAACTGACTTAGCTTATGCTGAATACATTCTTTAATATTTAGTATTTGTAGTATTTTAGTATTTGTATTTTATAATATAAGGAGTGTATTCGTATAACACAAGGGAAGTCCAATACGGAATAGAATGTTTTGGAACACAGCAGCAAGAATAAACCAATGACTTCAGCTGAACGCAATGTTGAAAAACCTTGTGCTCAAAGTATGGTCGATTCACGTACATGAAGTCACTAAGCAGTGATGTCATCATTCTAATGGCAGCAAAATGAGTCAACCTCATTACTGTGATTCCGATCAGATTTCAGCTATGGTGGGTTTTAATTCAGAGTAATAAGCACTAGAGCAGGTTTCTTAAGTCACGTTACAAAACACATGAGTAGGTTTCTGCAATCCTTTATTTGTTGACCTTGATGATACTGTGAAGACATGTGCATATATGACTTAGGTGCCTGACATGGCTATAGCATGATATGATCTTTTAAATATTTTTTCTTTCATTAAAAATTACGAAACATTTTCAAGCCTGTTATAGATAAAAAGACAGAACAGTGCACAGCTTTAGAAGCTAGATGGCAGAAACTGATTTCGCTCACCTGACCTTTGTTTCGAGAATTCAAGAAGCACAGGGAGGAACTTATGGCTTAAATTTGTTTCTTCTCCTTTTCATTTGCTTGTTTTATAACAGCACCTGATGGTGATATTTGACACTAATACACTCAAAACCTCAAGCACTAAGTCAAAAATACTTTTCTCTGTAGATATTTAACAAAGATTTTTCCCCTTCTATGAAAGTGTTAAGCATTAAAAAAAGGAAGATTTCTGCAGATGTATGAATAACTGTCTTTTTTTTGTCAGAGATCTCAAAATAAATTCAGCACAGATCAGTTGAAAAATTTCATTTCAGTAGTTTCATTACGCTTTGTTTCAATTTAATAATTTAAAATTATTCAAATCAACTGAATAAAAATTATATCAGACTAGAAAAGGTTTTATTTTGATGAAAAGAAGTTTTGATAATTCTGAAATTGATCCTTAAATTGCTTTTAATAATAATATTTTTTGTGTGTGAAAAGTTTCAGTTTTAGTGAAATTATGTTTAGTTACCGACATTTTGAAGAAACTTCCATATGTAATTATATAAGACCCTACAAACAAATAGCTGTATAACATGTACCCATAAATGTTTCAAAGAAAGAAGGACATAGATGCTACGTACGAGGAGTGCAAGACAACATATGGCAAAGACTTCCACGTTGGTGCCAGCTGTGCTGCCCTGGTAGCTGGTGGGATGATGCTGCACCGAGGCCAGTTAGCCCTATCCTACAGTGGCATGGCCATGCTGCTTCCTAAACCCCAATGACTAACTCCACATGCTGTCACACTACACCTCATAGCTGCTTCCCACATCCACCCACACAAACATCAGGGCAGATTCCAGAAAGCACTTTTAGGAATTTTTTTCCAAGAAGTGTATATAGAGAAAAAACAGCCAGTCACTACAAAAGCTTCTTGGTTGTTGCTGCCCTGAGGCGGCCCCTACATGGCATCAGTTACATAAGACGATCTTCCTTCTTAGAGCTTTATATTCATAATCATCTTTATTGTCTCAGGAATTTCCATATTTAGTGATCTGAAGCTTGTAAGCAGTGCTGTCATTTGACATGTGGTATTTCCTTGACTTACATCTGTTTTCCTCTTGTTATACCCCTGTACATTTGCCTTATTAACTGGGGTCCAACTCTGTAGCTGGTTTACTTTTACTTCCCCTCTTTTTTCTTTTGCGCTTTTTTGGTCTTCCTTATTTGCATTTGTCTTCCTTTCCAGCTGAGTTGGAAATAGCCTTCCTCATTTGAATATCATGACAATTTGCCTTTGCAAGACTGCAACAAGAGTTATTTTCATTATGTTAACTTCATTTCATGAAAAAACCACCTACTTGGTTTCAGTTTTTGCCTTCAAAACTTCAAAACTTCCAGATATAAAATAAATATTTATACACATAAAACTGAGCAATTGCATAATTGTGTTATTGCAGCTTTCATCCATCCTTGTTCAACCTCTCCTACACTGTTTTGCACCTTTATTGCTGTATCACAAATCCAGTTATTTTGTAAACAGCTTGATCCTTTTAGTTTATTTGCACTTTAGATGTGTGATGCCCGTTAAATTGGACAAGTGGGCTTTTGTGGACATGTATATATCTACATATAACATATCATACATGTTATATACTATAACCTGCACTTTCCTCTTTTGTATCTCTGTATTTTCCCAGTATGTCCAGTATGCTAGAAATTTGATTTAGCCCTCAAAAGTTATGTTTCTTCATATCTAATGTGAGAAGCCACAGTGTGATAAAGCCTGTACTCCCTGTGGTGTGTATGACCAAATGAGGGTGCATCACACTTCTATAAGTGACCCCTTTTGTCTTAACTATTTGTAGTCTTACTGCTATCATCTCATGCCATCCTAAGGTGTGTCTGAATTAAATTGTATGTGTAAATACTATTTTCTTTTTCCCATCCAACCTTTTGTTCAAGTCAAGTTTTTTTCATTCATAAAAATGTATCTGCTTCTACTATTTTCCACTTGGCATAGTTGCAGTAATATTTACATATACCCAAGTCTTACAGTTATGTGAAATTCTCAGCTCTCACATTTAAAAATAAAAGATTTAATGATGACAGAAAAGGCTGTAAATTTGAATTAAAAGTTTCAAAAGTTAAAAGGTAAGAAAAAGCTCTGTTACTTGTTTTTAAAATCTCATAATTTTAAAGACAATCCTATCACCCATGCTTGTATAGTCAATAGAGGAAACAACGTAGGTCTAGAGGGCTGTTCAGAAAATCAGGAGTGACATCCTAACACAGGCAGGTGCTCCCAGCTTTCTTCTGAGCCTCTCTCCAGGGACTGCTGGGGAGCCTGGCCTCCACGTTCAGACATCTGTGCAAATCTGTGCTGTAAATCCTCCCTGCATGATCTATAAACAAACATTTTTTCAAGTTTTGCCAAGTGATGTTGGCAACTTCTTAGAAAACAAAAGCCATCTTTTTGTTTTGTGTATTTATTTCTTACTCTTGATTCATGTGTATTATTTACTTTTCATGCTTTGCATGAAGATGGTATGATAACGCCTTTATCTGCTGGGGTTGCAACGTGCATAGGAAAAAGGAAACACGGAGGAAGGACGTCTGATAGACTGAAATGCCATTTCACAAATGCTAAATAGATCTCATCCAGTTCCTGTGTACAGTTTGTCATCATTTTTAGTCTGTTAAGTCTGAAACTGCATAAAATATTTGTTGGCAGGTATAGCCCCATTTTGTGGACAGAAATACAACAGAGAAAAGATGAACATTCAAAAGGTAGCGGGCCTGCACTTGCAGTAAGAGTGTAAAACCACTATTTAAGTCAGCTGTCACGAACTCAGTAACGGTAAAATGGAACATGTTCACTTATGAGAAATGAAAATTTACAACAAATGAAAATGTCAAGTCACAAAAGAACAACAGTAACATCAGTACATCTGCTGGTAGATGTTCTGGTTATACTCATCAGCAGACGTTTTTCAGTAGTAGAGGCCATATTAGTCCCTTGTTTGCTGTTCTTGCATACTTTTTTTGGCTACCAGAAAGAAACATGCACAGAGTTACCCTGAGAAAGTCAGTAATGGAAAAGGGAAAAAAATGCCATACGTTCATTCGGACTGGAAATGGAACTAAGGCCCTGGAGGGATCCCTTGCTGACGCTGGGGAACCAAATCCCCTTTTCCACCCACTTCCTTTGTAACACAAGTTTTCTTCTAAATGTGTTCAGTGATGTGAAAGCAATTAGAAATGTACAAAGGACTGCTCCATTTAAGCATGCCTTTGTAAAGTACAGCTTGGAAACAGTTTGTAGATAGGCAGCTAGGCTGAAAGGGACATTTAGGGTCCAGTTGCTAGTGCTTCCATATGTGTTTCAGGTTTTCGTCATGCCTCCTTCAATTTCACATTACTTAAGTCTTAAAGCAGTACTGAATTCTGAAGTTGAAATATCCTATAATTCTATAATAATTCAATTTCCTACTATTCTTCTTATCTCTTGCCAATCATTCAACCACCTGGATGTCAAACAATTCATGCAATACAAGCTGCTGTTTCAAATAGACTCTGCTCAGTCCATTCCTGGCATCTTGTTTACTTGGGAATAAATCTTCTGTTCATTTAAATTGAAGAAACTCTATACCATAAATTAACAAAACGCTTATTTACAGTAGCAGACAATTGGATTTGGATAGCTTTTCCTTCCTGGCTCATAATCTGGCTCTTGTTCCTTTCTTCTCTAAATTTCTTTGGATTTATTTACCCTTTAGTACCCACTGTTTCACAGTTTATTTTTTCAGATTCTGAAAAAGTCAAAACAGACTTGATTGTGTTCTTTCTACAAAACAGGGCTGAAAAGAGGAATTGGGTGTGTGTCGGGAACTATTGTGATTTGTTTCTCTCCAGACTGGAAAAACAATGATGTTTCCCTGACTTCTTTTCTGTCTTTATTCTACAGTATAAACCTCTCTATGAATCAGATAATGAGATAGTGGACATGTGCCTTTTCTGTGACAATGAAAAAAACATTCTGCTTAAGTCGCTCTGGCTGCTCTTTGGTTTATGTCTTGCATAGTGAGCATTTTGGCTGTTTTGTCCACAAAGTATTCAGTACTGTAGATCCACTTTTACATCACCTTTCATAATTTTCAGTTCTTTTCTTGTGCTTTAGCAAACAGACTTTTAAAATTTGAAATTTAATATTTCCCCCCCTCAACAGCTCATGATACACCAAAACCTCCACTGTAAGTATCCCAACAAACAAAGTTTCCGTATTACTGCTCATTGTTCACTGCTCATTTTGATAGTTACTCTGTTAGCTCTGGATGACAGTCAGTGTCCAAAGAGCTGACTAGATTGTTACCTTCTCCCCCTCTTTATTATGTTTAAGCCCTGATTTGATACTTTTGTCTGTCTTAAATTGCTAGCAGTTCAAAATGTATCAATAAGCTTCCCAAGAGAAAGAAATCAGTGACTTAGATCTACAGAACAGTACAGCTCTTTACCAGGCTGTTACCACTGTTGCCTGTTACCACAGGAAATCCCTGTGATATTAATCTTTCATTTGTACCCGCATATAGAGGAAATCTGTCAAGAATCAAGGAGTAACAGATACAGAGGGGGAAAAAAATCACAATAGTCAAGTGGAAATATGCACAGCATAAGGGATCTTTTAAAAGAATATTTTTGGAAGGCATGGTAAGAGAACACATGGATCAAAGCCAATGGGACCCCTGGTTCAAAGCTTGCTGATGATTAGTGGTAGGCACTACAATTGCATAATTAGTGACTTTTTAAAAGTTCAACCTGTTCTGTGTCAGTTCTCAAGCAAACTGTTCAGATGCCCTTCTTTTAATGAACCTGAAAATGATGCTGGCTGGCTCAGTGATATTGAAGCTGTGCCCTTTCCAGCCTAGTCTGCAGAAGTTTATTTTTTGATTTATCCTCTTGGAAACACTGGCCAAGCCAATGTCTGGTTTGGTCTTTGTTTTAGTGTCCCTCTTGTCCCATGATAGTGACCTCAGTGCTGTCTGCTCTGAACTTCATACTATTAAGGAAAGACCCATGCTTGCCTAGATTTCAGTATGACCGAAATGACAGTTTAGGTTCAATGACATGTGGGGTCCAGGACATTTGAGAAAACATATAAAGTGACTCAGTCGATATAGGCACAGGCACTGTTTTTATGCTTGGTAACACTTAATTGCTGACATATGTTTTCCATTCTTTAAAGGCCAGAGATTTGACCTGGAAAAATGTTAGGAAGTGTTCTTTGAACCACCAGTGGGGGCAGCAGCCTTCATAAAGTCGTAGCATTTGTAGCAATTCAAATGTGACAATCGCCTATTAAAAGGATTTTATCTCTTATGACTATGTTCCTCTTGGTACCAGGAAGTTTGTAACTGATGTGCTTGCTGTTACGCACATGCACAGATAACCCTTCCAAATGAATCTGACTTTCAGCTCTAGAGGTCTATGTTTCCATGAAGTCCTTACTCGTATTTATAAGCAGTGCCATCATTTGTCTTTGATTCACAGATAGTGATTACATTTGCATTTTTGGCAAGCAGGGCCTTCACAGCTGTGAAGCAATGTATTTTTCTTCTTGGAATTTCCATTCTTGGAAAAGGCTGGAAATGAATAACTAGGAAATGACATTCTGTAAAGCCATCACAGCTTTTAATCTTGTCCAAACAGCTTTTCTACCTCAGAAATGCATTCCCCCCTCTATCAGTAAGATGACCTTATGACTTTGTTACTGATATTGTGCATTTGCAACTTTCTCACAATTATTTCAACAGTAAAATATAACTTTGTATTTATGCTATCAGTATCATTACACGGTTTCAGATGGGTGGGAAGCATGCATTTTTCAGTTTCTAGTAGCTCTTCAGAAAGTTCTGCTTAATCACCTAAAATTGATTGATTTCCTAACTAGTAGTTATTTTCTTAGTGGTTGCTGGTACTAGAAATAGAAGTCCAGGATAATTCCTTGTAATTGAAAGCAAAACATTGTAACTCTTTTATCATTAATGCAGACCAGACCTCTCTCCCTTCTCCAATTTTTCTGTTTCAGATACTGATCATGGTAATAATTGGTCTTTTGCTTCAAAACAAGATTTTATTTAATTTAAATATTCATTGGCAATTAGAAATCCAGATGACAAAACAAAGGAAAATTTACTTTCCAGTAACTTTCCAGTTACTTTCAAAACTCCTTGGAAGAGACTATTGAAATACCATAATAGTAAAATGATAGTAATAATTAAAAATCCACTGCAGTTTTAACTGCAGAAGAAAATCTAAGGGCTAGCAGCTCTTGGAATGTACTTTTGCTCATAAGCACATCCCTTTTCTTCAATCTTTCATGAAAAGTATTGGTAAATAGAATTTTGTTTGCTAGAGATAGTTATAAGCTAAAAAAGATGAGTTTGCAGGATAAGGATCCTTTGTTGAATTGCTTCCCCCTTCTCCACACACACGTCCAGTCCATTCCACCTTTGCCTACTGCTCTTCCTCTCTATTGTGTGAATATTCTTTATCATGTTATGGATTTTATTATAATAATCCTGGTGAACCAACAATTTTGAGAGCAGCCTTCTGAACCTCCTTGACATAGCTGTACTATGTCTGTGAAACTGAGGACCAACATCTGGTTTCAGAGTTACCCCCTAGTTCTTTTAATGTTAAATTAGCCTCAGACATTGTATTCGTTGAAGCAAAAGAAAAGGCCCCAGTTCCTGATGTGTAGCTTTGCAGAGTCAGCTCTTGTGCAATATTCTTTATTGCAGCTGTTTGGAAAATAAATTAAATCCAGCCTTCCATAAAGGATGAACAGAGAGACAATCACAAACATTACTGTGTAACATAATAGTTCACAAAGATTAAAAATATACAGATATTCCCATTATTGGTTGTTTCACTTTCTCAGGTGCCAGGAAATCGGATGAACTTTAATATTTGAAGTATAAGTAGAGATTTCCCCTCCTTTCTTCTCTACTTGAAATACTCCTTGAGGATTTTGTTTTGTTTTAATCAAACACTTCAAGTCTCAAGCATCCTTGTAGAAGGCTCTGAAATTTTACAAACCCATGAATGTTCTGTAAATTTATGCTTACTGTTTCTAAGTTGCCCTAGTATGTTGACACTTAAGTTTATTAGTGAAAACTGAATTGGCATTTCACTCACGCTATCCTTTTCAATAGCATGTCTTTCTCATGGATGGGCAGGTTCTCATCTACTGGCAAAGAACCATGGCTGGTGGGGGTAAAAAAACGAATAGTACAGGAAAATATGTAATGTCGAGGCTTTCTTAAGGCACAACTACCAGATTCCCAGGAGGAGACATTCGCCCACATGCTGTCCTGGCAGGGCTCTATAGTAGGGTATCCCAAGCATGTATTTGGCCGCTGTCAAGTTTTTGTCGTTTAGACCTCAGTAGTGTTTCATCTGCTGCAATAATTACTCTTGTTTAACTTTTTGGTTTTTAATTCTATAGTCCTTCTTCTTGTTCTAAAAAAAAAATCATTCTGAAAGGAGAGTTCATAATGAATTTCTGTGTCTTATAGAAGTACACCATAGAGTGGACAGAAAATAAAAGCCACATTTTAAAAAAAATCTAACCAACTTCTCGCCTGAACTGAAAAAAATTTTCTTTTTTCTTTTCTAAACTTTTTTTCATAAAATTTCTTATAATAATGTTTTGGTGAAGGTTTTTTTTCTCTTTTTTGTTTTTTCCTTAGGGTTTTTTTTTGCCATTATTCCCTCCATTTCTTTCCAAATGTTACAGAAATACCAGGTCTAATGTCTTCTTCCACTCCATTTTTAATGATGAGAAGGTCTTGAAAAGTAAATGCAACAAAACAAGTAAATAAGCAAGTCTTTCTTTCCTTCTATTATTCCTATTCCTTCACAGGTTTCTTATGAGAATAAACAGTAAAATTTCTGAATTTCTCTTTTTCCCACCCAAATCCACTTTTGATAGGTTCTTAAAAAGCAGTGTTTCTGATATTTCTACTACTCTTACTACTACTCTCAGTAATACTAATTTTAGCTCCTACAAAATCTTTTTTTTTTTTTTTTTTGTTTTTTCCCCATGACCAGAGATCTTAGCACTTTACAAACTACCCATTTTGCAGGTAGGGAAATGGAAGTATAGAATGGGATAAAATGATTCACTCAGGATGACTCATCCCATGAAAGAACAGGTGTTTGTATCCTCTTATCCTACTTCATTCCTGCAAAAGAAAAGAATGAAACAAAGGATTTCCTGATAGCTTATATAGTAAGCCAGCAGTGTCCCTCCCTCGGCTGCCTAAGGGGCCCTGTATCTGCTTAGGGTTTCTCCTTGAGTTCTGCTCCAGAATCATAGGCTAGACATGGTGATGGACAGTGCATCTACAATAGTGCCAGGTGCGGAGGACACATAACCACACAGCCACGTGCATGATCGGCTTAGCAGACCTTTGGACATGTAGGTTGAGTTTTGCTGAAAACAGCTCCTTGAAAAGTAATTTTTATTTGGAAAAATTGTTGGTTCTCCTGGGAACACTTCACAGGATGATATAGCCAGATGTCAGGGGGAAATCATTGGAGACAAAGCTTGTTCCAAAAGCAACAAACTTACAGTGACATTTTTTCAGCTGTTAGGGGCTGGTGCTAGATGCTGGCATTTCTTCTCCTTGGTCTCTTGGATTGCACGTTTTGTAATGTTTCCAGAGTGATATTATCACCTTCTTGGCACCAGGAGTTATGGCGTGTCCTGTCCCAAATTTAGTAATGAAATAGGTATCAAGGAAATAGACTTTTGGAATCAAATTGCCAAACAGCTTTTTTTGCACAAAGTAAAATAAATTATACATAAATTTTCCTGAAAACAGGAAATTACTTAATTCAAAAAATGCCCTTATGCATTTGATTTTGTTTTTTTCTATTTGTAAACAGATGGAATTTTAATGGTTTCATCCTAAGAAACTCTGTAGTTCAATTGTTGTGATTTGACCAAACTTTGCAATGCTTTTGGCAGTTTAAACATGCAGTCCTTTGTTGTTTGAGGGAGGGCTTGCAGAAAGGATGAGGCAAGGATGCACGTTTTGTCTGATGGAGGATGGCGGCAGAGGAGCAGTTCCCGCAGGGAGGATGGTTGGTGGACAAGCCTAGCAGTAAGCAGTCTGCTCCTCTCCCAAATTCTTGATACTAACCGGAGCACAAAGTTAATTCTCTGGAATTGGCTTGTGCTTACAGATAACTCTGTAACTGATGAGAAAACCTTAAGCTGTCCTTGAATGTACTGATGGTTCTATAGATGCATATTTCTGTATAGGCAGGCTGAGTTGTAAATTTCAGTAAAACACTTTGGTGTTGCTTTGTGAGGAGAATGTTTGATTTTGTTTTGCAATACACAGTGATTTTTAACAGCTTTGTCTTGTCAGATCACCCACATTTATAAAAAAGTGTGGGGTTTTTTCAGTTCTTTCAACTCACGACATCAAATCTTCTTCCAAGTTTTCTTAATACTGGAAAAAATGCCTTGTTACAAGTAGAGTGTAAACTGATATTTAGGTTACCATGTTCCTTCACAGAGAAAGACTCATTTTGGTGAGACATGCTTAGCTTCTCTGTGTGCGCAGCATTTGAAGACTGTAGCAGCTAGTGTTTTGAATTTTCTTCTTTCTAGTTAATTTGTGAATAGTTCTTGAGAACTCGTAGACTTCTGCTGATTTACGTATTTTACCAAATGAGAGTTGCATAATATGTATAGTAATTTTACAACTCATATGTTCTTTATTTTGTTAATAAAGCACTACATTTATAGCTTCATAGCTTTTGCTTTATAGCTTTTGCTTTCAGAATCTGAGTCGTGTGTGCAATAGGGGTCTTACAATGACTAACAGAAACTTTGTAGACAATATAGGAGCACAGGAGATTTGGTAAGAACATGCTTATATTACGATTGTATTTAATCATAATGAGAGTATGAACGAGATGTTCCATTGATCTTGAATTCTGCAGAAGATGAGGTTAATCAAACATGCATTATAACCAAAATGGAGCTTGCACTTGTTCATCTATATACTAACCATTAGAAAGCAAATCTGCAACACTGCATTTAAAGTCTGAAATTTCTGGTGGTCTAAGAGTAATGGCTGTTGGTAGTGCTACGGTAGGCTGAAAAAGAAAATTGGAGAAAAACAACAGCAAATAGAAGAGTGTAGAGGGATTAGGCCATCTCTCCCACATGCACAAACGTGTACACAATAACCTCATATCCACGTTATTATGATTGAAAAATCAAGGACAAAAGAAGGAAATGCCAACATTACGATTGACTTAGGAACCTTGGTTTAGTCCTGTGGATAAATGATTTGGTAAAGACTTTACCTGTAAGATTCCATAGTGCTTTTACTTCACTGAGTGCACAGAATGAATGCAACTCAATTAATGAGATATTTGGTATTCTGTTGTTTTCTTGCTGCTCACTATATGGCCACATGTTTTATCAACAACCTGCTGTTCAGACCTATTGGAAAAGTAGTTATAGTGCTTTCATTGGCTTTTGTATGGTGTTCATCACTATGATACCTTACTACTTCTCAGAGATGATTAAATTGGTTTTCATATCACCCATGTGATATGAGGAAGTACTATCAACCTTACTTATTTATGCAACAAGAATTAAAACATAGAGATTAAACTGAAAGTATTCCTTGAGTATCCAAAACAAGATGTCTAGGACTTCCTTTTTTTGATCTCCTTGTCATAGAATGACTCGTATATTCAGAGCATAGTTTTCATGAAAGGGTGAGAGAATGCTGAAGGGCTGGGATACAGTAAGGAGGTATCACTTCTACTTGCTTGCTCTTACATTCTTCTGTTGGCATTTGCTTTTGGCCACTGCTAGAGAGAGAATAGTGGATCTGATGGACATTTGATCCATCCAGTAGCTGCCCAGATGTTCTGAATTAATCTGTATTTGTAAGAGCTGATGCCCACATGACTCAAGCAACAGCTGCTCAGTGTAGATACCTCAAGAACGAGAAACACATAATTAGTGGAGTGTGATAAAGTTGGTGTAAGTGACTAGTTCAGTATCAGGTGCTCTGCAGCTTGGGCAAATATTATTCCCGTTCCTGACGATAAGAGCACTTTTACCTTTCTGTAGTCCTTTGCCTGATTCAGTATCCACCTTCTGCAGGGAATGAGACAAATATCCCACTGACAGAGGCTTGTTCCTTTGAGCTCTCTTAGACCCTGAGCAAGGCAGGAGCTTTTTAAAAAGTAATGTAGTATCACTTAATATTTTTTTCAGTAATGCAGATACATGAGGTGACTGATTTAAGGTTGGCCTAAGCTTATGACTTTTTGAAATTTATGAAGATATGCACAGAATCAGCAAAAGAAGCATTTTGCAGACACTTGATTAAATTCCACTTCTCTATTGCAAAATATGAGTCACTAGAACATCTCAAAAAACAGCTTGCAGTTTTTTTCTAAATATGAAAAGATACACATTTCTCTGTTACTTTCTCATCAACAGTTGACCCATTTCTCCTCAAAAAAAAAAAAGGAAAGAAAATTTCAGCACCACTGGATGGAATTTAGTAATGGTAAAAAGAAAACACAGTCTTACAATGCAGAGTGTCAGGCAGCCCTCTTAGGTAATGTTGTTAGGCATTATAATAATATAATAAAACATTAAAATAATGTAATAAAACCCAAGAAAAATAAACCCCAAATGATCCATTAGTGTAGATTGTCATTTGTTTTGGACTAGTGATGAGAATTATCTTTCTTGACATACCAGGTACTTAGTGAACGTGCTCAGGGTTTACAATCAGTATAAAATAAAATACAGTATGAGTGCATACACTCAAGATATTCCAGTGTCAGCACCCTTCCAAGGCAAGCTCCTGACCTTTTTCTTTCCCTTTATAAGTTGTTGCTTGTATGTGGCAGCTGTAGCAAGGATTTCCAGAACCCAGATCACGAAGTGGATCTTGATACATTTAGTAGAAGTCTTGCGAAATGGAAGCAACTGAAACTTTAGCAAATTTGGTAAAATAAACACGATACAATACACAGAATAATACCATACAAAAAATGCAAATAAAAATAATAATAATAAAAAAAAAATCCAGACACCTAGAGTGTAAAGAATTGACATGGAAAGAACTGAAGTGGAAAGGATTTCAGTGAAACAATTTTGAAAAAATAAAGCAAAGTACAAAAATTTTAAAGCTCTGGAGCTCTTAATACCTTGAGCTTTTAAGCTTTAAACAATACATGCCATGATCTAAGTGATAATTGCTGCTAATATATCCCAACACAAATTCTTGTGGAAGTAGAATTCATACATGATTTATTGCCAGCAATTGTTTATAGCAATTACAGGAATTTTACAACAGTGTGGGAAAAAAAATGTTGCTTGTCAAATATAATTGTGTCTCCTTTCCATGGAGCTTTCATTGGCATTGGGAATCTAGAGCAACACTGGAAGACACTTTTTTTGCCTAAAGAGACAACTGCAATTTCTTATCCAGCTGCCTCCTGTCCACTCTGCTCTGAAGCTGGCCTTGATTTCTTGTAGATATCTACGTGTGCACATGGTACTAGTGAAACAGACCATCTTATCTTTTGTGTGCAGGGTTCTTACAATTTAGGCTATAGACCTTCTTCTCTTTGGACTTTTCTGTCCACAGCCCTTATCCATTTTCTGGAAGACACACTTTTTGAAGACAGGTTGGCTTAAGCCAGTTTGTGCAAAAGACTTAATAATCATGAGTTGGGTGATGCTAAAGGATGTGACCTCTTGTCATGATGATCACACCTCCTGGCTCTTTGGACCTCCTTCTGTGCCACATTCTCTGGGATAGGAAAGTAGCCAGGAGTAACCATGACTGCTTTTTCCTGTCAGCTTCTGGCTGGGGCACTGTTTGCCAAAGATCTCTGCCAGTAAGCCCATGGTACATGTAACCATATCTTCTGTGACCTTGCCAAGTATTTATCATCATTGTGGCTACATAAGATGTTTCTTCAGAAGGATGTGTTTGCCAGGAAGCTTCCCAATGCATACCACTGTTAGCCCTGGGGAACATTTATACCTATTTTCTGGATTCTGTGTGCTTTCATCAGTACTGTAGATTATTGATTTAAATACCAGGTCTAGTGGAAGGTGTCCTTGCCCATGACAGGGGTGTTGGAACTAGATGATCTTTAGGGTCCTTCCCAACGCAAACCATTCTATGATTCTATGCTTCTAAATGCAGTCTCAGTGGAACAATCATTCACCAGCAAAACACGATGTCATTAAGGTCCCTTCCAACCCAAACCATTCTGTGATTCTATGATATGATTCGATGATACGATTCTATGAAAATAAAAGAAAATTAATAGCAATATGATTTACAGCAAATACCTGCTATATAGTCACACTCAGTGCAAGTTGTTTTTATATCCCAGCATCCAAATACTGGTCAGAAAGTAGTGCTGCAGAAAAAGAAGTGGGATAGGGATAGTTGGATCAAAACTCACCGTGGAAAGAAAAACAGTGTTGTTCTAGAATTTCTTGAAGAAATTGGGTAAAGTCATTTTTTTAAAAAGAGTTTGAAGGTATGTTAGTGTCTAGAGCCCAGAGAAAAGGTACCTTGTGGAAAATAAGCGCAGACAACATTATGGAATGATTTAAGTGAATGGTGACAGATAGACTGTAATTAATGACAATAATAAAATGGAGAACCACCAGTCCTGCTGAGACTGCATTCCCAGCAACGCAGAGGCACTGGCAGGCACCTGCAGCAGTGGGAGCTGGTGGGCAGCTGGGGCCAGCTGGCTGGCTGGGTGCTCAGGAGCACCCCTGGATTTGCTACATTCTCTTTCTCCTGTCTGGATTAAGTGGTTCTATTTTTCAGCCGTCCTTACCTCAGGTTACCCAACATAGTCCAGTTCTTCAATATTTTCTGCAGATTTCCTCATTCAGACCTCAAACTGCCACAGATCTTACTTGAAGCCTTGGGGAAAACAGTTAATGTCTTGGTGGCCTTTTTTTATTATTTAGAGATGGGAATACTAGTCCCAGTAGGATTATTAGATCAGAAGAACCATATAAAGTGACTTAAATCTCGTAGAAACCTGAACAGATTACCACATTTCTTGGAAATCATTTTGCATTTTGTTTCTCTTGCCTTTTTTTTTTGCATTTTCATTATACTGCAGTAACACAGCTATTTCAGCTTCAAAGAAATATCAGAACATCCAATCCATGTAACAGGATCTAGAATCCGGCATTCTTAACTGAACATCGCATTAATAGGAAGATGTTCACTTGCAAGAGCCAAGTTCAGAGAATAAAAATTGCTGGGTGGGGGACGATCCTCTCTCCAAGGAAAGAATAAAATGAATCACAGAAAAAAAATTCCAGTATGTCTGAGTGCAACAAGTGAATTGTTTTAATGGGTGCAACAAAGTGTTGCATGCCAAATGCATAACCACTGAGGTATAATTAAGAATAATGAGGTGACATTATGAAAAGTGCACCCTGAATTCAGTATAAGGAGAATTTTCAAAGCAGAACGCCCAAAGATATGGAATAGTTGTCAGAGAAAACTTCTTGCTTGGAAACTTCTTACCAAAACATGAAATGGTTTGTTTAGAGACATCAGCAATGTTTCCTAAGACGCTTCCTAGAAAATCATGAGATGGCAGCTCAAACAGATAGTTGGAGTTCCTTTGCTAACATGTTTGAGTAGACTAATTCTTACAAACCTTTTTTCTTCAGTGTATTTTTTGTCCTATACATGTTCTATTCGCCTGTTATCTGGGCTTATAATATTAGTATTAAGCCTTGTGACACTCTAAATGTTTCCAAAAACGGTTACACCAAGATCAAAAGCCAAGTTCTGCTGCTAAAGGCAAATGTCATTAAATGTCACATTTTCTTCTTTTGCTTGCAGTTTTGATACTGGAAAATCTATCCACACCACTTCTAAAAATGGAGTTAATCATAGGGCTTGCTTGCTGAATCGCTTAACTGGAAACCAAAAGCCACAAGTAGATAGTTGGCTTGAATTCTCCAGTGGTACAAGAAAATTCAGATTTAGATCATATGTTTCTTTTAATATCATTTGCTTACAATTCACTGAACATATTTATAGTAATGGAAGGCAAACATTTTTTTGTTAACTTTGGTACAGAAAAAAAAAATCAAGTCACATATAAATGATTTTTTTTTTCTTCAAATGTAGAGAGTTGATATGGTATTCCTTCTAAAATGTCAGTATAAATATTTCTCTTTTTTCCCCCCTCATTTTCCTGAGGTCCAGTTTTTACTAGGCATGGGGGAAGAGACAGAAAGGAAAGTAGAAGGTGAAAAACAGTTGTGGTCTTTACTGCATCACTGGGTTGACACTGTCAGAAAGAAAACATTTTTAAAGGTCACGAGCAGAGAATTAGTATAAGAAATAAATTTTAGGTCTGCTATTCAATTACATAAAGCCACTGATTTATTTTTACAGGTTTTTTTCTGGTGCTGCAGGTTAACCTGTTTAACATCTAAAGTTCAGTGGGAGCCTATGGCAGGGGCTGATTACTGAAAACTTGTTTCTTTCTGATAAAGAAAATTCTAAAGTTTCATCTTTATTAAAGCATGGAGATAACTACGTCTGGCAAAAAAACCGGACACCCACATCAGCTGTTGGCTCAATTCCATGCTTCGTTTATTAACGGGCAATAAAAAGGCCCAAGAGAAGTCATAAAGACAGAACCAAAGTGCTTGTCCAGTTTAGTTAATGAATGTAAAGTGTGTCTAAAACCAGTATTTGACAAAGAAATCATGATAATTATTTGATGTATTAGCAAATCTTTGGACACATTTATAGGTGAATTCAGTTAATTCAGTGAATATATTTAGCGTATAAATTAAAACAATATTTAACTACCTAAAAAGCATCAGTGAAAATTCAGTTCTTATTAGCAAATAAGGTCTGTTCCAGAGAAAGAGGTTTTTGTCTCTGTCTTAATTTATTCTTTGCACTGCCTTCTCTGAGTGAGAGTTGTAAAAGTAATATAACAGAATCAGTGTCCACCTCACACAAAATGCTTTCTAATGACAGTACTATCTCAGCAGTCTTTGTACATTTTTTGAAGAATTGGGTCACAATGGGGGTGATTTCCACAGTAACAGAAATAGTCTGTCCTACTAAAATAACCTATAGCTAGTGCAGAATATATCCGTCACATCTAAGAACAAAGCTTTAAACTGTCCTGCTTTGATTTGAGGCACACACATCTCCAGGATACACAATAATTAATGTACGCAGGGTCTAAGAGCACACTATATTCTGCCTGTAGCCTCCCATCTGACAGGGAATGGCCTTTCTCTACAACCCTCCACATCCACGGTGGGTCCCATCAGCTGAAGTGGCCAACTGCTTTTTTTCATCTTAAGCAATCCAAGTAACAAATTTGGATTCTGCATTTGAAGGGACCGTCGGATCCTCCCCTTTCTGCAGTAGCTACAAGCTGCCTCCTCCAGGGGTGGACTCCTGTCCCGGGGCACAAGTAATAAACAGCTTACCTTTTCCTTGGAGTTGTAAATAAAGTTTTATTACCCTTGCTTTTGCTCTAAATAAGACCCTGCCCAAATGATGTTGCTACAGGGCAGCTGTTCTGTGGTAACTTCAGTGAATTACAGCTGCTATGCCAAATGCACCCATTTGGTGTGATGGCAGGATTGTGCTTCCAGGTGAAAATACAGGATGGGAGTTCTTGGAAGTAAGGATATTAAGATGTGTAGGTAGGTCATAGCACAGACAGATGGCTGGAGAGATTGCTTGACACTAGGATAATGGACTCCTTTGATGGGGGACAAAATTTGCTCCTCTAGAACTTG
Source organism: Burhinus oedicnemus (assembly GCA_008921705.1). Classification (NCBI taxonomy): domain Eukaryota; kingdom Metazoa; phylum Chordata; class Aves; order Charadriiformes; family Burhinidae; genus Burhinus; species Burhinus oedicnemus. The sequence goes on from VFFE01007653.1 coordinate 582,208, forward strand.
CTTGTCCCTCTAATGTTTAAAGATGGCCTTAAAATATAAGGTGTCCCTAGAGGACCAATTAATTTGGCTCCTACCCGTCTCTCTCCCCATAGTTTCCAAGATAGGATAGGCTGAAAGTGGGGAGAGACTTAAGGGGAATATCAGGAATGCAATTTGTATTCTTAAAAAGTCTAGTAAATTCTTCATTTGGGGAAGGAATTTATTTCCTTCCCTCTTCTACTATTGCTGACTTCTCTAAAAAAAAACCAAAATAAAACAAAAATCCCCAACAAAAATCTACGGGATTAAATTGTTAAACTCTCAGTAATAAGGAAGACCAGCATGAAGATTTTCTATGCAACCTTAATTACAAGCTCTTGTGCATATTCATTATGATACCATTACTCCTTATGTAACTAAAAGTTATATTTTGTACACATATCTTCCCTTTTTATCTTTTAGCAACATTGCAGAGAGTAGGAAAGCATTATTTAAGGACTCAAAAGCAAGTCCACAGAGGTTTTCTTTCTCTGTGTAAAGAAGCTGTGCACTCATTAATAATGAAGCAATGCTGCTGAGACCCAGGATCCAGAACCTCTCCTGTCCTTGCCACAGATTCCTACTGTTGCCTGAAGCAAATCATTAATAATCTTCCTAAAGGTTGCTTGTGATGTTATTACTTCTTGTCCTATTAGGAGCACAGGGAAGATCAGCCATGAATGTTTACAAGTTGCTCAAGAGAGTTCACCACTTTTATCCCCATCTTGGTACAGAGCCTGGATGATACGTGGTAGGCAAGACGTGCAAACATGATAAATAGCCAAAAAAGGAAAAAAGGCTGAACTTTCATCTCATGTCATGTTTGTCATCACTGAACGCTGAATAAGGCAGGCTCTAAGGATAAACAGTATCCACTAATGTCATAAAATATTTTGTCAAAATGCAGACACAAAAGTTGCTGAATTAGCACTGGCTTTTCATAGTTTTGGCATCTCCGGAGTTGCAGCAAAGCTCTTCAAACACAGAAAATTCTGTGATGTGTGCTGTGCCAAATGCTCCTGTCACTAAAAGCAGCTTCAGCTGGCAGGCGTTGTGCAAAGTGCCCAAAGCTGGCTACAGAACAACAGTGGAAAATTCTGTCTTTAAATGGCCACTTTCTGCCTGTGAAACAGTAGCAAAACAGTTCTTATGTTTTCAGTAACAACTTCCATGCTCCTTCTTCCTTTCCAAAGACCACCCTCCACCAAAAGTCCAAGGAGGCTGACGAACACAACAGGGAGAGAGTAACTTCTGGTGTGACACTGAACGTGTACTTCTAAGTTCACAGCATGTTCTTGCTGTGGTTTAAAACTTAACAGGAGTGGAAAGATAAAAAGGAAGCAACCACAGCTGACTTTCTGCAATTTCTGCCCAGGCAAATTAAAGAGTCTATCCTATATTGTATCTTGAACTTTTAATTTTTTTCAATGTACGCAGCAAGCAAGAACCAACAACTTGTGTGAAAGTCTTCAATTCCCCATTCTGTTTCTCTGTTCATTTGATGCAGTGTGATCAGCAGTGCCATTTCTTGCAAATAAGACTTGTGATTCAGCCAAAGAAACAATTTATTTCATTTTCAGTGTAATAACACATTTTTCATTCAGATTTCTGCAGGCTTTTGTATCTGAAAGTGTTCACAAATGTCTCAGTAAGTAAGAGCTAAACAAGACACTTAACCGCTGCATCATTTAAAAAACTTTTTAATGTAAACATATGTTTCTGGCAAACCAGTGCTGTATTCACATTCCTCTTTGACTGTAGAACTGAACATTTTTTTTTCTTGATTCATATTTACATAAAAGACATTTTCGTTGAGCAGTATGAGCAAAATCCTAGCAGTTCTATTTGGGTCCCGTTTATAAATTTTGACACCCATCTAGTGGACGCAACGCAGTATTACAAGATAAAATTCTTGTCACAACAGCCATGTGCGAATCATGCACATACTTGTAGTTACCTGGCAGTGCAAATCACAGGGCATCTCCCAGCTGATGTAACTGCAATCTTACCTAATAGGCTTTTAGATTTTAAAAATCACTATTTTATAATCTGACAGTGAAATCATCCAGAGAAGCCTGCCTTAATTTCTGACTGGGAGAAATAACACTGGTAATAAAATATTTATATCATATCCACAAAAGATGGGTGAATAAAATTAAAAAAATCTGCAAACAAAACCATATGTTCCTTTAATCCAGTAAAATACCTTTTAATCAGTTGAATAATTAAGTCCACTGTTAAAGAAATCAATTTAATAGTCAACCCTTATTCAAAGTTTTCTACTGTGATAAGATTTACATTTACCTTCATTTATTTCTACCCCACTTTCAACTTATGCTTTAGAGCTTTCAGACAAGTTTACACATATTTGAAATTATACTGCCATTGCAGAAGTTAGTCTTATTAAGCACAGGAGTAAACAATCCTCTTTTATTTTACCTAAAACTGCATGGAAGATCTGCCCTCCTGCCCTCAACAGAAAAACAAACCATACATAGTGTGTATTGTTTAGGACTCTGTGTTCTTGCAGCTGTTTAAAGACAAAAATTATTTTACTTAGAAAATGAATTAAAAGTGTTAGGAAATTTGGATACAATGAGCTCACCCTTCATTGGCATTGTGAGTATTTTGTGCTCCTGGAATACTCAGGAATTCAAACTCAAAAGATATTGATTCCTAGTGAATAATAGTAGTCATGCTAGTAGTAGTCATAGAATCATATAGTAGTTTGGGTTGAAAGCGACCTTAGAGATCATCTAGTTCCAACACCCCTGCCGTGGGCAGGGACACCTTCCATTAGACCTGGTTGCTCAAAGCCCCATCCAGCCTGGCTTTGAACATTCCCAGGGATGGGGCATCCACAACTTCTCTGGGCAACCTGTTTCAATGTCTCACCACCCTCTCAGTAAAGAATTTCTTCCTGATATCTACTCTAAATCTACCCTTTCAGTTTTGAAGCCATTACCCCTTGTCTTATCACTACATGCCCTTGTAAAAAGTCTCTCTCCACCTTTCCTGTAGGCCCCCTTTAGGTACTGAAAGGCTGCTAGAAGGTCTCCCTGGAGCCTTCTCTTCTCCAGGCTGAACAACCCCAACTCTCTCAGCCTGTCTTCATAGTGCACCAGCCTGCTGATCATCTTTGTGGCCCTCCTCTGGACTCGCTCCAACAGGTCCATGTCCTTCTTATGTTGGGAACCCCAGACCTGGACGCAGTACTCCCAAGTGGGGTTCCACAAGAGTGGAGTAAAGGAGCAGAATCACCTCCCTCGACCTGCTGGCCACACTTCTTTTGATGCAGCCCAGGATGCAGTTGCCTTTCTGGGCTGTGAGTGCACATTGCCGGCTTCTGTTGAGCTTCTCACCAACCGACATGCCCAAGCCCTTCTCCTCAGGGCTGCTCTCAATCTGTTCTCCACCCAGCCTGTATTTGTGCTTGGGATTGCCCCGGCCCAGCTGCAGGACCTTGCACCTGGCCTTGTTGAACTTCATGAGGTTCTCACACACCCACCTCTCAAGCCTGTCCAGGTCCCTCCATATGGTATCCCTTCCCTCCAGAGTGTTGACTGCACCAAACACCTGAAGGTACACTCGATCCCACTGTCCGTTTCACCATGGCGTGGCAATATCATTATTAACTTATGGCACTATAAGCTGCAAAGGATGTTTGAGTGTAGTGTTCATGATATCCTGCCCTTGCCAATATGTTTTTCAGTGGGTTTTTTGTGAGCAGAGCTCACAATGATCACAAAGGTGCAATGAATAGGGAAAATGAAATGCAAAGAGGAGCTTTGCATTGTCCAAGATCACCCAGCAGGCTGGTGGCAGAACTCTCATTTGATGTATTATGGATTAAGCTTTATTAGCTCGAGATTGATAATGTCATGTAGTAGTAGCACATTGGAGGACACAGAAAAAATATTCAGGCATAATCAAATGAAATCAAATGTGGGAAGAAGTGTATGTCTTAGGATTTACTGACACTGAATTGTTCTGAAAACTACAGTGGAAAGAGGATTAAATTGCTAAGCTTTCTTGAAGTTTGTTTAATACCATTTTCTAAATAGCTTTTTTTAAAAAAAACCAAACACATTTTGCTTTTCTACATTCAAACTGTGAAAGTTGAATACAAAATAAATAATATAGTCTGAGGGCAGCGGAAAACTTGCAGTTCCAGGAATATGTGCAAAGTAACAATGAAATAAAACTTGAAACCAAGGTCCATTCTGTCCCAGGCAATGTGCATCTCTGTCAAAATAGGCAATATACGTTTCTTTGATTAGTTCATTTAACAAAGAAAAAAAGGCCATGGGAATGCTGTCACTTCAGTAAAACATTAAAGCAGCAACCTCACTGCAACCTCAGGTCAATGATAGATAACAGCAAGAAACAAGCTAGTGCAGAGAGTAGCAGGTACCTGCTGTGTCACCTGCATCAGGCTGAAGTCTAATCAACAGCTGACATATACTGAATATTTTCTTTTCTGCTGTCATTAGATATAATGGAAAACCGGTGGGTGTCCTTCACATGAACACTTTTTTCCAAAATGAGTACTTTAAATGGGTTCGTTACAAGTACGTAATATGATGCTAACATTTATACGTGTTTCAAAAATCATGTGAAAGATGCTCTGATCATCCCTCATTCCTAAATGCTTTAGCAGTATTATTTAAGTTCCCATTAGTATGGCAAATGAGCCCAAGTAGTTATAAGCCAAGGTCTCATGCACACCTTTCCTACTATGCTGTAAAACTAAAACTGGTCTTTGGTTTTATAGAGACTCAACTAACTAGGGCAACAAAAGTCATCTTCCACTTCTAGCTGGATAAAACGTCCTTCATCCCATCAGATGGAGACATAATCTTGCTAATCCACGCATTTGTAACCTCTGAGATTGCACACCACCTCACGTTAAGTAAAAATGGAGCCACATGCTCCAAAAAGACTCCATACGGTACCAAACGCAGCTGTCAGGCTGCTAAGCAACGCAGGTTGCTGTGATCACGTCCTCCCAGCACTGCCCACCCTGCATGAGTTTCTAATTGATTGCAGACTCCCATTCAAGGTCTTTGCACTAATTTTCAAAGCCCTTTGTGGAATGTCACAGGCTATGTGAAAGAGCATCTTCTCTTTCCTTCTCTTTCTTTCTATCCCCTCACCCTTCAGCCTCTCATGACGGCAGTGTTCCCTAGCCTGTTTACCACTCTTAATACCAAATGCAATAATCAGAAGTGCTGGATCTAAACTGTGTAGTTCAAAAATACGTATGGCCACAGAGTTGCACTGCTTGGCAGTAAGCAGAGAACTCATTTCTTTGATCTGTTGTGAAATAGCAACTCTAATGCATGCAAACATGCCCAAGAACACACATATGCCTTAACCCCACCCCAGCGCTTTATTTATTGGGATAAGATGAAATATGTTCTTGAAATTTTTGGCTAGTAATGAAATATTAGGGTTGGGTATTTGTTAAGATAAAAGCTGTCAACTGCCTCAACAATGGGAGACAAGATAATGAGGGTCCAGCTCAGGAGAGATGGGGCCTGAGGAAGAAAACAATGCAACATCTTGTTTCCTCAGGTTTAGAGCTCATAGATACTCTACATGCAGAGAAGCACAAGGTTTCTTGTATTCCTAATAGTGGGGTTTTTTCTTTACTATATATATTTTCCTTCAGACTTGTTCTTTTTGGTTATCATCAATTTTAAAGTATATTTCTTGTGTGCCTTGTTTTTTGGCTTAGCAGTGCACTCAACCAGGTCTTTATTTCCCCATTGTTATCAAGAAGTGATTACCTAGTGATAAATTTGTCAGAAGAGTGTTTATTACTTTCAAAATTCTTATGTCAATGGCATAAATATTTTTCTCCTTTCTTTTTGCAGTTTCGATGTAGACAATGGTACCTCATCGGGACGGAGTCCCTTGGATCCAATGACGAGCCCTGGATCGGGGCTAATTCTTCAGGCAAATTTTGTCCACAGTCAACGAAGGGAGTCTTTCCTTTACCGGTCAGACAGTGACTATGACCTTTCTCCAAAGTCCATGTCCAGGAACTCCTCCATTGCCAGTGATATGTAAGTACATTATAAAATAGTTTTAGCTTTTCCAGTCACAAGAAATTTCTTTCAAAAATCAAAGACAGTAGTCACTTATGCTACCGAAGTCATGAGTAACTGTTTGTTTATTTCTTTAAAGCAGCTTGTGCTTGTTTCTGCAATTTTCTGAAAGTGACGATATCATGAGAGTGTACTTCTTGTGTTTATACACTTTATTAGCTTTGACAGAATAACGGTGACAGTCAGTACTGGTGTATCAAAATACTAAAGAAAACTCTGATTTCCTGGCTAGCAAGTTATTTTCCAGAGAAGGTATACAAACTCAATTTCTGCTTCTTAATATTCTTAAGAAAAGGATTCCGTTTATTTGCACCAGGTATTTTTAGGTTTTTAGAAAAAAGATTTATCAGCTGGCAGAAATTAAGAAAGTCAAGAGAGGCAAAAATTAGTTCAAATATCTTTTTAACTAAATGGCAAAATTTTAACAAAAGGAGTTTGGAAAGTTATTCTATCCTCTCTCACTATTCTTCTGTGATGTGTGTATTTTCTGCTAGTGGATGATACTTTTCAAGTATGTGTAGACCCCAGGTTGCATGGGTAGTAGAAGTCAGACGCGGATCTCTGTTTATTTGTAAGACACTAAAATCATGTTACATGTCCTAGTTCCTAGTCACTTGTAAGTAGTAGAAATGAAGAATAACTAATGTTTTTTGTTTGTTTGCCTTATCTTCTCTAAATTTAACTGCCAAGTAGGTGTTTATGGTTCAATTATAAATCACTAAAATAAAGGACCAGGTTTGTAAGGGACCCCTAGTGAACAAGGAAGTCTAAAGCATTAAAAATCCAGCATTAATATAAAGGCTATTTTTTAATGACACCAAACCCAATCAATGTCCTCTGTAAAAAATAACAGAGTCAGTACACACAACAAAGGAAAAAGGTTTTCATAATAATGAATGAAAATTCACCTGGTATTTAACTTGCAGTTGTTATAATTGAACACTCCTATTTTTAGCTTGCTTATAATTTTTAGAAATGTTGATTAGTCCATTGAATTGTAGCTTTCTTCCTATGTAAGTGTCAAGATGAGAAAAATTCATGCCTTTACAGAGGTTTGTTGTAAGGTCCACCATACGTCAGTTAAGCCCTGTAGATGGAAGTACTTAGCAAGCTTTGTGCCCAGTGTGACTAATTTTGGTTTAGACAAAATGAGTAAGAAAAAGACCAATCCATTGTGCCTTGTTGTAAGGAAAAAACACATTTCACTTTCAAATAGTGACCCCCTTCCAGCAAATCTTCCTCTGACAAATAACCTTTCTTTTAAATGGACAAGAGTCAAGCTTTTAGTGTGTCACCTGTGCCAGGATACCATTTGGAAAGACTTTCACTTTCGGGGGGGCAATCCAGGTCACTGTGTTGCTTAGATGAGTCATTTCAATTAAGAATTCAATTAGTGCTCCATCCTTGAACTCATAATCCACTTCTGCATTTCCTAGAATTCTGGGTAATATTTCAGCACATGGCAGTAAATTGGATAAATGATTTAATTACTGAAACACTAAGCACAGTTTTTCCTTTGGATATTTGTATCTATTCTTCCATTCAAAATTTTCTTAAAACACATCTGTGTACAAAATTTGTCAGACCTCACATCTGGATAGATTTTCACAGTCTCCTGTCACAGAAGAGCTGTTGTACTAAGGTAAACATTCCTGCCACTGTTTAGGATGGGAGCACATTAAGAAATGTAAAAGGGAAGTTGTTCTAACCATGGAATATTAATCATAGATCAGTAGGCCTAATGATAATAATCTTGATTATATCACAGAAATGAAGTAAAAGAAAACTAAGGAATTAAAGAGAGGAAAGTTTAAAAAGCTAGAATGTGAGAAAAAAAAAAGAAAAAATATCACAAAGCTCTTTATATATGGGATCAAGCAGAAACTAGATGTGGTCATGGAAAGGAAACCCACTGAAGATTATTAAAATAGAGAAACCACTCTGGTTCAGGACATTCCTAAATAAGGTGGAGGCAGGAAGAGTTGTAAGGGGAAGTATAACACAAATTTTAGATTACTCCCCAATTATCCTATTTCCCTTTTGCATCTATCTACATGCTTAATTTGAAGTATTGTATGTTTCTTAAGCCTGAGCAAAATATATGACAAAACATACACATCATTCAGGTAATGCAGATGAATTAATTGTACCTAACAATTTAACCTAGAATCCCCTGATTTTTCAGTACTTGAGCTACTAACCTCAATATTTCACTTTTTAAAGTAAAATAGAAAGCAAAAGGCATGCATCTGTTATTTGGAGGGAGTATAACATAAAGACTTCTGTCACTTCCATTACTCTCAAATACTGTGCTTACAGTAATACATTTCACTTCAGTAGCAGCAGATGAAACAAAAGCAAAACTTCAAGGTTTTAGCCAAATATGGAGTGTTGTGATCAAAGAGAACCAGTGGATGGCAGTGCTAAAGTACTGAATTCATCATTCTCTCATTATTTATTATTTGTGCTGCAGCAGCAGCTCTGAGCTCCAGCCAAGGAAGGGAAGACAGACATGCTCAGTTCGTTGCAAACCCAAGAAGAAAAGATGGGCTCTGCCACAAACAACTTGAAGCTGAAGCATAAGATGATAACCAAGAGACTAATACAGTCAGATACTATCCCCAGGAGAAGGTACAACGTGAGTCTCTATGCCCAAAGTAGTAAATCTCACAGAGCAGCCAAAGGGAGTTTCATTCAGTGAGTTGAGATGGAAAGTAACAGAGACAAGGGCAGAGAAGGGGGAGGTGGAAAGTTTTGTAAAATCAGAGAGACTAAAATATATGTCAAGTGAGGAGTCAGGTTAGCTAAGGAAAAGGATAAAAGACAGGATGAGTGCAAGGCTGCTTAGATGAGAGAAGGTTAGTGGGACAAATGCGGGTGCAGTTACGGCACTGAAAAGGGCAGAAAAAGCATGTGTGTGGTAAGAAAGGAAAAACAAATAAAAAGGAGTGGGAGTCAGTAACATATTTTTTCAATTGTCTCTTGGAAGAAAAAGCATAGTCCTAAAGAGGAAAAAAGCAGAACATGGAAATGATATGAGGAGTTGAGAAAAAGCCATTCAAGGCTGTGAGCTGGAGAAGCAGATGGTTTAGCAGGAAGATGCAATGTCCAAGGCAGAAGAGCACAGATGCGTTGGGAAGCCTCGCTGAGGGATTTCCAGCAGAGAGATGAGGAAGTGCAAGAGAAAAAGAAGTGAATGAGCAAGCCAGTAAGGATCAGTGAGCCAACGTGAGGAATTACAGAGCAGGATCTGTGATGACAGAGTAAAACAATTTTAAAGAGGAGGAGAATAAAGAATAGAAAATTGGAAAAAAAAAAAAAAAAGTCCCCAACAGCACAGTTACAACACTGGGAAAAAAGGGAACAGAAGCCTGCTGAAAGATGAGAGAAGCCATCAGTGTTGTACTGTAAGAACTGACAGATTTACATTTGAAGGCATCAGTGAAGCAGGGAGCTTTGAATGTGGATGTCTTGCAGAGGTGGCCTGATTACTTAATACTCACCTGTTTGAACTGCTGTTGCTGCTCCAAGCTAATTTGCTCCAAGCTAATTTGCTCCAAGCAAATGCAGACAGAGGCGGCAGTGGTAACACTTTTTATGTCTTTCTTGCTAAGGGATCACTGCTCTGATTAAGGAAGCATGAGATCGAATTTGTGGATGATTTCTGTTTTAGCAAAAAACTGTTCTCTAACGAGGTTAAAAAATGCATTCTTCAGTGAAATCATTAGCACTCTCATGAACACTAGAAAGAAGCCAATAAGCAGTTCACTAGCTAGGGCAGAACCCATGTTTTAACTGGCAGAAAACCTTGTGTAGTCCCCCTGTGATCCTGAAGAAGCAGACCAGAGTGTAGTAGGCCAGACTAGAGGACCAAGAGACTCTCAGTCCAGAAGTCTGTCTGAGCTCCGCTATGTCTTCTGAATATATCTAGGGGAAAAGGTGTGTGACAATACGCATTCCTTAAGCCTACCCTCTTCCCATTTCCACAAGGTCACAGAACACAGCTCAGAGGCAACACCCTGGTCATTCCAGGACTTGGCCAACTGAACCTCACTCAGTAAAAAAGTAGCTGGTGTGGGGAGCTTTATGGACTTCTTTAGAGAGGCTCAGCACTGTTTCCTTGATCGAGTGAAATATTAGTATAAGCTCTAATTAGTATAATTACCAAAATTTGCTAATTTCTAGTAAACCTTGCTTCCACCTTTTAAGCACCAGAACCCAGCCAGGGAATACTGACCACAGGGAACTAACTGCAGGTCGTTGGCCTGGTGATCTGCTACATGGCCAAATGGCCACCAGTACACCCATTCCTCAAACTGGCCAGCCTACTGATATTCTGCCAGTGCCTTCTATAGAAAGTAGCATCCCTCTGCTGCAGTCCCTGGTAAAACAAATGTCAAGAGGATGCAATTTACTCCAGGATTTTTTCCCTGTAACTACAGTATTATCCTACCTCCTCCTAGAGGATGTGCTGTTTTAGAGACTGTATTTGAATGTATCTGTAAACCCTGGATCCACGTTTACAAAAGAAGAAAATCCTCTCAAACCCAGATGTGGTCTACTTTGGAACAAAAAGAGCCTCTGTAGTCTGATAAACATGGATACTGGCATATGGAGATTTGGGTTGTTTTGTCAGGGTGAATTATCCCCTTCTTCAATAGCTGGAGAAATAGTTGTGGGATTTTTAATTTGTGTATTTTTTTTCCAAATAAAGCCAAAATAATCTGTAATTTTGCAAAGAATAGAGCAGCAGAATTATTCTGGCTGCAACAATTACCTTAAATAAAGGGAAATTCCGACGCAGGGAATTCCCTTATTTGTCAGTGACTGGCAGGTCTGGTCCTGACCTGAAGCTGTGAGCTGGCTGAAATATCCCTTTAACTGGCATGTGGAACAACTGCCAGAGAAGAGAATTTCTGAGGTAAACTCACACACATGTTTCCCAGTTCTCGACAGTCTGTTCAGCTTTTTAAAAAATTGCATTGTATTCAATCTGGATCAGATTCATAAAGGGAATGTGCTTTAAAATAATGGCAGACAAAGATGGCAAACCTAGACAGTTAATAAGGTTTACCTGAGCCTTTAATATGCTGATAGTATAATGAAATGAAGACATATTTTCTCATCCAGAACGGGAAGCCAAAATGCTAGTGATACAGCTTATTGTTCTGTTTATGAGCCAGGAATGCCTGGATTTATTAATAAAATGCTATGTGTATGCATCTGAAGTTACCTGTTCCCTGAAAGGGTCTGGCCAGGCCTCCAGGAGAGCAGAAAAGACCTGCAGTTACTGAGCAGAGTATTTACACTTCAGTTTAACAAATTAGAAATAATTGTCTTTCTTTTCAGATAAACTGCTATTGAAATTCCTTATGATTTATCAGATTCTTTTCTTAGAATCTGTGATATTACTGTATCAGAGATATTACTGGCTGAGAAAAGCCAGTTAAATTTCAAAGTTCAGCCTGCTTTAAAAAAAGCATTTTCTATGTGTGTTGCAGCTTATAAACAATTTTTAATGAAAAAATGTATTAAGTTACTTGAGACATTTATTTTTCCATGGAAAGAAATGTACTTACACGGCTTTAGAAAAAATAGGCCAATATTTTGCTTCATTGGGTTTTGCTTTTGGGTTCTTAAGATATTTTAAATTGAATAAATCTCCAGGTAGCAGCTTAAATTAAGCTAAGTAATTAGGAAGTCGCTTAAAATCTTTTTTTTGAGTTATAAAGAAAAACATTTTGAAAAAATACCACTGTGTCCTTTCCAGTTGCTATGGACATTTTACAAATGGAATCCAAACCAAAGAACTCAGGAATCAGTTATGTGGTAAACAAAAAGAGAATATTTTCACATTGAGAAGGCTTCTTTTGATCTGCTTTTTAATTCAGAAGATTCTAAGGTGTTTTAAGGATATGCCTTTATATGGTTGATGAATCAGGATTTTTTTTGATGAAATGCAAATTTATTTTATCTTATGATCAGATAATACAGAATCATTACTGGGTTTATGTCCGAATGCTAAAACCTAATAATTTTCCAAATATTTCCAATATTTTCCAAATATAACACATCGCTTCCCCTTCAAACACTTTTAACGTAAGGTGTTTTTTTCCCTCTTCTGGAAATAATGGATGTTTGAAACAAAATGGCAAGTTACTGCTCCTGTGCTAAACAAAGCAGCCTAAATTTCTAAAACTGTTCAGTCAAAGGTGGTACGTTATTAAAAACATGGTACCAAAACTGATTCTTAGCTGGGATTTCAGCTACATCACAGCACTGCTCATCCCTGGGCTTGCTAGACAGATCTGCAGTGGAGGGGAGGGAGGACGGGTGTGTTTTGTGTCCGTAAACCTGTCGAGGCAGTACTGAAGGATGGGAGCAGCGCGGAGAAAGGGAACTTTGTAAAGAGGGATTCGAGTGTTTTTGGGGATGGCTATTAGACTGTTTTTCCAGCTCAGTGATCACCTACACGCACAGGCTGAATCTATTTCACAACCCAGAAGAAAATTAGCCCTTGTTTCACCCCTCAGGGCACAAACAACGCTCAGTATGCTTGCAATGGCACTAATGCTGTGTTAGCTGTGGAGTTCATTCCCTAAAAATGGACAAACTGAAATTCTGATGGTTTTACCTTGGTTTTTTTGAAGTTTTCTTGTTTCTTCTTATATACATACATTTAGGGGCCTTTGAATTTGGTTAGGGGACCCCTAAACCTTGAAGGTGAGACAATCAGACTGTGGCTGGCTGAGAGCAAGCTCGCTTAGATTGGTAAGTTACCTTGAGTAGGTGCTGTTCTAAGCAGCTCTGCTCTCATTTCTTTTAGACAGGAAATCTTTCAGCCTGCATCAGTAGGAGATTCACATGGAAAGTCACATATTCTTATTCTTCAGAAGTAACACAATCATATAAGTTCTCAACACTTAAGCATATGGCCCAGGGACAAACAAGCAACCAAATGTCTGCTGCTTAAAAGCACTTCGAGGTAATACATTTTATTTTCATTTGCAACAAGCTAAGAGTTTATGTGTGTCAGCTAATGCAATTAAAACTGATTAATAATAACTCATTAAGCTGCACTAACGTGATTGCTTCCAGTCATGTGTGCACACCCACTCATTAATTTTCTCTAACCTGAGCAGAAAACAAACCTATCCTTTAGTCACTGATGCTTGTTTCTTTTACAGCCTTGCTTAGAGCTAAATGGTGATTTCTGTCGTATGAACAGTCCAACAATGGCACTGCTGAACTGGCCTGGACTCTTCTTATTGAGTTCAGCTCTTTTCTGGTTCAAAGTCCTACATCACCTGGCTTAATCCAGCGCCTCCTTCAACACACAAACCAAACCACTGCACTGCAGTAGTTTCCTTTCCCTTGCCATCACCTCAGTGACTCCCAGGCAGACTATCTTCGGATTTTAGAAGAAAAACCACCTATGCCAGTGAAACACTCTGGCAAGTCCATGCTCTGTTTCTCTTTAGGATTGAATAATTCTCTGTCAGACTTAATGCAAGCCAGTTGCTCAGAGTTGTCTACCATTCTTCTGTCTTCTAAATGGTCTGCTATATTATGGTAGGATTAAAGCGTTGAAGTTTGGTGGCTGGTTGGGGCAATATGATACGGGTAATTTCTTGACTTTTCCTGTGTTTTTGTATCTTGCACATCATCCTGACATCCTTCTGCGATGGCCTGCTTCATCAGTACCTTCATGATTTCCTCAGGCAGATTACCCAAGTCAGATATGCAAGTGCAGTCTCTCTCGAAAATGTTTAAGCTTCCCGAGCAAGGAAGTAGCTGGGTCTGACATGAGAGGCCTTGATCTTCCTTGAACTCTTCCAAAGGTGCTGTGATACTCTCATGGGAGACAGAAGAAGCTTGAGAGTGTTCCTATAGCATGTTATACAGAATGGGGAAAAATAGTAATACTTCCCATTCTTTGAGTTAGTCAGCTGATTCTGATTCCAGCCCATCCAGCAATCCTGAATGAATCTTCTGGATTCAATGGGTCTTGGTTCAGATCACCATCACTGAGACGTAGTTAGCGGACATTGTCACCCAGCAAAGTCTCTTGTTTCTAGTCTGCTCAAAAGTGCAGGTGCTGTGATATGATGCTGGTGATGCACAGCCAGGTACAGAGGCAAACAGATAATACTTCCTGATACTGGCTGGACTAAACTTCAGAATAACTCATTTAAAAACACCTTAGTGTTCACTGTTCCTTTCCAGTCCTTTAGTATGTAATGGATATGATCATTCTGTCTTTCCAAGTCCTGAGAGACTTCCGCACTTTGGGTGGTAATGCAGTTCAACTGAAAATAAGATTGTAGTTTGGGTAAACTAACACTGCTGAATTCTACAGAGCAGACTCCAAGTATTCAAAGGGTTCTTTCCAACCTAATAAAGTGTATCTTCAGGAACTGAGATGCTAAAAAGATGGCATGAAAAAATAAAGTACTTTCTTGTACAAAATATCCATTATATCTGGAAGGCTGCAGGTACGTTACTATATGGCATATCTTGGTGTGTATTAGCCATGTGTAATAATCCACATTTGGTTTGAGCTTTCTTTTGGGTCTCGGATCGTAAGGCAGCCAAGTATTGTTTTCTTCATCAACGTGCCATAGTGGAGTAAGTTGATTTGTATTCCATATGAAGTTAATCGGTGTGTTTGGAAACATTTACATCTGCAGTATTTGCTTGTGATATTTATGCTAGAGAAACGTTTTTTCCCTTTGGTGTGTATTCCTAAGTCTAACTTGGTTAGTTATATAGTGCAAGGAGAACTACTATAACCAACCTTTCTTTTGGCTGGGATAATGGACATCTCAGGGACTGTGGCTTTTCTGAGCCAATGCTCTTCCATCTGGTTAAGCTCAATCAAAATTAAGTAGATTGAACTCTCCAGAAGCCCAATATTACAGCAATACTTTTGACTAAGTAGGTCAAGCTCTGTTGCTGTATTAGAAAGAAGTATCATGAGGACAGAGACTACACGGTGTTATAGAAAAATGTAGTGTTCAGAAACACTCAGACAATAGCTGACAAGAGTCTGCTTCATTCAGGGTCTAATTTCTGTCTACTGTGTGATAATACAAGTGGTTTCAAGTAGCTCTTTGTAAAAATCCTTTAAGGTACAGGTTCCCAGAAATAAAGAAAAGCTCTGGGAAAAACAACCCCCTCCTCTGTAGCTCATGACTCCATCAACAATTTCAATTGCTTGCTTCCTCAAACCTACATCACAACCTGCTCAGAGTGCTGCAGTCTTTAGCCCCTGCCTTAGGTGCCTGATCATCCCACAAAAGGTGCTCAGCTTTTCAGTAAGATGCAAATCACTGACAACCCACTGACTGTCTGAGAAAAGCTATAAGCTAGTTTCTGTCCCACCCCATAATGTGGGCACAACATTGAGAGGTGCCTCTTATCCCTAGTCAGCCTCAGCTTTTGGAACCAGGCCTGGGCTATCTCATATTAGGACAAGAAAATTGTTTTCAAAGTCTTTAGAAATTGAGATGACATGACTTAAGCACTATTCCTGCTAAATAAACTAACTTGGAGCGCTGTGATTTCTGACAATCAGTATTACAAACCAACCCATTTGGATTCTTCAAATGCAGATGATGATAAAGTGCAAGCTGCTGCACTGGAGCAGCAGCCACCCCTCCTGCTCACTGTCCTTAGAGGACACCTTCTGCCAGCTAGTGTCATTACATGATGTTCCCATTACTGTGTCAGAGTGCAATCTAGAATCAGATTTCATTCCCGCTAAAATCTGAATCTGAGCAATGCGGATATTTTCAGCATACCTAATTCATATGTTTCTTGTGTGTTTATTTGGCTTCACCTATAAAATGTTATTGGGACAGAAAAAAATAATCCTAGGAATTAGGGTAAACCATCACCTTACTCTCTGTTCTCCATTTGTGGTTTTGCACGTAGTTTATGTGTGTTCCAGCATATGTGCAAGCAAAACATGAATGTATCTTCTAAGCTGTATTTATAGCATGTTATTGAACAGTAAGTCTGAATCAGCCTTGTATACAGAAATGAGTGGATGTCATGTTTAATCCAAATTTAGATGTTTACACTGAAAAAGGAGGCTGCAGTAGATTTTCTGGTTCAAATAGAAGACTTCTTTCATGTTCATCTGCTTTCCCATTTTGTACATTGTATGCAGACAGTATGGATTTTCCCTTGCTTTTATGTTTGCTAAAAAATGCCCCAAAACAACTCTGTAAAAAGTGAGTCAATTCTTGTGACAATGTGACAAAAGCCTTATTTCTTGCTCCGGAGCACAGTTCAGGGATTCCAGACAGCCACTGTCCCCTAGGGCTTTTCCAAAGTCTGTTGGCAGCCTTATTCTTTCAAATAGGCTGTGTCCCGAGTTTGTAGCCAGAGAATCCAACACAGCCTGTGCCAGTTGGATTTAAAGCCTGGCTTGCATCCTTAGGTAGTACTTATCCTGGGAACATAAGTGAGTTTTTCATTCAAATGGAGGAGTGTGGCAAACCAGAATGATCATGCTTTAAACTGATACAAAGCATCAAGGTCCTTTCCACTGGTC
This sequence comes from Burhinus oedicnemus, assembly GCA_008921705.1. Lineage (NCBI taxonomy): Eukaryota > Metazoa > Chordata > Aves > Charadriiformes > Burhinidae > Burhinus > Burhinus oedicnemus. The sequence goes on from VFFE01007653.1 coordinate 598,900, forward strand.
TTATAATTTATGCTATAAAAATTGTATCAAGATTAACCAGGAATTTTATTTTGACCACATTGTCTATGAAAAGGTATGTGTCAAATTGCTGTAAATGTTTTGTACATTTTCCCCCCTCTATTCAGACAGAGCTTTTATTTATCCTATATCTCCCATCTGCAATACATGTCCTCAAGATCACTCACTTGGCATTCTTCACGTGTGTCTAGAAAATTTTAATCTGAGTTTATTATGGCCTTCATGGAGATAAACCTCTTTCAGGAGCTTCACTGCAAAGCTCCACACTGGCAAGTGCAGACTCACATTTCTAGTGGTCTTTAGGGTCTGGGGACTCACTTCTCCTTAATGGATATCTTGACTTTTTTCTGCCCACATTAAAAATCCACCCTCTGTTTTTTAACTGTATCCTAGCAGGTCTGCAGAATGTCTCTCTAGCTACTCCTCTTATTAGATGATTATATTAAATTATCCCAACTTAACTAAGAAATAAACGTTATGCAGTCACTTTGTCTATCCTTGTGTTAATCTTCCTGCCTGCACCTCTGTCTGTCCATGCATGCATCTCTAAGTTCCTTTTTAGCAGGGGCAAAGTTAATTACTGTCCTGTAATTGGGATAGAAGAGACAAATTAATGCCAGTCTTGTGGAAAGGAAGCAAAATTTTTGTACTTTTTATTTGGCAACAGTTAGCTGAACATGTTCATCTAACATCTGATTGAGCATGACACTGTTATCTCTTCTGCAGGTTGGAGACCATCATAGGTTGTATGGGGTGAGTTCAAGTACATCCTATAGAAAAGGTTAGAAAGGAAAACCTAGAAAATTTGCAGAAGGCCAGGCTTCATCTCTTTAACATGGTAAATAACTTGCAATGCGCTAGATAATATTTGATTGATTAAATTTGGCCTGTGTTTTATGTAGCAGCAATTTATTTAATGTGGACTGCTGTGAGCTTTAGCTGTCTTTTTTGGTGGTGGTGGATTTGATAACTTTAAATTGTGGGGCTATGTGAAAATTATTCTGCTTTCAAACCTGTCTTTCCTTTGAAAAATGAAGATGTGAACAAGTATGCCAGGCATTCTAGTTAACAGAGTCTAACACTGATGTGAACCATTTCTTCTAACCTTAAAGGTTAACAGCTCTGTCTATATTTAGAAGCTTGTGATATATGGCACAGGGTTTACATGCCCTGTTGCTGCTTCTGTATATAGATATGTAGCACTTTCCTGTCCAGAATCCAGACAGAATCATCTATCGGTTTCTGTATCATCTGAAAAGAAAACAGCAGGACACTCATACATTGTAGTGTTTACTACGCCGCAGTACACTGTAGATCAATAGCACTTTGATTGAATCATACGTTCTTGCTCTTCTGTACAAAAAATAACACAGCTGCTGTAGATACGTCTGCTCCCTTTTTGAGCACTCTCACCTTTTCCAAATTTCCTGACCCAGTGTGGATTAAAGATTACTCATCACACTATGCAATTACTTTTCTGTCCAAGTGGGCCTGGTACATGCTAAACTGCTTTGAGAAGCCTGTGGATATCCATACTTTCAGTATCATGGTTTCACCAAAATAATGATAATTTCTGTAACTGTTGCTCTTGACACAAGGGGCATTTGAGAAGTGAAAATTAAATCCTGGGTTGATTTCGGTACATTACATTAATATTTAATAATGCCTCCTCTAAAAAATAAGCTACAGTATTTTATCAGTGTTCTCCAATGAAATGCAGTCCAGCAAGAGCTCAAGTAAAATGAAGCTTGAAAATTAGAGGAGTGGCGTCATGCTATTTTATAGAAAAGAAAAAAAAACCCTCCAGGGCAGAAAGCCCAGAAACATGTGTTTGTTGCCTTTTAGAGGTGCCTCAGCATTCAAGGAGTGGCAAACAGGGGCACTGAATGGAAAGAAGAGCAAGAAAGTACCACCTCTAGTAAGGAACCCAAAAGAGATGGTGAGAAGAAGGACCACCTTATCTTCATAGTTTTCCCAGTGTGCACTTTGACAGTTAATAACTATATTGTAGCAGTTGCCTGGGAATTTGAAGCACTGATGAATATTTTGTGCATTTGTATCATATGTTGGGCATTCAGAGTGTTTGCCACTGACAGATGCTTCTGACGCTAGAAAGAACTAGCTCTACTCTATCTGGCTTATTTACAGGTACAAACAATTTAATATTTTTGTTCTTCGTCCAGTCCTGCTGCTACTTGTAAAACTTTTCATCTCCAGGTTTCTGCCCCTTCATCATTTCCAAATGCGGGAATTAGACTAGATCAGTAAAAAATGGGTTTATGTATTTATTTTAGATACAGTTCTGTGCAGAATTTGATCACTTACAAAAAACCCACACTCATTTCTAAGAATTTGCTCAACCCTTTGTTTGCTTTTTGCCTAAACAACCTGAGTAACAGATAAAGTGGGCAGGCGTGAGGAAGACTGGCAAATAATTTACTTGAGGCTTTAGGCTCTTCCACCTTTGCAGAAGTCATTCAGATGACTAACACAGGATTCCTTGCTCTACACAGCTGTGTCTCTTTAAAGTGTCAAAACAGAAGAGAAAATGAAGTACCTATATGGAAATAGTGAAAATATTCTTTATAAAAGGGAAGAAATGAACAGATTTTAGAGGAACCGGTAAGTCAGCTGTCACGCAGCAGGTAATACCATTTGACAGAGTTTGAAGAGAAAGAGCATAATTTTTCTGAAAGTGAGGTAGCGTACATATTCACACTATAGCTGTTTAAGTGGAGAACAAGAGAGAAAAGGAAAGGATGGATGTGGCTTATCTTCTGCTGAAGCCTTTGTTTAGCTGTGTAACTCATTAAGCAATCCTGATCAGAAATGATAGTCTAGGGCATTTCCTGGAGTTATCATGACCCAATGAAAACATGAAGAAGTACTAAACCCAGCTGGTCATTAACTCCCCTGTTAATGCCCTGGGCTGATTCACGATGTCTATAATAACTGATTGGATTTGGCTTTATTGGGTGATTAAAGCCTCTGAGTTGTTCCCATGGTACCATGTTTCCTCCGGTTTGGTGTGAGGATCAGGCTTACATGCTTTCTAGCCAGGCTGGGACTGTGGTTTCACCTGAAGGAACACCTTATTCCAACCACTCTTGCAAAGATTTTGTTAAAAGTGCAGATTTCCTCCGCAGGGTCTGTAAAAGTCCGTTTCTCTATTTCAACTAACAAAAATAAAAGATACTAAGCATTATCATAATTTTTAATATTGGGGAGTTTTGTTTTGTTTTTATAGGCTCTCTGGTTGTGCTTACTGCTTTTTTATTAGGTTCTTGCAATACCTGCAAAAATGTTACTGTCTTGTGGATAGTATATAAGAATGATGTCGTAGCAACTCAAATGCAAATCAAATTTCTCTGTTTATCAGAAAGCCTTTTTCTGATTAGATTTTGATGGACTTGAAATTTGTTGTTGAACACTCCTATTTTATGGTTAAAATTAAATAACATTAAAATAGCACCAAAGCAGTGGTAATTTCTGCTGAAAGCTGCAACTTGTAACTCATCACAATAAATTCACTGCAGGAAGATACAGGAGAATTAAAAATGGAGTCATATTGTATTTTTGACTTTGGAAAACTTCTTTTCGTCTTGATTGCTGCCGTATACTAGATATGATCCCTGAAAACTCCAAGTTTTTCCTGTCCCCGTGGTCCCCTGGAGAGGTCTGACTCCACATCCTCAGTTCTACAGATGGTACTCTTAAGCTCAACAGCCCTTCAGCCTACTTGTATTTACAAGACCATGTTTTTTGGAAACAGTTTCAAGTGGCATCTTTCGGTGCTGAAGCGAAGGAACCCTTCCGTCCCTTCCTCCCTTCTCCCCTACAGTGCGTCATCCCGGCACCTTGCCCATACGTCACCCCGCGGCGTGGGTGAGGTTGCCACAGCAACAGCACAGACGCGGTCACACCCCCTATAGCTACAGAGGTGTGAGTCACTTCAAAAGTTTTACCAGGTTTTTATTCGTCTGCGATGCGCTGCCCAGCCATCTGCAGTCACTCGCCCCTCCAGCGCTCACAAACCTGCTTGCAGCCCTTAATGGGGTCGCTTTCGGTATTTTCACCTTCATCCTTTGGGGTGAAATCTCTGCAGGTCGGTCCTGGGTGGTGGGTTACCTGCCCAGCCTGCAGCACAGAGACGGGCTGGTTCATCAGCCATCCCACAGACACACCAGGCAGTTGGGCAATAACTAAGGTGATATTTACTTTTCAAAGGATGTGTAAAGCAGCGGTAGTGAGTAACTGCTGAAGAATAAAACTGGAGTTACCTACAGTGCATTGTAAAACCTGATTTTCTTTCTGTTAAAGCAGTGAGATAAGTTTTCAGTAATACCTAACTCACAACTCTGCTCATTTTTTCAGACATGGAGATGACTTGATTGTGACACCATTTGCTCAGGTAGGCGCAATTTTGCCGTATTTCTCACATGATCTTGCAATTTAAAGGCCAAATGGCCAAACCAGTTGTTTTCTGTTGTTAGTATTATGTAAGGTATATTGCTTGAAACAGGAAAAAAACCATCTAAACAGAAAGTCATAAACCTCCCACTCTGTTACCTATATCTCTTTTCTTTTTGGTGCTTTTTGATTATCTGAAAAGTTGAAGTGCAACAACACGATAATCACCTTTGACTGATCTCTTTTCAAATACTGTAGCAGACAGTCATGATGAAGACAAACCTGTGCTCTCTGTTACTTTCCTGCTTTTTATAATTACAATTTCTCCTTTTGAACATCTTTTATGCATTCAATACAAGGTAATTTTTAGATGCAAGATAAGTTTTACCCAAAATACTTATGTTCCTTTACAAAACCATCTCTATTTGTTTGATTTTCCATTCAGATTCTGTTTTATAAAATACCAGCTCAAAAATCTATATAATTTAGATTGAAACTCCACAGGTTTTAGCAATAGACCTGTCTTGTCATGTATGAAAAGTCAACATTGATATTCCTTGAACTCGTGATGATAGGTTTTACCCTGTAATAGATAGGAATGAAAGTTAATTCAGTGTAACTACAGGGGGGAAAAATAAATCTGGAACGCATATGTGATTGAAGGTGAATGGAAAGAGAAAGGTTAAGTCACACAGCAGTCTCAAATCAGAAGAAACTGTCCAACTTCAGTCTGAATATGCAGGTTGCTTTGGTCTAATGGTCAGCTGTTAAAACAATTAATATTCATTTAATATGTTATTATATATTTAATTATATTGTAAAAAGATACAGTGTTTATAAGACACTAGCTGACCAAATCCTTAATATGAAGAATAGCTTTATCTTTTATTAGCAGAGAAAAGATTAAGCCAGGGCCTTTTCTAAGAATACTTTAAGATCTCCTAAATGATAAATAAACTTCAACAGTAATGGAAGAGAAGAAAGTACAGGAAAAACAAGAGGAAAAAAAAAAGTAAAACCACTTCTGGTTTTAGTTCCTCAGGAAACATAAAAACTCTAACTTTTGAGCACAGAAAAAATACAAATTGTACAGTGGTCAAGCAGTCCAATAATATTTACTATAGTTGAGTCCATGTTCATTGTCATCTGAATTTTTATTACAAACTATGCCACATACATAAGCCAAGTTATAGTATGCCTAGAAAAACAGCAAATATTACACCCCCTTTATGGACTTTTTTTTCCTGGGACAAAACACTGTATTTGTTTTAAGGGCGGTTTCGTATTCTTGTTGGCATTGATGAACATGCTTCAGCAAGTACAGCAGGAGCACTTGAATGTTATTGCTACTTGCACCAAGGTGCACCACAATTGATTATTGGAAAGCTTTTAGTATTTCAGTGCAAAACCCTGTTAGCAGTGGTTTAAATCAACCTGTTCTCGTTTGCAATGAGCAGGAGAAAGAGCACTCACAGGGTGAGTTATCACATGCCACATTCCCTGACACAGGGGTAATTGAGATGCGGTTGAGAGAATGTGCCTAATAGAGGGGAAGTGACATCTGATTAGACTGTCAGGAAAAACGTAGCCCTTATCTAAAAATTATTTGAATATGCAAATCCCATGCTAACAGACTGCATGTGCAGCTAAGCACAGGGCCCGCCCCTCTGAGTTACGTTAGCAGTATTAGGACCTCACTCAGGACTTCAGAAATTGGATCCCTTCTGCCAGTACGACGTCTACACATCATACAAACTACCCTTTTAATATCTTCCTAGAGAAATATTTCATCATGTAGATGCTTTTTTGTGTTGCAAACAGCCGAAGCACCGTGTTAATCCATTCAGGGCTTCCTGGTGGCAGTAGATCATGCCATGGGGAATACATGTTCCAGTTATTTCAAACCATCTGTATTTTCTTCAATTGATCAGGAGGCTTGTTCCATCTGATCATGAGCCACCTGGTGGTAATATTTCCAATTTTAGCATTTCAGTTTCTATTCAGCACATCACCATGGTAGTGCAGCTGCATTTGTAAACCGCAGGCAGGGTGGCATGCTGTGGCCCCCAAATAGAATCCAGTCCCAGGACAGGATAATTTACTGTTTTTACCAGAGTGGAATTTTGTAAGCTAGAATTAAAAAATTTATCACAAGGATATTATTAGTTGCACTTCCCTATATTGTAATATACAGCAACTGCTGTAATTTAATTATTCGTAGAATTTTGCTTTTCAGAATAAAATCATTTGAGTGATTTCAAATTTAAGGACCAATTCTGTAGGTTTTTTTATCACCAAAAAAAGCCTGATTTTTTTTATTTGCTTGCAACTGTTTGTACATAACTTGATGTTGAAAACAATATTATTTACTTAAGGATTAAACGTAAAGAGGTTTGCAGGTGACTGGTTGCTTTCTGCTCACAAATCTGACTCTAGAAACATTAAGCTCAAGTCAGAGAAACTGTCACTTAAAGCAAATTATAATCAAAAATTGAAACATTATTTTATGTACTTATAATAGACTTATAAGTATTAATACCTTTATACAATAAGTGAAGTTGTTTAGCTCCACTGTAGCCAATGGCCAAAGTTATTGTTGTCATTTTTACATTCATTGCTATGTATGTGGGGACGCCTTACATCGCAGAAACTGTCAAAATATGCGCATGTATGCTAAAGCAGCTGGGATGCTCAGCAGATGCTGGACATTTCACCCCTGGACCTACAAAACAGTTACCCCACCTGCCAGAAGACCAAATAGAAGGACATACAAAGAAAACAGTCAAGTATCTGCTTTCTGAAAAAGGAGAGATTCATAATATCTCAGACAGTGGAAAAATTTGGTCAATGTGCATAATGGTGGGCACAGTAGAGAAACTCCCTCGCAGCTCTTCAGAGACCTGTGTGGGTCCAGCAAAGCTCATTAGCCTCCACTCTTAAGTGGCCCTGAGCAGCCTTGCAGCACTGCACACTTCTTTCCCCAGCACCCCAGGTGCTAAATGTCATGTTATTTCAGATCCATGTTTTCATGATGTATTTTCAGATTCATGTAGGTTCATGTTTTCACGTGGCATCATGCCTAGCCTACTAACCTTTCCGGAACTCAGCCCCGTCCAGCAGGTGGAGAGTCATTCATTGCAGTCCAGCAGGGGCAGAGCTAATCAGCATGGCTGTACCTGAGATCGCTCAGTAAAGAGTCACTTAGTTACCCTCGTACATGCTCCCAACTCCCAGCACACCTGAATATACAGCCAGTTTGAGTCCAGCAGGGCTTATTGAGTAGGGACTTGCAGTCAGGAAAACCCACTACATTTTCTCATGGCCTGAGACAGCTCTGGGAGCCACATAGATATGATTCTCTGATAATACTAACACATACAAGCCATCTCAGCATCCTGGAATGCATAAACTGAACCCAGGCAGATTGACTGAAGAGAACTGAAGATGGACTGCAGTCACTAAGATGTGTGTCTTACCTTAATAGGCCCAAATTTTTTCTGTTTATGTTTTCCTTCTCCTTCCACCTTCAACTCTTCCTTTCCTTTTCCAATATTTTCATACTTCTGTAGTTTTTCTTTGTATTTTGTGTATTCATTTTTGAACTTCTGAACTCCAAGATCTTCTTTCCCCTTCTGCTTAGTTCACGCCTGACTTCCATCTCTGTATATCCAACATCTAAATACAACATTTGTTAGTGTTGCTGCACCCTTGTCATGCAAATTTGATAGCATATATATTATTTTTATTCTGTGCTGAATGTAAAATATGTGAGTTTGCCTCCTGATCTTTGGAAAAGAAAACCTAATGGAATTCATACTGTCTAATTAGGCAACAAATGTATTTTTATTTTTATTATCTTAACTCATTTGGGAATTACCTACAGTATCTTGAACACTGCCAGTCATTATTATCTTCTGAATATTTTCAGTCTGTTACAAGCTTTCACTAAATCCTTCTTTTATCTTCAGCCTCCTACCCCCTTCTTACCTTATGTATAAATTTAAGGGGCTATGAAAAGAGGATTGTATCCTCCTCAACTCAGACCTCTGGAGCCCAAAGTCCCATTCCCACCTTTGTTATTCCTAGGATGGGTTCATCAGGGAACCAGCCCAGTATGGGCTAAGAAACAGCAACGGGCAACTCCTGCAAAGACACCCCAGTGGTTAGTGTTTCTTCCTCCTCTCATTCCCAGTCTGGTTCCAAACAACTCATGGTTCCCCTCTGACATCAGCTGAACTGACTCTCCATAGTCAGAGAGGTGCATTTTGTTATCCTCACATGGTGCAAAATTTGTTGCATTTATCCAATTGTCTTCAGAAAAGAGTGCCCATGCCACTTATTATAGCAAGAAGACACTACTGCCTTCACTAGCTGCTGTCTTGCACAAAATTAAGTCCGGAAAGGAAGTACTTCATTTATGTCATCTTTCCCAATGTGCAAAGCTTGTAAGAGCCTGCAGGCATTTCCCACCTGCTCTGGTGATATCTTCCTCTTACTCTAGCTTTCTGCACTGTCCCCAAATCAATTGTGCCCCTTAAAGGAACCATTTTCATTTTTTCTGGCAGTCTAGACAATCTCATTCCCTTTGTCCTTTGAGGTTTGTGGGGGCTGAACTGCAAATGGGAAATTCTGTAATCGTTTCTTGTGCATGAAGTATTATGCTTGAATGGGCTATTCTCTTTCAAACATGAATGCTTTTATGGTCATTTTAGATAACTAAGTAGTACTCTGTGAAAAACTTTCCTCCTCTTCAAGTAAGTCTGTCTTTAAACACATAATGAGTTGTTTATGAGGAAAAGAAAAAGAAATAAACTATTGCCCTTCTATTACAGACATGTTATTGTTAAATAGTGGTCAAAAACTTCAGACAAACCAACCCTGGGAACCTCTTACAGTTTTTGCAATGTCCTTTGCTTTTTCTTTCAGCATAGTGGAGTGGAGATAAATCAGTCTCACCTGTGCAGAAATTTAGACTGAAACCACTTTTTCTGTTCCAGGTGCTGGCCAGCCTGCGTACTGTACGGAATAACTTTGCTGCATTAACCAATTTACAAGACCGGGCACCCAGCAAGTGAGTGTCAGTTTTTGGCCACTGAACACTTTGCAGTGATACTTTTTAAGTGTAAACTAAGAATAATAATAAAATGTTACCAATTCCAGTCTGCGTCACCAAACCTGCATAAACCATGTGATGAGTAATGAGTTTATTAATCCCTTGAAGTTGCTATAGTTTACAGCTGAGACAACAAACCCCTTGTCTACTAATTGCTCTTGCATTGCTGTCCTTGCATAAACTTGGAGTGGTTTTGTGCAATTTATGTGATTTTCAACAAATTAGTCATATGTCAAAGATCATTCAAAGATGATTATTCAGGCAGAGTCTGAGTCTTGTAAATGAACCAAAGTGAGCAGACAGCCACTCATTGTGAGCTAGTTGCATGATCTGAACCTAGAACTCTGCCTAACTCACCCAAGATAATGATATCCCACTTATCCATGAGTTCATGATTATAAATGAGACATTATAAATATGATTTCTCTCCAATTGTGTTATAGCGTCACAGTTAACATCAATGTTAGTTACACTGACAAATTTTGTAGCAGAGTCATTTCCCTCATCCAAAGTGTGCATCCCTGGAACTTAGAAGTAATTAGCATTCCAAAGACAGCTGCCTACCGTTGTTTATGCAGTGCCACAAAAAGATATTTCCAGCCCCCTCAGTTGGAATATGCTGACCCTCTGTGGCCCCTGCTTGCCGTCATTCACACATCCCTATGCACCCATGTCAGACCAGCAACTTCTAGTTGTCTTCAACAGGCAAAGCAGTCCACTGAGCTATTTGCCCTAGAGATTATTGTGAAAAGTATACACAAAATAATGTGTGAAACGTATGTGTAAAATAATAGAGTGAAAAATAATTTAAAAAAATAAAAGCATTTCAGGTCAGAGAACCTGAGCAGTGCAAGCCATGTTAGAATAATAATAACTATGTATAGAAACCAAACGTCAGTCTAGGTATAAGCTCTAGGTATGATTAGGCAGGTTTTTAATGAACTTGTAAATTCTTAAAATATTCCTCTCTTGGAGTTCCCAATCTGCAGAGAGGTTTCAGGGTCAGTTGTGAATTCCCCTCTACACTAGAAAGAAATATCTGTTCTAAATGAACTTTTTCTTTAGCAACGCCAGAGTATTCCAGCCCCAAATAACTTCTCAAACAAATGTATTTTCTATTATATTGTTCAAGGATTCAGTCACCTGTGAGTTTATCAGGCTTATGCCTTTTTTTTCTTTTCTTTTAAACAGACGATCACCAATGTGTAACCAACCATCTATTAACAAAGCAACTATAACAGGTAAGAGTAATTTATATGACTAAAAATCCTCTGTGAAACTATCATGGGTTTCTAAATTTAGTATTTATTTATAAAAAGCCTCACTGAAAAGTGCATTTTGTAATAATAACCTTATATTGTTTCATATCCTTATATCTGTTTCATTAAAGAGGATTTGAGTCATGTGATGACTCAAATTGGTGATTTTTGGTGTTGTATCATGTTAGCTTTCTGATTTTAATTTCTTTCTCAAATTATGGCTTTTTCCTTATGTACCAGTGTGTGACCATGTCATGATTACCGTCATTAGTAACTTTTTGCAATAAAATGTTGTAGAAAGAGCTGGTATGAGGAATGCGTCGATCTTTTTGGGACATGGAGTTCTGTAGTTGTACTGAGGCAAAGTCATCACATTACAAGCCCTTAGGCAATGAGAAGAAATTTTCAAAACTGACTTTTCTGATTTAGGATAGTAAATGATATTTCTATAACATATGAAGATGTGTAAGAGAAAAATAATTCCTTTGTAAAAAACACTATTATTTCTAAAGAAACATTAACTTGAAAAAAGGACTGGCGTTGTAAGTTATGTGAACACTTTTGAAAATTTTATCCTGCGGCCCTTTTCGTTATTATTATGGCAACTTGGTCTTGACCATCTTTATGGGAACATACTTTATTTGACCTCATATTTTGTACATTATGTTAATCCATGTGTTCTTACACTGTGTAATTTTCCAGGTAGTTACATTCTCTATGGTGTGTTGGCAGAATGAAAGAGCATTTGCTTTGCCTCTTTTGATCAAAGTATATAGACACTTACTAAACAGGCAATTTAGCATTTAAACTGAAAACTTAACATTTTCAGAATTTTCAAAATAGCTCTTGTCTTTTTAAGTGTATAATAGGTTTGTAACTCAAGAAAGAAATGGTACTTCAGCTATTTTGAGGAAAAGTGCAGTTTTGTCATGTTCAATAGTTTCTGCCCTTAGGCTCTGCAATGTGTTAACATTGTTAGTTTTTTTCATCTAGCCTCACACAATATCCATATTTACCTCTAAAAGACCCAGTCTTGTCAGTTCTGTATAATTTTATTGTCCTAGGAACACATCATGTATGCTGAGCATTTGTGTGTAGGGCTCATCAGGGAACAAAGGGTTAAATCTTTAAATCTATTCTATAAACAGAAAAGCATCCTCAGTTAAGAATGTTCTGCAATCATACTTAAATTCATGGTAATTAAATAAATAGCAAGGGGAGTAGATAAACACCTAGATCAATTATAATCATAACCCTTTGTTAATGTATTCCTTTAAGAGGTAATTTTGGGTATTGCTTTCAAATTACCCTCCACGAGACATTTCAGTTATTGATAGATGTTACACCTATTTTTAATTGTGGGATTTGTCTCATACAACGCAGTCATCCTGAAGTCTGTTATCTTAACCGGAGACAGAGATATTGGAAAATAGGGCTCTCTTTGGTTCCAAGGGACTAACTTTAGAAAGCCTATAACACAGTAATATCCCTGACAGTAAAACAAAATGTGATATCCAGATGAGAAGATATGCATGCACATCTTACACGCTCTCCCACAGTTGTTTGCCTGAGGTTGGTTTCTTTCCTCCCTCAGGAGAAGCTGTTCAGGCAACGGGACCTAAGACATACTCTGCTGGAAGTTACTGTTGCTCTTTTTAAATTCCCTCTGACCTGAAGGCTTCCACTCAGTAAATCCCCAGAGTGCACTCTGCATGTCAGGAGCAATAAATCATCTGAAGTTTTAATGATTAGAAGGAAGGTGGCGTAGTCAGTGCTGCAACTAATCTAGAAAATGCTTCTGTGCCAAGAAATTTAAAGGAAGCAAGAGAAGGCAAAGAATAGTGAGGATAATTTAATCTAATTTAGTTTAATCTGGTTTCTCAGAGATGCTGCTGGAATTGCTGTGCCCAAATTATGCATTGAACTGGGGCCTGTGTGCATTGGATATAAGTGGCTAAAAGACTTTAATGATACAGGAAAAATATTAAGCCACTATCAAGCATGAAAAAGGCTACAATTCGTTTTGACTGTTGAATGGGAGTGAGGCTGGACACTATTTTGCCTGAACGGGTTTGCTCGTTCTTAGTCATAGACTGTTTTTGATATTGCCATAGCAACAAATGTCATGGCATAAGTGCAGAAGTATGCATAGGTACTTTCTTGTGGCATATAAAACCCTAGTAAAACATGTTTCACTACAGCACTATGCCAAGAAGGAAGATATATTACAAACACTTTCCCTGCTCTTCACAGAATAATTGAAAACCCTTTCAGATGCTACTAAACTTTTTGAGTCCCTCTGGGGAATGTTTGGAATGTAGCTTGTGCAGATCCTTCCAGCTGAGAATTCCTCCGGGTCCTGCTGGTCTCAGAGTTCAGGTCATGGAGTATCCAGAGCAATACACCAGACAGGTGGAGCCCCGTCACATCATCCAGATGGCTCTGCTAGCAATCTCAGCAAGAGCTGATCACCACTGTAACAAACTAGGTGACTGGAAGGCACAGTGTCACTAAACTGTGCCAGTGCTAAACCAGAAAAAGACACTTAAGATGAAAGGTTTATGCTGCTAAGCTTCCTGGAAGACAGTCTTTGACAAGACTCTAACTGAGAAAAGGGAAGATCGCAGAAAGTAAACGTGTAGCAAAAGGGAACTACTGCAGAAGGTAGAGGAAAACGATAAGGGAAAGATGAAACGGGATTTGGTCAAGCAAAGTGACTAAAACAGCACAAGCAAAATTCTCCCATTTACTATTTTAAGAATTCACCCTGAGGCATAAATGTGGGAGAAAATGCATTAGCAAAAAGAAAGAAACTGTGGAATTGAGAAGTGAAGCAGCACAGGAATCGAATGTTCAAATTTTTAGAAGCAGTAGCAACCAAGGTGGCCTTAAAATTTGCAGTGATTTTTCAATGTAAATATGTAGAAGGTGGTGATCAAGATATGGTCTCTTCTATGCAATCCTTTTTGGGAACTGTGTCAAAAGAAGCTAATAAGCACCAATGGCAGACGTGATCTTCAAAATCAGCCAAGAATGCTATAGCATGCTGAGTGTTCCTTTTGTAGACAAATTAGGGGGTAGGAGGTGGGAGCTTTTCATGTCACAACAGACATCTTAGATGTCACTTTTCTTACCTGCTTTAGACATCTAGGATGTAGATATCTATTTTGTTGAGGCTCTTTAGAGTCCCCTTAGAGTCAGTGTGACTAAGCAGACACACAAACTGACTTACATTACAGGTCTTCTTTAAAGGGAGATTAACTGCTCCCTAAAAGTGCCGCCTCTCTCCCGCAATGGAGACCGGCCTGGGGTAACTCCCTGTTCGCTGTACAGTGTTTCCACATGCAGTGCTCTGTGCTTCAACCAGAAGAGGGGTTCCTCTCACTATGAATCACATTTTCCAGGCAGTGATGTGAATGGTGTTTCATTTCAAGTTGATAGTAATTCTCTTAACACAATCAGTGAATAATGTTTCATTTTCAAAAAAATGAAACTAGCTGTGACTCAAGGATTGTGCTTGCATGTTTTAATTTTCAACTGATGCAAAACTGAGCAGGCATTAGATATCTTTTGATTACTACAGTTCTAATGTTCACACTTCTAAATCAAAATAATTTGAATTAGGAAGGAACCATCTAAGGTCTTTCTTGATGTGTGTCAGATTTAAAACAGATAGGAGATCCCACAATTTCTCTGTCCACTAATGACAATTTGCAACTCAGTCTGGCAGCTGCTTTTATGTGCAAAGATTCTATGTGCAGAAGGAGGTAAATTTTCCCAAAAGAATGAGTTCCTGAGGCTGCGAATACTATCACAACTACTGATTAACTGGCAAGTCTTAGTTGACCTGAAATCACAGACACAGGGTCTGATTCATATATATACATACATTAGATAGACATAATACCTAATTCATACTAATAGCTTTGAAGTGGACTTAATTGTAGATTACATAACTTGCCCTTTATATTACAAATGCAGCACTAAAGGACCTTTAAGTGAAGACTTGTATATGTAACAAAAAAGTCAGTTAATTTAATGCTAAAATAAATCATAATTGCAAAATTGCACTTTTCAGAAGTTATTTACACTTTATAATTTTACATCAAAAACTAACCCAAACCTATTTAACCAGATAGAGGAAAATGCATGGAATTATTCAATAACAAACTATCAAATACCTCAACATTTCATTTATTAAAATGTAGGAAGCATGTATCTTAGTGTCAGGAAACCCCTTCTGATTTTGTCACGTATACAAAAAACCAAAGAGTATGATGTGATAAATCTGACTGAATTAATTTGCTGCTTCATCCTTTCATTGCTTCTTATTGGACTTGAGTTACACCCTTTACATACATGGTGGCTTAAAGCCAGCAGAAATCAACATCCTGCCAATTAAATGGAATTTCTTGCATGTTTTTCATGGGCTTTGTCCAACAGGTTTCATGATTTGTATTGATTAGCTTCAGGTTTCCCAGTTAAGTTTATGGTTGTGAAATGGGATCTACCATTGCTAGACATTTTATTTTACTACATCGAAAGTATAATCAATCATTATTTAATAATTAAATAATAATTAATTAATTAAAGATTATGCGCCTGTCTTTCAGTATGATATACTTAAAGAAATATCACTATGTAAGCTAAACATCTATATTCATACAGACTAAACTTCTAAATACAAGCAGCTGGACATAACAAGAAAAAACAAAGGTTATGGATGAAAATTAGTAGGTCACATCTTACGGCACTGCGAACAATAGATTATCATGAGCGTGTATACCTATATATAAGTGTGTCTCACTCATATAGTTTCTGTAACTAAAAGATTTTATTGAATAACAGGATGGAATTAAAATAGAATAAATTCTTGTTCAGTAAGAAGTAACATTCTTGATATGCTTTAAACTGTTCGGAAGTCCAGCAGGCAAAGTGTTAACAAACCCTGCTGACTCTTCCGGGGTCTGACTGGACTGTACAGTGTGTCACTGCATGGAGATGTCCTCAGTAACCCAAATGCCTTTTATTCTTTCCTGTGTCTGGGATTCTGCCAGAGCACAGCAGGGAATAAAGTAAATGTGAGAACAAGAGTGGACAAAAAAAAGCAAAAATGCACGCCTTGCAGAGGTTAATTCATGCAATACTGGGCTAATTGCCGCTGGCTTGGGAGTGGGTATATGGGATTGAAGGGATCCTAATGTCTATGAAAACTGTCTTAAAAATGAAGAATATTTCAGATTTTTAACAAAAGAAATCTCATAACGCAGTATCAGTGTCACATTCTAAAATGCCTAGACCTTAGATTTCATACCCAGATTTAGGCAGTTTTACAAAACATGTCCTATTCAAGACATAATTGCAGTATATGTACCACTCCTCTAGATTTAGTCAGCAGGATTACAGTTATAATGAGAAATTCCCACTCTTACTTAATTTGCCCACTGAATATATTTTAATCTTATTACAGAGAAGTATTCCTATGGTAAACTGCACAGCCAAACTTTTGGCAGAGGGAAGGTAAAATGTTCTGAAATCCTCACTCAAGTGTATTGAGTCAAGGGGTGCTTTCCTGAACCACTGGAGAAACCTGACACCCTGGTGTTAAAGGGGGGTGTTTTTTATAAAATGGCCTTTGTTCTTTGTACAGTATGTTGAATGGTATGTAAATGTTCTGTTCTTTGTATTTTTTCTTATACCTATACACCTATGGATATTCTGAACAAATTTAATTCATCTCAGACAGCTATGTTAATTTCAGGGTAAATACCACAGATGCTTATATTTTCAAGTGTGAATGTGATTTGTTGCATTTTCACGTCTTTCAGTGTGTGGTAAATGCCATCTATTATTTCAGAAATTAGCAGATGTGTACCTGCAGACTCGCCGGCAGGTTAACAGTGTACACCACCAGTGGTGGGATTCAATCATTACAAGTGCTCTATGTGCACAAAAGTCACTGGCATACACATGCCAGTCCACCTCGGTTTACTTCCTAGGGGAATATGTTCAATACTTGCATTTAGGACCAGAATTCTTACTAAGAGTGAGTTGAATGTGTCCTTTTAACTTCTGCAAATGCTTTTGAAATTCCACCTTTATTTGAACTATGTGAAGACAGCCACATTCATTACAACTGTTTTCTCAGATAGACCAAAAAAATAGCACATTGTGGTTTTTGGTGTGGATTTTGTGCTATGTGAGGAACAGTAGAACAAGAAAGAGGAACTGACAAACTGAAAGCAAACTATGTGGAAGGTTATATACCTACATTAAACTGTTCATATCAATGGAGTCCTGAAAATGCATTTTTTGGAAGACAGCCATAGTACATATACGTGTAAGTGCTACTTGTCACTGTCAATCACATAGATAAGTATTTATCGTTTTGTTATTTCTATCCAGCTCAACTCCTGCCTTTATAAACAGAAGTAAAGGCCTCTTACCAACTCACATCCCATGCCTAATATACTATTTGATATTAAATTGAAGTACTTGATGCAAAAAACATTGTAGAATTCAGAGTTGACTTATTTACCCTGGGGTCTTGCATGGCTATTCATTTAATTATGTTCTATGCAATCCTATTGCTCTTTGATGTCTTTGCATCCTTTCAGAACTTAGCCATCCTCTACAAGCAAGTAATTTCCTTTCTTAAAAAACATAATTATATATTGCTGGTGTTATCTAGACCTCTGTATGGCACAGATCAATGTGTAAGGACAATTCTTCTCTTCAGTTGTTGCTTTCTCTTGCTTCTGGTACTTCTGACAGCCTTTAAGTATCCACAGTGGCATTAAGTTTTGAAACTCAGTGGGCAATTTGAAACTACAGAGAAAAACGCTAAGGAAAAGGAAGACATTTTTTGTCAGAAAAAATATATTTTATCATAACTTAAAACAATTAACACTGGTCTGTAATCCACTATTTGGATTAATTAATCTAAATTTGGTATTAATACATAAAATAAGAATGCAATTAGAAGATCAGTAGTCCTTCATATGGAATGGAGTTTCAAAAGGCTTTGTGCATTTTTCATTAAGCTGTTGTTATATAATACTGAATTTTATTTGTGGTCTGCATCCTTGTTCAGTTTTAGAGTTACGTAAGGTACTGATTGCAGGGCTTTACATACTGAAAGGACAGCAGAAACAGATGGATGAGGCGTAAGGAGGATTAAAAACTAAATGACTGGTCTACATGGTGTACAGTGCCTTCTTGAATAGGTTTATTTTGATGGGTGGCAATATTGCAATTGCTGGTAAAATCTAAGATACATCTGAACCTAGAAAGTATTCCATTCTATTGTCTTTTTAGACCAGAACCCAATTCACATTTATGTGATAAACTCTACTAAGAATGTATGTGTTAAGCTTCAGTCTGAGAAAAGAAATTATACTGCTGAGTATTTGGGGTGACGCATTATGGACTAACATTTTTTTCTTGCTGTGCAATTTAGATAGCAGATAAAAAGAAAGAGATTTATTTTGTGCAATCCAGAGCAAATACAGATTTAGCTTCCAGTGAAATCCCTCTAGCTGGTCCATGTAGTTCAGTAGCAATTAGCAATGCAGATGTCCTTTGTTTTAGCTAGTTTCAGCTATTCTGTTTGCAAAATGAGCTCACAATTTTCCAACAAACATTCTGAATAAAGGATTGACAATCATCAGCTTCAGTGGAGTTGAACCAAACCTCCATCACTACTGTACAAAGTACTTTAAAGAGGCCTGTATATTGTTTTTTTAAACGATCAATAATATTTTGCATAAATAAAAGAGATCTGGAAAACAGTGATATTTACATGAGCCAGTCTTTCCAGTTAATCATTAAAGGCGTTATCTAGGTCATGATAGCTAAAAGGAGAGTTATCACATTTACAGCCTTCTTATCCACAATAAAAACAAAATCATATTGCTTTGTGAGATACAGGGCACAAATTACATTCAGACTGAAATTCATTCATATATCTCCTGCCCATAGTAAATAACACATGCAGCAAACATGCAGGGAATCAGAGAGACAGGAGTCTGCCCCCGACCCAGTCTTGCACAGCCACTCTGCCACCTTCGGGGGTGAACTAGCAGCTTCTTTCCTTGCCCTTACAGAGTTGGTGGGCATTTGGTATTCATAAATGGAAGTCACGTTTGCTTATTTTCTATGAAAAACTAGCTTGCTCTGTCACAGTTTGTGCAGCACTGTCATGTGCTATAATGAAAAAATACCTGCTTAAAATGGGTAATTTGAAAATGTAACTATTAAACTGTATTTCTGTCTTAAAGGGAATAGTGTTCGTGCCCCCAGTTCAGCCCTCCTCCTTGGTTTAGGAAAGAGGTTCTCATTGACAGGATACAACTATGAAGGCTTCCTGAATGGTTTCTCCACCTTGATTTGTAGACCTTTAATTAATGTTGCAAAACCTTTCTAACTTAATGAGAGATTCCAAATGAAAACTTTATGTAGTGCTCCTTTAAGTTCAGTGGGTTTGTTAAACAGTGATTAACTTTCTTGAGGCAGAACAGCAGGAAGAGGATTGATGTGGTTTTGGACAACATAAGCTATTTATGTATCATCTCACATTCAAGGAAGTGAATAAAACTAAGGTACAAAATAGAATAATCTACATTTGATTACTGCACAGTACCATAGAAACATCTGAAAAAATGCAGGCTTTCTAAACAGTGAAAGTATAAGAAATCTAAGAGTTTTCAGGATCACCTAAGATGTTTTAAAAATTACTTGCCCTGACTATACTAATTGCAAAATGGTGGTTTACATCATGTTACTTAAAAATGCTAATTAACACGTATTATGAAAAGATGCATTTCCCCAGCATTGTACGCACCTTTTGTTTTGCACTTCAACACTGGTATCTGATAGTCAAATGTGTAAGCTTTCATAAAACAGCAAGTTACTTAAAGAGAAAAGTACAATCATAGTTTAAAATATTCTTGGCAAGAATGCCCATGTAATTGAAACTATCCATCCAAATCAGCAATTAGAAAATAACTGTCATAGTTTTGCAGTGTGTAGACTACAACACTTGGCTCTTATGTATGATTTTTAATGTTTTAACAGTTTGTTTTGGTGGAAACGTGTGGTTAGGTTATCAAAGTACATAGACTAGAAGGCAGCATAGGGCTGACCTCTGCTTGTAAGCTTCATCCAGCACTTCAGTTTACTTTTCCTTAGGGCTGCAATGTAATACAGCTTTGATTTTGAAATAGATTCACACATTTTGGAGTTAGAATAGCGATCAGTTTAAAAAGAAAACATGAAGCATTATCAATTTCCACATTGATAATTTGATAGCAACCCAATATAGATCTTCACTTCTTACCTTTAATTTCGTCTCATACTTTGCTGCATCAGTAAAAGTCCCTATATCACCATTTCACCCAAACTGTCCATTTTACCAGAAAGGCAGTCAGGATGACAAGCTTTGTGTGCTTCCTCTTCTCCTTGCAGCCCAGCTGTGTCACTTACGGTCACTGGCAGTTGAGAACTGTATGTGACCCGAGGCTGCATTTACCGTATTGATAACAACAGCAGAACAACTGAAAAGAGTGAAAGGTGGTTTGGTTTGTAGAACTGAGATGAGAAGAATTAGAAACGTAGGACTCTTGTGTATGTCATTTTTCTCATTCCTGTTACGAATGCAGCCTGTTGGCTGATGAATATAGAAAATAAAACTGTGCAGATGTGGCTTCTGGTATGACGGTTGGATGCAGTCTGAGTGCAACTTCGTTTCACGCTTCATCTGGCTTCTGACCTCTCTAATCAGTGATACATTATCTTCTGTCCAATTAAAAAGATAGATTTGAAAGTAGATCTCTTTTCCATGAACAGGTTACCAAGAAACTGGTCCATTAAAGCCTATTCACATTACTGAGTATCCATTTAAAACTTAAGGGGTACACTGAGATCACCCATTAAAGTGCCTAAGTTCTGCTTTTATTATATGCAGGCTTTTAAGTATGGAGCCTGAACAAAGCAGTGAATCAGAGCAGCCAGCAGCCAGGGTCAGACAGCCCTGGAGAGAAGCAAGAATAATAGCTCTTCTCTTGTGGACTAGGAAGTTCTACAAGTGTCTCCATATAGTCTTTTGTCTGTGCTCAGATAAAATGAACAAATTATCCTAGGACTAATGCTCACAGTTTAGGACCTGCCCCTGCACAACATCTTCTCCAGGAGTGACCTCATCACCAGACAACGGGGACAGCCTCCCTCTTGCTCATTCTCTTTCTGACCTCATGCATTTTGCATTCCATTCTGCAAAGTGACTCATTTTCAGCTGGAAGCAGTAATTCCAGGTCTGGAGTGGTGGGAAAATTGACTTGTGCCTACTGTGCTTTCTCAGGAACCGTCATCAAAAAATTCAAGAATTGGAAATGCCTAAAACTCAGGCTTCTACTGTCAGGTCAGGAATTCTAACATCTTCATGCAAAAAGACCTTTTTTTTTCCCTATGTTAGGTGACTTACCTCAGAAGACCTTTGGTGGTGGCGATCAGGAAGTATGGACATAACTGGTCAGCATGGAAGTAACTGGTGGACACACCTTAGTCACGTATTCAGACATGCCTGTGTGTTTCCTGCTTCCAGTTAGCTGGCTCAGTATATCAAATCCGTCTGAACCACAGGCTTTCTGCACGGTCAGGGGAGGCAGGCAGGCATCTCAGGCAATCCAAGTGCTCTGCAGAGGCCCTAACCCCCACAGTGCCTTGGCAAGACCTTGAAAGTCACCCAATAGACATTATTTTGGTGTCAGTAGCCACAAAAGAGGCACTAGAAGTGGGCAGCCTAACATAGTCCTAAATATTGTAAGGTATTTCCTAGCAGAAACCTGCCAGGGAAGAGTTGCAACAAGGAATTTACCAGACTTGCTTCTGGGATTTTGGGGAAAACGATAGGAGGCACTGAAATATTAAAAGCACCAGAGTATGGCTTCTTTAAAACTTCCTAATCAAACCCCAGCCATAGTGCTCAGGCAGGTTTGCAGAGCTCTATGAGTCTTGTTTTCTGTTAATAGAATTGAAAAATTTTGGGTTTTTTTATCATAGTCCTTAATCAGTTAAGAAGATTCAGCTCCATCTTTTGTAGGAGCAGACTTCTTTGTAGCAGTAATGTCTTGATTTTATCCCCATTATGATGATATTCTGAATTAAGGAAGCAGGTGTGGCCACATGCATAAAGTTATAGTTGATACTAAATATTAAAAATTATTCCCAAATATTGAAATTAGAATACTAGTAGCAAATTGCCAATCTAATCCATAATTCTTTCCCAATGCAGTATTTTAAATTAATTTCTGCAACTGATATTTATCTTTGAAAGTGTAAATTAGATATGGAGTTGAACTAATTCTAAACCAGATAAAAAATTAAGATGGCAGACAATAAATTAAGGTAGTCTCTCTGAAATCATAGGAAAATACAATAAAAATAAAACGTTTCTTTCCTTAATAATAATGAACAAGGTAGGATTACATCTGAGTGAGTGAATCTTGCCACTGGATAACTTATTACTATGCTAAAGAAAGAGGAAATAACAGGAATGTATTACAGAAGTGACTACTGGATTAGCAAGCATTTAAAAATTCCCCTTGTATTAAGTAAGCCATATGCTACTGGTTTACTTAGTGAGCATACTGTAGGAACCATTGACTAATTGGTCTTTAATTGAAGGAGTGAAAAGATGACTAGAATAAAAAACCCAGGAAGAAGTCACTGCCAAAGAAACAAAGGAGAAAATCAGAAAACAGTTTGACATAGTCTGGCTGCCTGAGCTAACTAAATGTTATCAGTGGGACGCAGAAAGGTCTGACAGCTAGTGAGAAAGAAACGAACATTTGTTTGGGGAAGAGTCTATAATACTATTATTGTTATTGTTGTGTGTTCTTAATATTATTGGTTTTGAATCCCACTTCTTAAAGGGAAAAAGCAAAATCAGAATTTTGGGAAGGTTTGTTTCTTTCTAAGTGGAGTTTGGCAAATACAAGCAGCAGCAATGGCAAATGAATCTCCCCCCTGCCCTCCCTGCCACCAAACTGCTTTTTGTATTCTGTCCTTTCTGTTTCCTAAACAAAAGGGAATACATATGATCTATTCCAGGATTTCAGCTGCAGAAATACTTTTCTTCTCTAGTGTGTTGACTTTTTTTTTTGGGTGAATCTCAAAACTTTTTTGGCATATCAGATAAAAAGAGTGTTTGAACCTTGTCACTCCCCATTCAATCTTCAACTCTGAAAATCCATCAAAGAAGGTGGGTAGAGAAGGATTAGTCCTAAAGCAATCTATGTCTTTGCAGTTCAAGACTGTTTTCAGAGGAAGAGCGAGCAGCTGACATACATACTATACATATGCCTTTCACACAGGAAAGCAATAGTCAGGTGGTGAAACCACTTAGTTCCCACATGATTCTGCTACTTGTAAATGTATGTAAGCATGTTACTTATCAGCCATAGATTTTCACTGCAGGATACTGTGAAACCAAAATGTGATTTCTTTGCTCCTGCTAATTCTTACAATGAAGTCTGCAAGACTTTGTTTTGCTGAGTAAAACCTGAAGCTGCAGCACCAGTGAATCTATTACAATACTTTTATCTGGTCTAGTGCAGTTCTACCCTCCTTGCAGAGGACAGAAAGAAAGGAGAAATACTCCCTTGAGTTCCATGTCTCACCATCTTCCCTATTTGGCTTATTTATTCTTTAGGAAGTATAGGTGGCAGTATGATATGATGCGGTGATAAACCATAGTGGGAGAAGACACTAGGAAGACAAAGGATCCGTGTAGTCTCAGTACACATTCCAAAGAAGAAAGCATAATTCTGTTCCATAAATGCTATTGTCTAAACAGACTCACTGGAACACGGAGTTGATGCTCAAAGGAGCAAATGTTGCTTCAACAAATAATATGTGTTTGCGGTAAGACCTGGTGTGTTGAAATACTTGCCAGTTCTACCTTGAAATCTCTTTTCTCCAAAGATGGCGTTAGTCTTGTCTATAAAATACAGGCTATAAAAATAGCACAGATTTTCCAAGAATCTCTTTGAAGATTGGTTGTTAAAATAAATAGGTATTTCTACTTCATAGTATACATAGATTTACTGATAAACATTGATTTTTGAAAACTGTAGATTTTGATGGTTCTGTGAGAGGCCAGTACTATAGGCATTCCTTCCAAGCACAGCTCAATCCAGCAGAGCTGGATTATAAAACATCTACTAGAGCCATGTTTCCTTTTGCAAAATACGGTTGACATCAGTATCCTAAAGAATAAAATTTCATAGAATAAAATAAAAATATAATAAAAGTTTTCACATTAGCCATAGTTCTTTGATGAAAAGTAAAACTCCAGACAAAAAATTTAAGTAACAACTCCATCCAGCCAAAAAATTAAAATACACCATAAAATAGCTGTCTTTCTCCCAAGAGGATGTTAGATGCTGCCTTCCAGAGGCAATAGTTCAAGACGTTGACTGCTACCGCAATGTTCTGGAATTAATTTCTCAAGTTTAAAAAGGGGGATGAAAAGCAATCATGCAAAGGGACATGAATCCCGTTTTGAAGCAGACTTTTGTGATTATTTCTGAAAAAGTGTTCCTAAAACTAGATTGATATAATTTCCTTTGGAGTCATTAATGGTATGAAATAGCTATGAGTTAAATCCTTATTTAAAAGTAGTCAGGCCTACCATCTAAACTCTGTAATGCATACTAGATAGTGTAATCAACTGGAAGAAGCATATGCAATATCTGTACTTAATCTTTATACTCCTCAGGAGCCTTTTTTTTTTTCTGAAAACTTACAGACTTTCTGCCTACACTTCCTGTAGAAGCATAAGCAACAAGTGGGAACATTTTTCTTTCATAGTTGGGACTCCAATCAAAGAAGGGCACTTGACTTTCTCATGTTCTGCATGGTTTCTCCAGGTCTGCCTCACACACTGGTACACAGACTCATTCTGCTTCATTTTAAAATGCTTGGTTGAGAGACACCCCCAAATTTCAATTCAATTGGTTTAAAAAATAACCATTCTTCTTTTTAACTGTCTATGATTTAGCCATTTTAAGCATTGTTTCAGAAAACTTGAGGCATGTATTTAGGTCCCATAGATTTAAATGGGACATAGGCTATGGTTCAACATGTATTTTTGAGCAAAAGGATCGGTTTGTGTAATTTCTGAACTCCATCACTCATTTCTTTCCTCATGCTGCTCCCTGCAATATGCTATCAAGTTGTCTGTGCAAACACAGGGTGAAATAATCAAGGAACCCAGCAGACTGAAAAATAACCTGTATTATTTTTCTTTTTTTTTTTTTATTTTAGTCCATAAGTTTTCCAGTTGATTCGCTACACAACTATTCAAATACTTGTCTGAAAACAAATGAAGAGGCTGCTGCAAAGATAGATTTAAGCAGCAAATGGTGGGATAGCCTGGGAACTTGAAATTAGCTTAAGCAGTACTGCCACAAAGGAGTAGTGCTGGGTTTATACAGGTTTCTGAAGATACGGATGTGTTAAGTGTTGCATTAGACCATTAGCTGCCATTGAAACCCATAGTAGGCATACAGCACTCTGCATTCCAGAGCTGGGAAGTTTCTACAAAAATAAACCTGTTATTCGACTGGCAGAAAGGTGGACCAGATCACAGGTGAACATTTCTGTATGATGCTGAAGTAATTTAATCCCATTAAAAAAGTTACACAGATTAAGAGATTTGACAATAGCCACATTTATAAAATGAATTAAGGAACTGTGTAGAAGTATATGAACCCATGAGCTTGCCCTTTGTCATGCTGTCGTCATTTAATCCCCACAAAGTGTCAATCTGAATTGCTGAAAATGAAACTATAGATTGAAATATGGCAGTAGGGTTCATACAGCAAAACTAGTTTTACTGGAATCTCAGTTAAACAGATAAATCGACCTTGGGTTTAGAGTCTTTCAAAAATATTTAGAAAGAAAGCAAAATAACGCAAAACATCACATAGATGTGCATTTACCTCATCTACCTGATTAACATTTAAAATGCGAAAGCATACATTCAGCTTCCATGCCTCAAAACATCTTACTTTCTTTTAACCTCTTTGTCCCAAGTGGATTTCTTTCTGAAACAACAGTGACTAATTTAAAACATTTAGCTGCCCTTTTCTCATATATGTGAAAAAGTCTTGCACAGCAAAGTGCAGATCACTATCCAGATGTGACACTCAGACATGAAACCCAGATGCACAGCACAGCAAATTCATGTCTCTGAGAAAAGAAGAAAACAAACTAATCACCCATCAACTCTAATGCATATTGTAGCTGAGAAGAGATATAGTTCTTAGACAGAAAAGGTCCAAAGTAAGATTTAACTGTACAGATTCCACTGTACAGTGCGTATAAGCAAAGTGTGTTAAAAACTGAAATGCACAATTATGTTGTTCCCAAAAATGCTTACCTTTGAGAGCAGTTTCCTGAGGTAAATAGTTTCATCGTCCCTTTGTTGAGATGACTGTATGTCTTAAGCATCCATGGCTTGTTAAAAATGAACTTACTGAAGATTAACAGTGCTTATTACCTGAATTTCAAAATGTAGTAAATACAATCAGTTGTCAATATATTCAAAAACAGTAACTAGACATTATCTTGCAGATTATTTTTCACTTTAGACATAGTGTTTTAAAGCTGTTTTGGAAAGTTTTCAATCTTCTTATTGGGAAAAAGGTGCAAGATGCAGAGTGATGTGTCTAACAAGACAAAACCAAGTCAAGAGACTTGAAAGACAATTTCATGTTTTGCAGCTTTTAGGCTAGGTTGTTTGGGTCCATGTGCGTAAGTCTGACCACAGAGGAAACTTAGACAATTTAGTCAAAACAGCAGCAAGCTGAGCACAGAGCTGTGTGCAGCGGGGAGTTCTGCAGCCTGAGCAGGACTCTATGGTCCTGAAACTGTGCTGCCACGATTGCACGACGGAGATTGTTTATGGTCAGCAGCGCTAAAGCCTTTGACTGCAACATAGGCTACCTTCATCAGCTGGCTGTACGTACACAGCGTTGCACTGAGAGTCACACCTGGAATTAGTTCTAAGCTTTCTTGTATGATCACACCCGTGCTTGTGGTTTCCTGTCTCGTGCTGCCTACCTCATTGCAAGGACAAATCCATTAATGTCTGCGAGGTGCTCTGACAATCTGGTGATCAGCCATCCAAAAACCCAGTTGCAGAGAAAGACAGAGGGAGTAACTCTATGTGGTGTGATCATACTACTATGGACTAGCACGAGGAAGGCAAGAAGTCTGAAAATGTCCTGAAACAGTCTGCTGAGTATATTACAAGATTTACTGGCATTCTTTTCATTTGTTCAGCAAATTGCAGAGTATGGAAAAGGTTTCTGTTAAAGCAGAGAATCTTGCTAAAAATTGAATGTTTGCTCTTTCTTAATTTCAAATTATTTTTTTCCTTCAATTTATTCCCTTAAAGAAAATCCTTATTTTACTCTCTTCTCCTTATGCTTATTTTTCTTTCATTCATTTTTTTCTTTTACCCCTCTTACGACTTGACTTATAACTGGTCCTGTTTTCCCCTATTTAAATGTCTTCATGTTTTTCTTTAAATGCAATCCTGCAATGTGCAACCATCTCTTTGCAATCTATTATCATCTTTATTATCTTTATTTTCCTTCACTTCCATTTTACAAAACAACAGCAGCAGACGTAAAATCAAATCAAATCAAATCTCAGATGCAAAGGCTTAGAGAGATTAGAAAAAATCTAGACCTACATGGAAAAACTTGACAAAATAGATTGTGTATTTTATAAAAGCAGGACTGGACCTTTACACCTTTACTTATAATACTGGATTCAGTTATGTTGCTATGTTTTTTTATCTATTAAATAACAAAAGTTCTCAAATCAACATTTATCACTTCAGGCTGGTATTTATCAAGGAATATTTCTACCTGTTAAGTAATAAACTCACTTAGAACATTCTCTTTTTTTTGGCTTTGTGTGCAGTTTATGCCAATGCTATAGTTTCTCCATTCTTAAATACAAAATGGTTAATATTAAATGCCTTATAAGCTTTATTCTAGGAAAAATAATGAATTTGTTAACACTAGTTCAAATATTCCCTGTGACAAAGCCCAGTATTACAGTATTTCAGCAGATTAGCATTTTATTATCTGAGTTACTGATTATCTTATCATCTGACAGTGCTTAGACAAGGTTATTGGAAGCTAGCATTAATAGTTCAGTACAGGGAGAGAGCTTCTCCAGGCAGCCTTGCAAGTGAGGAGGCCTGGAAGACATATAGATATACCTGAGCTCACTACATTTAGTTAGCAGATACCAACAGGAATGAAGGAGGAAAGTATGCCTTTCATCCACTTGAGTAAGAGCCCAAATTAGTCCCAGGCTGAAGCCCACAGTCTCACAGCTTCATGGCTATTGGAAGAAGCTGGTTTAGCTGTATCTGCTCATGCTATGATTGCATCCCTAGCTGCAGTGGCAACATAGCTTTAAACAAAACATATTGCATGTGTAAAGTCCAGACTAGCCACTTTCCTGTTACACAATGTTGTCTCTAGCAGTTCTCCAACTTGGCTATATGTTGTGTTGCTAAAGGGTGGACTGTTACCACATGGCAGTCAGGTTCATTAAAAAAGGCTTTAATCTATGTAATGGTCACAGTAAACTAAAGCATGAAAAAACAGTTCATGCCAAACATGAAACATACCAAACATGCCAAATTCAGCATACCAAAAATAGCTCCCCACGTCTAATCATCAGTCATTTAACGTGTGAAGTTGTTTAGTAGAGGAAAAGGATTCAGGAGATAGTGTTCTTAATTCCTTCTCTCCATACAGTCTGTTCTGTTAGCTGAGGGTGGAAACAGGAATTGTTCTTTAAAGGGGGAGAGGAA
Organism: Burhinus oedicnemus; assembly: GCA_008921705.1. Taxonomy (NCBI): domain Eukaryota; kingdom Metazoa; phylum Chordata; class Aves; order Charadriiformes; family Burhinidae; genus Burhinus; species Burhinus oedicnemus. Next base: position 627,602 of record VFFE01007653.1, read on the forward strand.
AAAAAGGTTATGCTTACTGTATTTTCTGTAAAGGCTTTCCCTGTGAAGAGAATGTTATTCACGATACTTACATGGCCACTATGCGTAGCTGGCCATATTTTAAGACTGCAATTTCCACTTCTTGCCACTAGAGAAACTCACGTAATGCAAAAAGATGGCTTCAGTGTTACTAATACTTTGCAACTATGTAGCTGAGAATAAATGTCAGGCTCTCCCGTGAAGTGGAAATGTTAGCACAACAGACTGTAGTCCATCGCTGCTGCAAATGGGAATGGAATTTCTAGGCTACTCCTCAGGCAAAAAGTATGGATCAGCAGTTGTAATTGTGCATGAGTCTGGTAGTTGGACGTATCAAAACTATCCAGCTAAAAAATTACACTTCAGGCAATACTTTAGCTACTAGTCCTGGAAAAAAAAATATATTCTGGCTTCTAACTTCAAAATTGCTTTACTTTTACTTTTTAATATACTGATATCCCATCCTGGTACAATATATGTAGTAACTCAGTATATATAGGTATCTGCCAGGTCAATAATGTTCTAATATCTTCATATTAGACTCACAAAAGCATTAAAAGTCTATTTTTTTAAAATACACTAACAAGAAGGGTCAAATTAATAATCTTTTCAGATGGTCTCGGAATATGCTTATAAATATCACAGTCATTGGGATTTTATTTACTCTTGCAAGTGAAGAGACAAAGCACTTTGTATGGTGTAGAAATTATTTTCTGGCAGGCTTTGCTATTATATTGATGATCTTAACTGGAATCTACATCCTAGACAAACAGAATCCTTATCCCATTTAAAACAGTAACACAATCATAATTGTTTTTTGTAGGCTTAGATTCGGAGATCTCACAATAACTTTTAAATTTGATAGAATCATAGAATGGTTAGAGTTGTAAGAGACCTTAAAGATCATCTAGTTTCAAGCCCCCTGCCATGGGCAGGGATACCTCTCACAAGACCAGGTTGCTCAAAGCCCCATCCTCTTCCAGGGATGGGGCATCCACAACTTCTCTGGGCAACCTGTTCCAATGCCTCGCCACCCTCACAGTGAAGAAATTCTTCCTGAGACCTAATCTAAATCTACCCTCTTTCAGTTTAAAACCATTACCCCTTGTCCTATTGCTACACTCCATGATAAAGAGTCCCTCCCCATCTTTCCTGTAGGCCCCCTTTAGGTACTAGAAGGCCACTATAAGGTCTCCCTGGAGCCTTTTCTTCTCCAGGCTGAAAAACCCCAACTCTCTCGGTCTGTCTTCATAGGATAGGTGCTCCATCCCTCTGGTCATCTTCATGGCCCTCCTCTGGACTCGCTCCAACAGGTCCATGTCTTTCCTGCGCTGAGGACTCCAGATCTGGACACAGTACTTCAGGTGGGGTCTCATGAGAGCAGAGCAGAAGGACAGAATCACTTCCCTTGACCTTCTGGCCACGCTTCTTTTGATGCAGACCACGATGCGGTTGGCTTTCTGGGCTGCAAGCACACATTGGACAGGGAACTGCTGGAGAGGGTACAGCAGAGGGCTACAAAGATGATTAGGGGATTGGAACATCTTTCTTACGAGGAAAGGCAGAGGGACTTGGGTCTTTTTAGTCTAGAGAAGAGAAGGTTCAGAGGGGATCTCATCAATGCCTACAAATACTTAAAGGGAGGGTGCCGGGAAGATGGCACCAGTCTTTTTTCTGTGGTGCCCAGTGATAGGACAAGAGGTAATGGGCACAAACTTGAACGTAGGAAGTTCCATCTAAACATGAGGAGGAACTTCTTTACTTTGAGGGTAGCAGAGCACTGGAAGAGGCTGCCCAGAGAGGTGGTGGAGTCTCTGACTCTGGAGACATTCAAAACCCACCTGGATGCCGTCCTGTGCAACCTGCTGTAGGTGACCCTGCTGTGGCAGGGGGGTTGGACTAGATGATCTCCAGAGGTCCCTTCCAACCCCTGTGATTCTGTGATTCTCATCAACCAACACCCACAAGTCCTTCTCGACAGGGCTGCTCTCGATCCATTCTCCGCCCAGCCTGTATTTGTGCATGGGATTGCCCTGACCCATGTACAGGATCTTGCACTTGGCCTTTTGAACTTCATGAGGTGGGTACAGGCCCACTTCTCAAGCTTGCCCTGGTCCCTCTGGATGGCATCCCATCCTTCCAGCACGTCAACTGCTCCACACAGCTTGGTGTTGTTGGCAAACTTGCTGAGGGTGCACTCAATCCCACTATCGATGTCACCAACAAAGATAGCAGCAGTCCCAGTACCAGTCCCTGAGGAACATCACTTATCACTGCTTGCCCCTTGGAGATCAAGCCGTTGACAGCAACATTTTAAGTGTGGCCATCCATCCAGTTCCTTATCCACCAAGTGGTCCATCCATCAAGTCCGTGTCTCTCCAATTTAGAGACAAGGATGTCATGCAGAACAGTGTCAAATGCCTTGCACAAGTCCAGGTAGATAACGTCTGTTGCTCTCCCCATATCCACCAACACTGTAACCTTGTCATAGCAGGCCACCAAGTTTGTCAGGCACATCTTGCCCTTAGTGAAGCCATGTTGGCTGCCACTAATCACCTCCTTATTTTCCATGTGCCTTAGCAGAGTTTCCAGGAGGATCTGCTCCATGACTTTGCTGGGCTCAGAGGTGAGACTGACTGGCCTGTAGTTCCCTGGGTCTTCCTTTTTTCCCTGTTTAAAAATGGGGCTTGTGTTTTCCCTTTTCCAGGCAGTGGGAACTTCACCAGACTGCCACAGCTTCTCAAATATGATGGATAGTGGCTTACCAACTTCATCTGCCAGTTCCCTCAGGACCTGCAGATGTATCTCATCAGGTCCCATGGACTTGTGTGCCTTCAGGTTCCTCAGATGGTCTTGAACCTGATCTCTGAACCTCCTACAATGGGTGGTTCCTCATTCTCCCAATCCCTGCCTTTGCCTTCTGTGACTTGGGCAGTGTGGCTAGAGCCCTTGCCAGTGAAGACCAAGGCAAAAAAGTCATTAAGTACCTCAACCTTGTCCATATGCCAAGTGACCAGGTCTCCCGTTTCCTTCCGGAGAGGGCCCACGTTTTCCCTAGTCTTCCTTTTATCACTGATGTACCTATAGAAGCTTTTCTTCTTGCTCTTGATGTCCCTGGCCAGATTTAATTGTATCAGGGCTTTAGCTTTCCTAACTAGATCCCTGGATGCTCAAACAATTTCTCTGTATTCCTCCCAGGTTACCTGTCCTTGCTTCCACCCTCTGTAGGCTTCCTTTTTGAGTCTGAGTTTCTCCAGGAACCCCTTGTCCATTCATGCAGGCCTCCTGGCATTTTTGCCCGACTTCCTCTTTGTTGGGATGAAGCATTGATTTGATTTCATTCAAAATCTATACACAAACAAAGAGCAAAATATTTTTTTCCTGGTGCCAGAAACTCTGAGTTTGTCATAGGGTATAGCGATGGACTTTTGGCATAACACTCCCCATTCAAAGCTGTCAGTTCTACTGGATCTTAAAACTATTTCATTCAATATAAACAGAATTCAGACAAAGTGGTTTTCTAAGATTCTGTCACTAGCCAGTATGCATGAAGCCTAACCTTTTTTTTAAAGTGTATGTTAATGAGTAGAAAGCGGGGTTCCATTATCACTCAGATCTCAGTTGCTGTTCTTGGTTTGACTGCCCAGTCTGGGACTGAAACAACCACCTCAGCAAGCAGGATTTGATTAAGTCTTTTCAGGTCTGACCTAGATTTGACTTAATTTCTTAGCTTTGCTTTCATTGGATTTTCACCTCACTACATAGGTGGCATGAATGATAGGAGTCCTGTCACAACATGCCATTTGGTGTTGTAGCAGCTGTTTTTACTGACAAATCTGATAGCTGGTCTGTGTTTGCACCTTTCTTGCTACATCTGGAAGACAGATGACAACAACAGGCCAATTTTACAAAATAAGGAATTTAGTCCTGGCTTTAGGGAGCTCTCTGTGAATGGATTAGCCTGGCTGCAGCAAATCATTTTTGACACAGTTTTTTCAGTCATTTTTCAGCAAAGGCCAACTGTGGCTTAATCCTGTTGATGTAGCAGGACATGTTTGTAACACATCTGACCTTCTGAAGAAGGATCACCTATTTTGAATAACACAGATATGGGACAGACTCTGTTTTTCTATTTTCTCCCTTATATTTCCTTCCATTCTTGCAAAAGACAAGTGCCACTATGACCAGGAATAGCACATGATTATCAGATTTAAGAAAATGTTGCTATTTCCACTCATTTCTTATAGATCAACCTGTTTGAGTCCTATTGGCTTCTGTGAAAATTACTCACTTCCTATGATTGAAAAAAAAAAGGGCATCTGAAATGTGTGATGTTCTTACTGAGCAGGAAAGCAACAGTGTAGTCTCCATATAATTTTTCAATTCTGTGCATAGCCATCCATTTGAAGAAAAGCTTTTCAAAACAAAAGTAACAATGTTTGTGAAGTATAGGTATTATGTTGAAACAGTGCAAAAACCTCAGGAGCAGCAGCTGCATCTGCAGCTCCCTAGTCTGTCACACTTCGCCTCTGCAAAACCCATCGCGGTGCTGCTTCCCACTTGGTGGGCCAAATTCATAGACAGGGGCAACAGCTGGAACCCTTTTGAAAAGTAATGGAGTTTTAACTGTTTTTTCTAGGGCTGAATATGATTTGTCACTCACTTGGGTGGGTGGGAGTGTTACTGCTTAATGTCACACACAGGAACAGTGTATAGGTGTGCAAATGCTATGCTAGAATGTATCTGACTAAAAACAGCAATAATCCAGGGGTTGACATCTGTATGTAGAAAAACTTGGGTTTAAATGAGACTGATTTCATTCAAAAGAGAAGTTTGCCTTAGAGACAAGGACATGAACTGCAATAATTTCGTAAAATTCAGTTTGTTGGATTTTGTATGTATGGTATGTGTACGTATAGAGTATGTCCGGTGTGTGTATATACATATCTATGTACAGAGGATGCATAAAGGCATGGATATACAGTAGGGGTGCAGACAGGGGAGGAAGGCTTGCGAGAACAGACATTTTGGGCAAGTTGCAGCTGATGAGAATAACTAGCAATCAGCTGAGGCAGTCGTGAGGTGCAAACCAGACTGACATGCTACACCTTGTGAGCTTTCAAATACACAGATGCTGCAGGTAACAGTGTAAATCCACTTAAACTTGACACCACCAAACCAGCCTGACAAACTAATCTCTGTCCCCCTCTGCCACAGTTTTCCCACCAGCTCAGGCTTGGGAGAGATTTAGTCTCATAAAATCTCAGAAGGTCTTTGTCCTTTATGTCTTCTACAACATAGCACCTGCAGTTCAACGTTGTGCCCCAGCTGCCTGTCAGTGGCCCTGACCTCCCCGCTGCCATGCTCACTTTAAAAGCCTGTTCTCTCCATGAGGTTTTTGCAGCGTCCCGCTGAACCAAAGTCAGATCCATGCTGTTGAAACGCTCCAGAAAGAACGCCGTTCCTAGAAACTGGCCGCCTACAGTGTGGAAAGAAACCGTTAGGTGCCAGGTCTTTCTCTCCCTCATACTGCTGTCATGAGGCGTAAAGCCACAGAAAACAAGGATGCAAGTTGCGCCAGGGGAGGTTTAGATTGGATATTAGGAAAAATCCCTTCACTGAAAGGGTTATCAAGCATTGGAACAGGCTGCCCAGGGAAGTGGTGGAATCACCGTCCCTGGAGGTATTTAAAAGGTGGGCAGACGTGGTGCTGAGGGACGTGGTTTCCTGGTGGCTTTGGCAGCATTAGGTTGATGGTTGGACTTGATGATCTCAGAGGTCTCATCCAACCTAGCTGATTCTACGACACAGGGTGTGACACGAGTCAGGCATGAAAGGGGAAAGACTCGACTCCTCAGGGTTAATGTTTTGAACTAGACGCTTCAGCTGGAAGCCGCGTTTTTTGAAACCTTCCGTGTCTTTAGAAAAAACATTTTTACCCGACTGCCGGCAGAGCTCCCCGCGGTGGCGGGCCGCGGCCGCCGCCTTCCAGAAGGCTCCCTGCCCCTCCGCCGCCTCACCCCCTTGCTCCAACGGCACACGCTCCGCCAGGAGCGGCGTACGAGAGCCACGGGCGCGGGGAGCGCTCCGCGGGGCCAGGGTCACCTCAGCTCGCCTCGGCCCGGTCCGCCAGCGCGGGGGCGGGGGCGTGTGAGGGAAACGCCGCTTCACCTGCCGGACTGGAAGGGCTCCTCCCCGGCCGGGCGCGGGGGGAAGGCCGAAGGGCCCGAACTCCCGCCGCTGCCGGGAGGAGCCGCAGCCGCACGTCACGAAAAACCCGCTCACAGAGCCGGCACGGCGGGCGGGAGG
>VFFE01007653.1:633948-661334 GCA_008921705.1 Burhinus oedicnemus
CGAAGCGAATCCGAGTGGTGCATAGGCGCGCAGCAAGCGAAAAATAAGTTAACTGTTTCATTTGTGTGCTGAATCAGCGGCACTTGAAGTAGTTAAATGCGCGTAGTTGAACCAGGCTTAAGCTAAAAAGCGTGTGACGAGCAGATCTCCAGAGCAAACACCTGAAACGGGCGCCCGGCGGTGCTGACCCCCACGGCGAATCCCCCGTCCCCCCGCCCCGTCGCGGGGAGGCAGCCCGCCGGCCCGAGAGGGCTGACAACGCGGCCGCGACAAGCCCCGCCAAGGCCGGGGGCACCGAGGCCAGGCTGGTTCTGCCTGCCGCGCCAACGCCGTCGCCCGCGGGCAAAGCCCACGCGGGCTGTGGCAGGGGTGCTGCAGCGAGCAGGCCCGGTAGCGGCCTTTTCTTGCGCAGTTACAGATCGGGAGCGAATCGTCCGAGCCGTGCCAGCGGTACGGCCCGCTCCGTTTTGCAACCTGGTTCTGCAGCGTTTGAAATCTATGTAATCACATCAACGGACTGTTTTCCGTTGACCTCTAAGAGAGTTGGTTTAGACACTCTTGTAAATTTGTGTTTCTGGTGGGGAAGAAAACAAAGTCTGTTAACTGATGTCGCCTTAAAAATACACTGTGATTGCCAAGCTAGAGATCGATGCACTTCGCACACAGTAGAAATAATTTTGTACTTACTGTATCTGAATGTCATCAGTACTGTATCTGTACTGTCATCAGTATCCCCAAAAAGTCATCAAAATCATCAATTATGTCTGTGTAAAGTAAGTGTCAAGTAAAAATCAGATGTATTTTTCTGTCCGCAAGCAAATCTCAGCGTAGTTTTATCTGAGTTTACTCCATCAAATTTACAACTGTTCCATTTAATCTTGTTTATGACTTTATCCCTTTTTTGATGTTGGGTAACAGTAATGCCCATCGCCCTCAATATATGCTCAAAAATAGGCTTCAAGTGAGAGAGCATCAGCAGGAAGACAAATTCCTCTGTTCTAGCCTGGGATTATGTTACAGTACTGCACATAAAGACATACAGGGTGTTCTACATTTGTAAAGATTTTGGGAGTGAGAATTCTGTCCTTCAAGCCCACCCGAGACTCATTAATCAGGGTGTTACATAGCAATAGTATCAGGAAAGACGTAAATTTCCCATATCTAGAACATTAACATATGTGATAAAACTCCTTTACTCCTAAGCCTCGAGGTCAGCAATCTGCTTAGAGGATCCTTTAACTCCACGTGCCTTTCCCTCTGTTGACTTTGGATGTGACGCTGTGACCTCTGAAAATCCACGTGTTAGCAATGCAAAAGAGCTCCCATTTTCAGAATGAGAAGTGGGTGCGTTCTGACATAGTCTAGAAAATGTAGGTAAAAGAAACAATCTGTGCCTATCTAACTGTGGCAATTTATAACTGCATTATAACTGAATGTTCCTTAAAATGACTAAGTTTCCGTAGCCTCATGGATATGGAAATGAATTCACTTAAATGAAACACTTTTTAACTAATTTCTCAGAGAGCAGTGGTTGCCCTTAGATCAGAATTCCCCTGCTTGCTAAGGACACATGACCCATTCTAAAACACTCTGAGCTTGTTTACCTCCTATTTCATTTTCCTGTTAACCCATATGGCTTTCTTCAGCTTAACCCTATACATCAGGTATCTGATACTGTGTGAATATCATACCTATTTGCTCAGTAATACATAAAATCTCTTGGAAACAAGACAGATACGTATAAAAAGAAGAGGTAATGTACAGTGATACTTTCTGTATTTCTCCGAGGGGATTTGCCTAAAATGCTTTAAAGATAAATTTCCTGCACATGCATATTCTGCTAGATGGAAGAACTCAGCTAAGGACATGACAAGTGGTACCACCAGTGTTCCCTTACTTGATGCATGACCTGATTTCATTCATCATCTAAAATCCTTAGACTGTATCAGAACTATTGTAAGGTACATTAATTGTTACAATAGTTTTATTGTAATTGAGCTCTCCTTGAAATAAGTCTAGAGTGACTCTGCCTTGGTCTGTAATATTTACCATGGGTTGTTTGTGTATTATTGAATTAGAGAGCATTAATTGATTGTTGGCTTTTATCTTTCATATTTCTGATGTATTTGCTCAAAGCATCACAACGCAGGCATATGTTTTTATGAATATCATGAAGGTATAAGAGCTACCAGGAATGGGAGTGGTTTTATTTACATCACTCCATGTAATAAAATGTACCCTAGTGATAAAGTTGCTGATTAAGTACACATTATTGATACACAAGGTAGTATGCATGGTGCAGCCTAATCAATTTAACCAGGAAATATATACTGTAATAAAGGTGTGAGTCACAGAAGCAGAGGCCCGACTGTGTTTCCCGGGACTAGTCAGCCGACATCAATCAGGAGTTACAGAAGATTAAAGTCCTTTCGCGTGGGCTTCGGCGGTCTGCTGGCTCCAGCCTGAGCTGCTGGATGGAGCGGTTGCCATTCTGTGCAGTGCATGCAGCAGAGTTATCTTCAGGGAAATTTGCAGAGCAGCCTTCTTGCAACTAGAGACTCTTGCAAGTGTCCTGGATTTTTTTAGTGATGCAACATCTCTGGTATCAATGCTGTTTTGAAAGACAACAGCACGATGCTGTTTTGTGGCATTTTAGAATCAGAGTCTTAGAAAAACACACTTAGTCTTTCTTAAAGGGCTAACATTTATAGTGAAATATCTGCATATTATTTAAAAAAAAAAAAGTAAAGATTCTTGATGTAGTCAACTTTGGCAAATAATGAGCATGTATATAATTTCTGTACATTGTTTCCTCCACCAATTCCTTCCTGTGCAGATTCTTAAATCTAGAACATGGTTAACATTTAATAAAGTGTCCTAGAAGATTTATTTTTAAATCTGGTTGTTGAATATTTATCTTCTGTTACTCAGTTAGAAATACAAAGGCAGTAACAGAGGCAATAAGGTCAGGTGGACCTTCTGTGTGAACATGCCAAAACACTAAACATGCTAGGCTGTCATTTGTTTGTCATCTGATTAAAGTTTGCAGGGTAAGGACTCACTGATACTGGCTGAAGTTTGAAGACCAATAAATATTTTAGTGTCAGAAGAATTAAGATGTTGCAGTTTATGACACACACTTAAAAATGGGATTTTTCAGTATTTCTGAAGATGACTGCGTCTATACTCCGATTTTCTTGAGCAGTGCCAACACAGATTTAACACCAAGAAACAGGAGCCTTGTTTACTGGGTTAGAGATGATGCATATATCCAAACATTCCCAAACTTAAGGAAAATGTCAACATTCCATTTGTTTCATTGTCAGTACTACTGTACCACCAAGGATCCCCAGGCCTAGGCTAGGGCTTGTACTGATAAACTATAACTAGTGGTCTATGTCTCAAAGAGGTTTTTATTCATAAAGGCAGAAAGCTAGAGATGGGTAGATTCAGAAGAAAGGAATGAGGTCATGGATTATGAGGGGAAAAAAATACAGACAGTATTACTTGACATGAGAAACAATGGACCCAACAGAGCGGCAGTCTCATTCTTAGCAAGGTTTGCATCACAGCAATGGAGAATTTAGACGACAATTTCAACGAAAGCAATGAGGCAGCTTTGCTAACATTTAGATGAGATCCTACATGTGTGAAAGCAGGATAGGAGAAATGCAAACATATCAGTTTAAAAGTATATTGACCTGATCGGAGAGGGAAAATAATGTCTCAGGGCTGAATGAGGAATGAGATTGGGAGGAGACAGCTTGTAAAGTACTTAAAACCTAATGTAAATAGTTTATTTTTGGCACACTAGAAAAGAAGCAGCCAGAAGAGGGGTGTTGTGAATAATGTGAACATACAGACATTGAGCAAGTTGCACAGTTCAGATATGTAACCATATTTTCCTGGAGGTTTACATCTACTGTATTTTCTGGACACGTACCATAAAGATAGAAGAAACCTCTCTGGTACACTTCCAGTTACGGCTTTTCTGCCTTTCCACTCTCTGTTTTTCTTCTCTCTTGAGAGTTTAGCCAGCTTTCCAGTCATCCGCCCCTTTTTACCCTGTCTTGATGGAAGTCATCATTGAGGCCATGTCAGCTGGTACCTCCATTTGCTAGGTCCTGCCGCCGTACAGCACCTGCTGGGTGCTTTCTAAACAGCGTCTAATAAGCATGTTTCTTTGTACCTTAATGGTGCTCTTGTTACTTTTGCTGCAATGGCATTGATTTTTACAGCTCTCCTACTGACGGAAGGAAGGCAAAGTAGGTAAGTTATGTGCTTGTAGATGTTCTCTGAACAGGTTAACATATTTGTTACAGGAACTATTCATTTTCCAGATTTGCCTATGTGAGCCTGAACCATTGGGTTCTGCAAATCAATGCTAACAACAGTAGAAGCAAAAGCAATAGTTTTTAAAGCCTGAAGTGAGTTACACTTAATCGATATAAACAGTAATACCTAGAATCTTTTCAGCAATATCTTGAGGAAAGTTAGAAAGCACTTGCCCCATTTTTAGCCAGTTGTACAATTTGATGACTTCATTTAAAGATTAATAACAAATAGAACTCTGCTGTCATTCAATCTTGCTCACCTTGAATTCAAGAAAACTGAAAGAATAAAAATTGCATGTTTAATTTTTACTTGTGATTTCTGATAGTGGTGTAATACTAGAAGATCTAGTACATTGTTTGGCTTTTTTGCATGATTTCCAATAAAAGAAATAATAGCAAAACAGGATATGAAATAAAAGCATAGTATACAGATTTTGTAAGTATTTTCAATAAGATAATTGAATAGCTCAGAAAATGTTCAACAATGAAAAAGTGTTAGGCATCCACTAATGTTGCTATAGAGAGTTTTTTAAAGGTCACCTTTCTGTTAAACTTGGTAATAGAATACTAGAACCCTTTTTTTCTAGGTTCTTTATCTGAATATTAAAAATGCAACTAAAAGAAAACATAAAATCAATAATATTTCTTTGTTCAATTAACATTACATGCACGGGACTTCTTTAACTGTAACAAAAGTGTCCCTTTCTGTCAGCAAGTTCCAATAGACAAAGCAGAAAAAAAAGAAATATTGGAATACACTGCCACTTACAGAGTAACAGCTTTTAAAAACTGAATAAGCATCTTGCCCTGAGTAGCGCTTTTATTTGTTTGGGGATTTTTTTGTTTAATCGTATGGGGAAAACACAGTCCTTCCTTGTGAACTTTGGACAAATGCGCTTCACTCCGCTGCCTGTATCTTGTTTTCATCGGGCCTGACATCAGACTGCTAGATGACATCACTGCAAACCACTAATTTAAATTTTATTGCCAGTGCTTTATGTTTGTTTACATTTGAACATGACATTCTCTTTGAAGTCTGTTGACATTCTATATATCCTCTCCCTTACTCTTTCAGCTTTCTTACCAGAGGATGTTGGCTGACATTATTCTTTACCTCATTAGTGTCATAATAGTTGTTGTGGGATTTTCAGTTTTAATTATATTGCAGCATGCACCGGTTTGTTAGGAATGTTTCACAAAGTGAAGCAAGCACCATGTGGAATCACAAAAGTGTATTTGTCCTATAGTTTCGCTCTAATGATAGTGTGCTTAACAAATAAATAAGCTGATACAGCCTTCCGTGAAAGCCTTAATTTGCACATGGTGTGGTTAGAGAGCAAGAACTTGAAGCACAGTCTGTATTTCTTTGGTGAAAATTTGTATTTCAGTCTTTCATAAAAAGAAACGTTAAATAATGGAAGTTAAAATCCTTTTAAAAGGAAATTTCTAATTAAGGCAAAGGAGAAATTAACGTTAAACTGAGACATGCACTACTCTGATGTCTCATGGATGTTCATGGAGATTTTTAATGAGGTGTTTGTGTAGATAAGGCTTATATACGGAGTAAGACATGACAGAGCAGACTCGGAATTTATGTTTGCAGGTGCACAGTGATAAGCCACTTTGTGGTATCAGATCTTTAAATGACAGTGTGGGGCAAGAGCTTGATTCTTTGCCAGCATCCCACCACTGACTGGCTTTGCACACTTTCTTGCTGTGGATGGTGTGAATTTGGGTGAGTGGTTCTGGATGTTTATGTATGTTAGAGAGGTTTTTGTGTCATTATACTGCTGTGTTTATCGTGATAAAAATGCTAATCTGGGCAGATTGTGCAGTGCTTCTCAATGGGGATTTGTAAAGTAGAGTAGTGTAGTGAAATCCTTTGTAGTTTATGTATAGAGAGTATAAACCAATGGACTGTGTAAAAAGCAGGAAAAAATATAGTAAGAGAATCCTAAACTTGCTATTGAATTTTGGGGACAATTCGAGCTGTGATTTCAGTTTAATGCTAAAAATAAACTGCTGTTAAAGATACTAGCTGAATTATTTGATCACCTAAAATAGTAAATGGAAGTAATCTGACTTGTTTCAAATCACGAATACACCAAAACTGCTTTCATTTGTATTAAAGTAGGAGAGAAACTATGAGTGAATTTGCGAGTCCAGGAATATTAACCTTAGTCTTGTTTCTGGACATCACCAAGTGTGAGGATCTAAGGACATAGCTCATTGCTGCAGTCATCTGTGGGAGTTATGATGTCAAATACAGTGGTTCTGTGCTGCCCCGTGACAGCCTTTTTCTGTTGGTTATCAGTGGTCTGTAAATTTCCAAAAACATTTAACATATAAATTAGCAATCCCATGGAATGTGCTTTAGCTATGCTCTAGTATGTGTTAGGACTGAATCATTTGGGAGTTTCTAACAGGATAATAAAACTTTTAATCTCCAATTATTTGATTCAGGACCAGTTTCAGTTGGTAGGAGCTGCATTTGTGGTGGATTAGCTGAACACAGTCCCCGGTTCCAACAAACACCTGGGTTTTACACTCATGCTTCACTGTTGAGTTCAAATGTACTCTTACTCCAGCAAACAGCCAATGCCTGCTTAAGTGATATCTTATAAAAAGTATAGTTTTATATTTAAATATAAAAACAGATGTTTGGAAACATTAGGAATCTTGCTGAAATAAGTTTAATCTTTTTCTCATGGAATGATAATTTAGAACTTAAAAAAATACTACAAAACTAAGAAAACCATCTATGTTTTCTTGCACTTTGAATTTCTCCATGGAACAACAGAGAACAAGCTTCCTTTAAGAATACTTTTCTTTCAGCACCTACCTTCTGTGCCACATTTGGCTGCATAGCCCAAGCATCTGAGGGCTTACGTTCTGTTGGCCATATTGATTAAAAGCTTATTATCTTGATGTCCTTGCTTTCCTACTAATAAGTTTTCTTTTCTGGCAGAGCTAATTGCACAGTCCCCTTTAAAATTATCTGTGTGACACCAGCATCTTTCTTTCCTTTGCCCAAACTTTGCTTTTTTTCAGGCCTGACGCAGGACTGCTGGCTGATGACTCTATTGCAAGCCACTAATTGTATTTATATCACCAAGCTGTGGCCTTTGTTAGCACACAGGCGACCCAACAAGTATATCGTATTCTTCTGAATGCTATGGAGATTGCATTTCTTCTCACATTCTCTTCCTTCCGGCATTCTTTCTTCCACTTAACTGTTTTGCTAACAGTAAAGTTTTTCTTATGATAAGCAAGCAGATCTTAATTCTTTAATTTGATTCCCTAGCTGCCTCAACTGGAAAGCTCCTATATTCTTATTTATTGCAGCAGATATAAATGGAACACTTGCTCCCTTCCCAAGAACAACATTTTGCTCTTTTGGGTACATTGAAGACTGTCATTCAAGTATCACAGCCCTTGGTGGTGCAGTGTTATGGAACACTTGAGTTAGATATGTCTTTTATTTTCTCTGAGAGCTTGTCGTCACTACCACATTAACTTGAGCTGCAAGTCAAATCATGCCCCAAAATTATTCTAATGTAACTGGAGCTGCAAGTTGAAATGTACCCCCAAATGATTCTTATTCTATGAAGGAAAAGAGAAGATTTTGAAAATAACAGTGTACCTGTGAACCATTTTTGATCGCTTCTGGGACAGTGTGATTCCTAGGTGGAATCCTGGATTGCATTTCAGAGACTTGCCTTCTGGTCACAGTCGTGGGACAAACGAGGTATGTAGTATAGACTTGGGCAACTCATTTTGCTCCTCTGTGCTTCTCTGTCTGTTGGAATATGGATATTTTAGGTCTTAATGCCATGTTCTGCAGCAAGTAGCACTAGGGACTTCAAGTTCAGTTGGAGTTCTGTGAATTTTTACAGTATGTGTAATTAATCCAGCTGACACCAACTATTGACCAAGCTTCTATAGAAATGTATAAGAAAAGTCCACAAAAAGTTAGATATTTGATTTTTTCAATTATTGTAATTCATATTTCCCATTGCCTCACTTTCTTGCTCTATAGTATAACAAAAAGTCATTATTAGACTGATAAGCACCATAAGCTTATCTAAAGTGAATTTTTAGCTGTTGTTCTTTCTTGCAAAGAGTTATACTGATAACACCTCTGAGCAGATGAACGCTACTGAATTGGAAATCTTACTTGCTCCAGAAGGTTGAGTATTTTTTCCACTTGATCTTCATCTGTAATGATTTATAGAAGTTATGACTGGGTTCTTTTGATGTGGCACTACTCCACATGTGAATGATGGGGAGCTGGAAGGCATGACGAGGATGCTTGCCAAGAATAGTTGGCTTCTGAATTGTGGAGCAGCTGAAATATTGTGAGTATCGCAGTATGTAATTTGGGTATGCATATTGCCTGTAGTTCAAAGCATTTTATTAGTCCTCAGTGGCAAGCTGAGCTTCCTGTTGGCTGGCTCCTTATATGTTTATTAAACAAGCTACATGCAGCACTCAAGAAAGGGACCATCATTTCCAGCTCTAGTCTTGGGTTTCTTTGGAATAGATGGAAGTTAATCCAAGTCATTTTTCTTCCCATTTACTTTCCTAATGATTGTCATATTCTGGCAATCATTCTTGTGACTTTCTGTTAAATCTAAAAACCTGCTTGCTGGCACACGGAGGTTGATAGCAAGAGTAGTTGTGGTGCACTGTGTGGATTGCTAAAATAATTGTTAGATCCTGATATGCATGCTATTTATTAAACTTTAGCAATGTTCTCAAAAGCAGGCTTGTGCCAGTTCAGGTTTGTGATCTGAAGCATGTAGAGACAGAGTTCTTTGGTCAGTTGAATCTGTCTTGTCTTCCTGTCTTCAAACATTTTTAATGTGCTGCTGTTGATCCATATGTATTCTTTTACACTGTGCTTTGATACTTTTATCCTTCAACATGAAGGGATGGGAGAGAGAGTTTATTTCTCCTAGTCCTCAAGGAAGAGCTCAAAGACTTTAAACTGCTTAGGTCTTTACCTATCCACAGTCAAGGTGCCAATTGTCTAAGCTATATCAACTTTAAAGTACCAATGTCAAGCTTTATTGGCATCTGCCTTAAAGAGTTAGCATTTAAAGAGTCACTCTGAGTATAGCTAATTTTGAACAGTTTCCATTTATTAGAAAACTATTCCTATGGCAACAAAGAGCCTATGTTTCCCCAAGGTTATACTTTCCACTGAAAGTGCAGAGTTATACTTTGATATGAACTTTTTTTTTTTTTTGCAAGCTTCCAAACAAAATTATTGTCACTAGTATGTTATTGGTCAAAATATGTATTCTTAAATTCTAATGACATTGTGTTTTGCTGGTGAATGGTTGTTCCCCTGAGACTGCATTTAGAAGCATAGAATCATATAATGGTTTGGGTTAGAAGGGACTTTTAGAGGTCATCTAGTCCAACCGCCCCTGCAATGAGCAGGGACATCTTCAACCAAATCACGTTGCTCAGAGCCTTGTCCAATCCGACCTTGAATGTTTCCAGGGATGGGTCATCTACCACCTGGGCATCCTGTTCCAATGTTTCGCCACCGTCATTGTAAAAAATTTCTTATATGTAGTCTAAATCTACACTTTTCTAGTTTAAAAACATTACTCCTTGTCCTATCGCAACAGTCTCTGCTAAAAAGTTTGTCCCCATCTTTCTTATAAGCCCCCTTTAAGTACTGAAAGGTTGCAGTAAGCTCTGCCCGGAGCCTTATTTTCTCCAGGCTGAACAACCCCAACTCTCTCAGCCTGTCCGAGGTGCTGCAGCCCTCTGATCATTTTTGTGGCCCTCCTCTAGACCCACTCCAACAGGTCCATGTCTTTCTTGTGCTGAGGGCTCCAGAGCTGGATGCAGTACTCCAGGTGGGGTCTCAGTAGAGCAGAGGGGCAGAATCACCTCCCTCAACCTGCTGGCCATGCTTCTTTTGATGTAGCCCAGGATATGGCTGGCCTTCTGGGCTGCAAGTGCACAGTGCTGGCTCATGTCCAGCTTTTCACCTGACTGCCATGTCTTTTCAAATATAATGGAAAGTGGCTTGGCAACTACATCAGCCAGTTCCCTCAGGACTCTGGGATGCATCTCATGATGTCCCATAGATTTCTGTATGTTCAGGTTTCTCAGGTGGTCACAAATCTGGTCTTCTCTTATAGTGGGAGGAACTTTGCTCCGCCAGTCCTCATCCTGTGGTCCACCTACTCAAGAGGTCTGGGAAGAGAGATTGCCAGTGAAAACTGAGGCAAAAGCATTGTTGAGTACCTCAGCCTTCTCCTCATCCATTGTCACCAGTTTGCCAGTCTTGCTTATTGGGGTGCAGAGGGTGGGGTACACTTTCTTTGACCTTTCTTTTCTGGCTGACATACCTATAGAAGCCCTTATTATTACTCTTTGCGTCCCTTGCCAAGTTCAGCTCCAGCTGCGCCTTTGCCTTCCCGACCCCATCCCTACACAACGTGGGCTGTGTCCCTATACTCTAACCAGGATACCTGTGCCTGCTTCCACTGCCTGTGCATCTCCTTCTTGCCCTTCAGTTTGACCAGCAGGTCTTGACTTGGCCATGCTCGTCTTCTGCCCTCCTTTCGTGATTTCTTACACCTGTGGACTGAGAGCTCTTGTGCTATATGCAAAGCATCCTTAAAGATCTGCCAGCTCTGTTCTGTTCCCTTGTCTCTGAGAGCAGTTTCCTGAAGAGCTGGAAGTTTGCTTTCCTAAAATACAGGGTCCTGACTTTATTCCTCACCTGACTCATCCCTGTCCCTCAGAACTGCAAGCTCCACCAGTGCATGGTCACTGCAGCCCAGGATGCCTCCAATCTTGACATCACCGATTAGCTCACTTGTGTCAGTAACCAACAGGTCCAGTATCGCATCCCTTCTGGTAGGGCTGTCTATTACCTGGCTTAAGAAGTTATCCTCAATGCATTCCAGGAGTCTCCTGGATTGCCTACAGCTCACTGTGCTACTTTTCCAGCAGATGTCGGGGTGGTTGAAGTCCCCCAGCCAGACAAGAGCCTGTGAGTGCAATGCCTCCTGTAGCTGGAGTAAGAAGGCTTCACCAGTAGGCTCCCCTTGATCAGGCAGCCTGTAGGAGACACCAAACACAAGGCTCCCTTTGTTGCCTTGGTCTCTAATTCTTACCCATAAGCTTTCAACCTCGGGGCTATTCTTCAGAGACAGCTCTTCACACTATCCATTTCTTAATGTAGAGGGTAACACCTCCACCCCTCCTTCCTCACCTGTCCCTTCTGAACAGCCTGTAGCCATCAATAGCCACTCTCCACACATGGAATTAGTCCCACCAAGTTTCAGTAATGGCAACTAGGTCATAGCTTTCTAACAGCACAGTGGCTTCGAGCTCCTCCTGTTCGTTGCTGTGTCCGTTGGTGTAGAGGCACTTCATCTGGGCTGTCAGCCGTGCCACCTTCTTAGAGGAACACCCCTTAATTCCTTCGAGGTATTTTACTGATGTCTCCCTGTTGGCTCCTATTACCTAAGGAGCCCCTGGCTCATCTCTGTAAGACTTCGTGTGCTGCAGTGTACCCAGCACGTCTCAGAGTAACAGGCTGAGGGCCCTTGCTAGCAGCCCATCCCTCTAAACTTCGCACAGAATCACAGAATCACAAAATCATAGAATTGTTTAGGTTGGAAAAGACCTTTAAGATCATCCAGTCCAACCATTGACCCTACTCTACCAGGTCTGCCGCCAAACCATGTCTCTAAGCACCGCATCTACATGACTTTTAAACACATCCAGGGATGGTGACTCAACCACCTCCATGGGCAGCCTGTTCCAATGTTTGATAAATCTTTCAGTGAAAAATTTCTTCCTAATGTCCAGCCTAAACCTCCCCTGGCGCAACTTGAACCCGTTTCCTCTTGTCCTATCGCTAGTTACTTGGGAGAAGAGACCAGCTCCCATCTCCCTACAACCTCCTTTCAGATAGTTGTAGAGAGCAATGTCTCCCCTCAACCTTCTCTTCTCCAGACTAAACTATCCTAATTCCTTCAGCCAATCCTTATAAGACATGTTCTCCAGACCCCTCACCAGCTCTGTTGCCCTTCTCTGGACACGCTCCAGCACCTCAATGTCCCTTGTATACTGTGGCGCCCAAAACTGAACACAGTATTCAAGCTGCGGCCTCACCAGCGCTGAGTACAGGACACGATCACTTCCCTACTCCTGCTGGCCATACCATTCTTGATACAGGCCAAGATGCGATTGGCCTTCTTGGCTACCTGGGCACACTGCTGGCTCATGTTCAGCTGGCTGTCCACCAGGACCCCCAGATCCTTTTCTGCCCGGCAGCTTTCCAGCCACTCCTCCCCAAGCCTCTAGTGTTGCCTGGGGTTGTTGTGACCCAAGTGCAGGACCCGGCACTTGGCCTTGTTAGACCTCATGCAGTTCGCTTCAGCCCATCAATCCAGCCTGTCCAGGTCTCTCTGCAGAGCCTTCCTACCCTCAAGCAGATCAACACTGCCTCTTAATTTGGTGTCATCTGCAAACTTACTGAGGGTGCGCTCAATCCCCTCGTCCAGATCATCAATAAAGATATTTAACAAGGCTGGCCCCAAAACTGAGCCCTGAGGAACACTGCTTGAGACCTGCCACCAGCTGGATTTAATGCCATTCACCACAACTCTCTGGGCTCAGCCATCCAGCCAGTTTTTAATCCAGCGAAGAGTACGCCTGTCTAAGCCATGGGCTGCCAGCTTCTCTAGCAGAATGCTGTGGGAAACTGTGTCAAAGGCCTTACTAAAGTCCAAGTAGACAACATCCACAGCCTTTCCTTCATCCACCAGGTGGGCCACCTGGTCGTAAAAGGAGATCAGGTTGGTCAAGCAGGACCTGCCTTTCATGAACCCATGCTGGCTGGGCCTGATCCCCTGGTTGTCCTTCACATGCCGCGTAAGTGCACTCAGGATGAACTGTTCCATGATCTTTCCTGGCACTGAGGTCAGGCTGACAGGCCTATAGTTGCCTGGATCCTCCTTTCCGGCCCTTCTTGTAGGTGGGTGTCACACTGGCAAGCCTCCAGTCATCTGGGACCTCCCCTGTTGACCAAGACCGCTGATAAATGATGGAGAGTGGCTTGGCAAGCTCCTCCACCAGCTCCCTCAGCAGTCTTGAGTGGATCCCATCTGGCCCTATAGACTTGTGGCTGTCCAGTTGGTGTAGCAGGTCACTAACTGCTTCCTCTTGGATTATGGGGGTTTATTCTGCTCTTCATCCCTGTCTTCCCGCTCAGGGGGCTGAATACCCTAAGGATGACTGGTCTTACTATTAAAGACTGAGGCAAAGAAGGCATTAAGTACCTCAGCCTTCTCCTCATCCTTGTTGACACTCTTCCCCTCCACATCCAAGAAGGGGTGGAGATTCTCCCTGGCTCTCTTTTTGTTAATGTATTTGTAAAAACCTTTTTTGTTATCTCTTACAACAGTGGCCAGGTTAAGTTCTAGCTGTTCTTTTGCCTTTCTAATGTTTTTTCTGTATGATCTAACTAGATCCTTATACTCTTTGTGAGTTGCCTGCCCCTTCTTCCAAAGGTGGTAAAGTATACTTTTTTCTCTGAGTCCCAGAAAAAGCTCCCTGTTCAGCCAGGCCGGTCATCTTCCTGGCTGGTTCATCATCCCACAGCTTGTCACGGGCAAGCCTGATATCCCCCTCCCACTTCAAGCCTAATTTAAAGCTCTGTCAATGAGCCCCAGTAGGTTGTGAGCAAAGACCTTCTTCCCCCTTTGAGAAAGGTGAATCCCATCTGACACCAGCAGGCCTGGTGCTGTGTAGACCATCCCATTATCGAAAAATCCAAAATTGTGGTGGTGACACCAGCCACGGAGCCATGTATTAATAGACTGGGCCCGTCTGTTTCGTCCAGTGTCACTGCCTGCAACTGGAAGGATAGAGGAAAAAATAACCTGTGCTCCAGATTCCCTGCACCTCTGGTGTAGATGCACTGTCATTCACATCATCCATTGACTGGCCTTACACATCCAGAGCCTCAAACCTGTTGTACAGAGGCACCTGGGAAGGCAAGGTGGGCAAGGAGGGCTTCTCCTGCTGCCTTGTGCTTGGACTTCCCTTCATTCACTGCTTTCCTTTAAACTACTGCCTTCAGCCTGGCAGGGGGAGGATACAAGATCCCCTTGATCTCGAGTTTTTTTCTGGTGGCTGTTCCTGTTTCTGTCTGAGGGAGGGCAGAGCATGGATCCACCAATCTCTCTCAGACTTCCTAATGCTCCTTAACCTTTCTACTTCCTCTCTTAGCTGTGCCGCCAGGCTGAGCAGATTTCCACATACCTTGGCCACAGTGTCAGCATCAAGAGATCTATACTCTGTCCCAAGCCATTCTTTCCTACCCTGGGGCCATCTCCTCACCTGTGCCAGTGCTGTTCTTTATGAAGGGACAGAATAAACTGGTGATAACTCAGCCAGGTTAAAAATAACTGTTTTTTGCAGAGTTATTTTTAGTAAGTCTGGTCCTCTGTTCTACACCATCATGTGTCTCCAAAGTAAGGCTAACAGCAACTGCAGTGATCAGAGCAAGGACAGAAAAAGCTAAGCCAGCATCACCACCAGAAACCAGTAGTGCAGAACCATCCCTTGAATCCTGCACTTTTCATTTCCCTAGTGTTCAAGTGTTATTTTGTTTATTGGTGATAATATACTAACAAAGTTGATCCAGCATAATGTAGCTAATATGCTTTGCTTTCCCATTCAAAACAGAACTTCAGTCAACAATGACTGATTTTTAAAATTATTGTTTTGCCATGTTATGTATTAGACCAAGCTCTGAACAAGGCAAATGATGGTGGTTTCACTGCATTCTTCACAATTCAGTTTTATTGTGTCTTGAAACACCTGGACCCCAAAAGAAATTAAGAGTTGTGCCCAGAGTTTTACAGGACAGAAATTCTGTAGGACAAATACCCTGGCAGGAGGGAAAAAATGCACAACTCTGATGACTGAAAGACGCATGTGGTCTTGCTTCACTGAACCTGACCAGAGGAGGAAATCGGATTAGTCTGATTTCGTACACTGGACATACCTTCCTACCACAAGCTCCCCAGCACAGAGCACACCACCACAGTCTCTCCCATCGTGTGACTCCGCGTGCCAGATGCACCAGGGCAGCCTGAGCTGAAGTTCACTGCCCACCTGAACCTGGCAAGTGGGGCCACCAGCCCTGAACCAAGGTCAGGGATTCTGCCAAGCTACTAGCAGAAATCCTATCTGTCCTTCCCAATTGCACATCCTGACATGCCAAAAACAAGATGCAAGGATGTGGGTAGTGTGTGCCCCAGCATGCTGGATGTACTCTTCTCACAGAGAGGGGAAATCACTGCATGATCCAGTGCATGGCTTTTCACAAGGCATGGAATTCAAACCTTTACAATACCTAATATCTTAGGGCACAAGGTTTAACTTTTTTTTTTTTAATTCAAAATTGCATCCCCATTTAAGCTGGGACAAGCTGGTGCAGCCAGCAGTCATCCATGGAGTGATCTGCTTTGGGGAACTGATTCCCTTGTTCTGATTTGTTTGCTTAGTTTTATTTAAAAAAAAAAAAAATTACAATAAAAATTGTTGATGTAAATTATTTCCTAAGGAAATAATCATACAATCTGAAAAAAGATATTATGATTTCTCTTAAAAAACACCAATATTCTATTATTTCTCTTTGTGAAACCCATTCTGTGTTGACAATGAACCATTTCAAGGTTTGTGTTATTATGAGATAACTTTGCAGGATATGTGAAACACTCATTTTTGCCTTGCGCATTTCATTACCTTGACCACTTGTCTAATCTCACAGGAACACATGTCTTATCATGTTTGCTTGACTAATTTTACGTATTTATTTAACTTCTTACTCATGAGTTTGAATTCAGTTGTCTTTGTATATTTAACTACATTTATCTAAACAAATGCAAGCTATGGGTCACATCCTCAGCTGCAGCAAATCAGTGTGCCACTAGTAAAATCACTAATATCTACCTATTGGCTAAGATGTAGCCCTTTATTTTTCTGTACTTTCCATTGCAGAGACTTACTCTGTTTTAGAGGATAAGGTGTTAAAACTATACCCATGAGTATAAAACACTCTTCTTGCCTTCTTTACACTAGACCAAATGGAATTTAAAGCAGAACGCTGTTTTGTGTTTAATGTTAAAATGGGTTACAAAATCCATTAAGATAAAGATGCGATTTAGAGCGCTATGTTAGTTATGTCACAGAGGTTAGGAGAGTTTACCTAATAATGGAAAGCCTGATTTAGTATTTCTTATGGCATAAGGTTCAGCTACTTTACTTGTATTGGCTTGCTAGAAGTTTATTTCTACTAAGTAAATGTTCCTTTTGAAATAATGAATTTTGAATGTCAAAAGTCTGAAACTCTCCACAAAGGTATGATATGCAATTTTCCAGATGGTACAAGAAGCAGCTCTGCACACTAATGTGCACTGTACACTATATTTCTCATGGGAAATTTTCCAAAAGTAGCCTTTAAAATAGTAATTTTTCCATATCTTTTTGGAAAAAAAAGAGTTATATCAAACTAGAGCTAACATTAGCTGCATTTTGGATGGCAATTGTTGGAAACCCTCAGTAGAAAAAAGGTCATTTGAGGTGTAAACCAATTGTCATATAGTAGCAGCTTATTTTTCAAATCCTAAAAAGAGAAATCACAGCCAGCACTGTCATTTTGCCACCTCATTTCATCACTCCTGCTATCACTCCTGACAAATCCATGGAGTGGATCTTCAGTGAAATTCTGGTCTGTTACAATCAGTGAGGCTTTAGCAGGAGGATTCACTGGAGCAGAGACTTTAACTGCTGTTCTTTTTGTGTTAAAAAGTTTTATGGTCTAATGACTAATTTTCAGTTTGTAACTTTTTCCCTTTTTCTTCTTTTTCCCTTTCAGAAAATTCATTGTCTCATTCTGGAGTCTGGCCAAGTTGTGTATCTCTTCTGATTTTATAGCTAATCTTATTCTTTTTCAAGTGGCTCGTATACTTCACTGAATTTCATTATATTTAATAATTACTTTGAAAACAATCAAACAAAATGTTCATCATGAACTATATTTGGTATTTTTTAACCCCTCCCCTCGGAGGGTTGCCTCTAGTAGATACAGGAAGCTTGGTGTGTATGCTGCCATCAAAACCAACAGATACTTCTTTTAAGACCTTTAGTATGGATTCTTTACTGCACAGGTACCCAGTAGAGGCTAAGCAGGCGGAAATGAAGGGATCCACATGTTTTCCTTGGGACTTCCACTTCTTACTTTCGGAGATAATGCTGACTGCTGGTCTGTCTTTCCTTCAGGTATTGCATGAGCTTCCTTTGCTCAGGATACCATGAGTTTGCGTTGCCCTCACTGGAGGCTATTTGCATTTGCCTCTTTGCTGGAAGAATGACAGTCACCCATCCTTCTTCTCAATCTGTTCTTTCTTTGTCTTTATATCTCCTATTAAAAAGTATCTGTTTGTTCACACAGTAGCTGATTTTAAACTATCGCTTTCTTCTTCCACATTATTCAGTCTCTCTCCCCTCAAAAAACAATTGGCAGTAGTGCATTTTTTTCCAAGTTTAAAGATGAACTGAAGCCCCTAAAGTATAAAAGACACATAGTACAGTTTAAAAATGGTATTTATCTTAATTTCCAATACCTGCATTTTAACTGAAAATATTTTCAAATGTCTATTCTTCCCTGACAAAATCTGAAAGACTTGTGTTCCTCACATGGGCTGATTTAATCAGTAGCGTGTGGAGGAGCTCTTCTCTGTTCAGCTGCTGATGCTCTAATTGTTGCAGGAGAAATACAGTGTTGGCTGCCAGAATTCAAGACATTTTCTTTTGATTTTAAAATGCAATCACTGAAAATGTTGAAGTCCACACATAAATTTTGTTACTAGGACTAAAATTGTTGCTCATTTTTTTTCCTCCTTAAGGTTTGGGTTTACTTCCATGGTTCAATTTTGTGCTTTATTTTTTATATCATACTGGGGTTTTTTCCATTTCTGCTTTGATTTTGACGTATTAGACGTTCTTTGACGTATCCTCAGCAAAGTATTTTTGATCCATTGTCAGAAACGTGATATATACAAACTTTGTGTTATTTTGTTTTATACTTTTGGGACTGAAGCAAGGGCTTCCAAGGACGAGAGTGACAACCCACCAACAGCCTTAGTAACCACTGGGAGAGACAAAGAGGTGCCAGCAATTCCTCTCTGCCTTTTACAACTCTTTTAGAAATTACAAGTACTTTTTTTCAATTTATTCCACTTTTTTGTCAGATGAGAAGATTCTTTAGAAGCTCCACTCACTCATACCTTAAATTAGGATTTGAGTTAGGTATTTGGGTTTGTTTTTTAAAATAAGGGCTGTATTTCATACAATGGCTCTACCATCTGTTCTTTACCACTGGTTCTTGGCTTCTCAGAACCAACACCACAAAAATGGCTTAGGCAATCAGTTTTATACAGAAGTACAGGCAGCTCCTAGATTTTTCTGTATTAGTTACTTGAAAGAATTGACTTGTATCATAACTGCACATCTCCAACACTAAATGCATTAGTACATGGAGAAAATACCTTATCTGCTTAGGAATTACTTTCCTCATGGAAATAAAAATGCTGTTGCTGTGTCCCATATTTTCTCATGTTTGCCTTTACTATATTTTATCAGCTTGTAAATAAAAAGATCACTTTCCCTCCTAACTACCCTCCTTCTCTTGTGAGGGAGGTCTCTGTGCGAGCAATACAGGGGCATCCCCAGGCTGAAATATCTCCCCATCCTCATGATAATGAGGAAGGGGAAAGGTCTGAAACAATGTGGTTGTGGTGTGCATCTCAGTATCTTCTCTTGGAGGTGCTCCACTTTGTATAAATTAGTGAAGAGTTGAACCACAGAGATACTGATCATTTGCAGGGCTGGGAGGGGAGAAGCTTCCTTTTTATTATTTATCCACACCAAAAGAACTTGAGCAGAAAAAAATCAACAGATCCACCTCAAAAAGAGTCATCAACCCTGCATTCAGGACGCATACACAGGATGTGGGAACCTAGTACAAAATTTTGAACCCTCTGTGTTCGAGGACAGTTGCATAATAATCAGACTATTTTAGAGTAATATTTTCTTTTTTGTGTGTTTTAGGAAAAAAGAAAAAAAAAAGAACTTTGAACCAGTTTGGTGTTACCCTTCTGCAGAGTAGAAATGTATATGTTGTGGTTTTCTTAAAGTCTCAAAAATTTTCTGGGATGGAAAAAAGTTTCGCATCAGTTCTAATTTGGACCTATATGCATGGGAGGAGACAAGAACGTGTTGGGCAATATTTCTCAAAAAAAAAAAGCTCCAGAATGAGGTAGATTAATCATTACTGTAATATATCTCATCTACAACTTTTTGTTCTTACCCTGCTTTTGATTTCTTTTATTTCATCTACTAAAAATTAGGGGCAGGTCATCAGTTAATATGAAAGAATGTGACACCACATAAATCAATGCTGAACGTTTGGTGTGAGGTTTCTAAAAGAAAATATCAGGGAAAAAAATCCTGCTGTGGGTTTCAGGGAAATGAACTGTTAATGAATATTGTGAAAGAGCTGAAATTTGCTGTAAGGGAAAGACTGACACAGTGTTTGTTGAGTTTTCAACTTGACGCATGGAGGAGCAGGTTGAGCTGTCTTGTGGTTTTGCTGGATGACGTTTGTCCGTTACCTACCTGTCATCCAAAACAAACCCTCTCTCAGCCTGGCTTTTACACAGCCGCAGAAACAGTGACTGATACTTACAATGTCAGCTCCAGGGTTAGTAGCCTTCAGGATAATTTCCTGAGGCAATATGACACAGAAGCGTAGCAGAAATAATGATTGACTCATTGTCCAGTGTAAAGATACTGTGTGACTAACACATTTCATTCAGTTTAAACTGTAGGTTTCTTATCTATGACATAAATATAATAATAGTGAGGTGTATCTGACTTCCAAAGGAGTGTTCGTGCTCCTCCGCAAAAGCCAAAAATCATACCAGTGGAAACAGTATTTTCTTAAAAACAGTATATATAGAAAGTGAGATTGTGCTTAAAAAACTAGGGGAGAAGACCCACAGTTTTGATGTATTTGCACTATCTATTATATAATGAGATCTAATCCTGAATGGGACTCTTGAGCATTACTATAATAATATTTTGAATGTATTAATAAGCAATGACACTAAACCAAAAGAGATTATAAAAATATTTATGATAAGAGTAGTGGTTCTGTTAGAATTATCTTACTAAAACCAAACTAAGTTTATCCACCTCTTTAGTCATGATTTGTAGGCAAAAAGATTATTCACTTCTTTAGCAGTGTCAGAGATAAGCGTGGAGTTTTACAGATGCAGGAGATGATCTGCAAATTTTATAGAGTGAGGGTCTGATTCAGCACACACTTACTGGGAATAACCCATCAAGAGTATCCAATAAGACAGGAACTTCACATTTTTCCGTTATCTTTAGCATGGCACAAGAGTCCAGTGATACAGAGTGTGCTGCTAGCCCAAAGGCTGATTCAGACATCACTTGACCTAAAAGGGAAGCATTAAAAACTGAATAAATATTGAAGCTAAAAGCAATGCTTATTGGTTGCCTGTGTTCTTAAAGTTTAGGGAAGAATGCAAAAGTGTAGCCCATTTGTGCTATGTAAATACACCCCAGTTAATTGGGTGTGAAGGGAAGAACAGTTTCATAAAAGGGAAAGAGGAGAATTCATTCCTGCTACTGCCCTTTCTGCTTCTTTCAGGAACGAAGATGAGTGAAGTTGCCTATTCTTGTATTTCTCCTTTTGCTTTGTTGGAAAGAGAGCAGGCTTCCTGCTACCCAACTGGGGCAAGGCTGAGAGGTTTCCTCTCTCCTGCAATCTCCAGAGCCCCACGTAATGCCCTGATTAAGCCTCTCTCCAGCTGCTCTCTCTTGCCATCAGGTCATTTAGTTTATCTTATCAATATCATTCAAATCTTGCTAAAATTAAAATTACCACCAGAAACACTTGGGATGTTTTTAGAGTGCTTTCCTTAGATAAGTATGTATTACTAACAGCCACCTAGAAACTTTTGAAATCATTGAACACTGTTAGCTAAATCTGATAGTGAGGTAGTGATTTATGAAATTTATTAAATATAAACTGTGTAAAAGTGGGCAAATTTATAGAGGAGCCTATTAACACTCTTTTTTAAGAAAAAACCCCACAGTTTGAGCACATTTCTTGTTAGACACCAGAGGATCTAGATAGAAAAGAGCCGACGTAGATGCCTCAACTCTTGGAAAGCTTTCATTCGGCTTTCCCGTTTTATCAGACACCAGGAATTCTATTGAGGTTTCTTTGGCAACAACCAGATGAAGCTTTTTCTAAACTTTGGCGTTTACAATTTTTTAATATAGTGTGAGCTCAGTCTGCACCACTGGGTGTCGTGAAGTTCAGAAGTCAAATCAACCAGGAGACACAAATGCTTAGGGAAACAGACTTTGTTAGTTCTGGTACTTAGAGATACCTTTATTTTTATTTCATTCTGCAGTGATTTCTGAATATGCATTGGTAAAGTTTTTGAGGAACTCTCAAAACCAAACAGGGATCCTGAAATTCCTTCCAGATAGGACTCCCAATTTTCACATTTCGGCTTGATCTAAACAAGTTCCAGTTGGTAATAAAGATTTTGTGACAAAACAGAGTTTCTGGATCTTGTACCTATTGACATCTCAGATGAAACCAGCAATAATCTGCTTAAAAGTGAAGTTGATGGTTTTTAATGGGCTTGTATTGTTTTTTGATGAAAACGTGAGCTATTTCTTTGTATTCCAATCATATGTTCTAAGAAAGTAGGAAACCAAAATTGTTAGTAGGTCTTTTTAACATTAAAGTTTTACCCATATAAATTTAGTGATTTGTGTTTCTTGTTTTCATTGTAATATATATGAGTTGAGCTCTTCAGCAAAATCCTGATGAGGACAATGTAATATCCTTTGATCCCTCCTACTAGGGTCAGAGACTATTACAGATGGCATGGCTATTTGAACCACCCACTTTTTGCCAAAATGGCTTTTATTTTTTCCACTGCTAATTTAATCACAGAATCACAGAATGGTTGAGGTTGGAAGGGGTCTGTGGAGGTCATCTGGTCTAATCCCCCTGCTCCAGCAGAGCCACCTAACACCAGTTGCCCAGGAACATGTCCAGATGGCTTTCAAACCTCTCCAAGGATGGAGACTCCACAACCTCCCAGGAAAACCTGTGCCTGTGCGCAGTAACACTCACGGTAAAGAAGTGTTTCCTGATGTTCAGAGGGAACCTTCCATGTTTCAGTTTGTGCCAGTTGCCTCTAATTTTGTTCTGCTTTAAAAATCTCTCACTTCTCTCATTATGTTGAATGAAGAGCAGTATCCTCCTCTGAAACAAACTTCTTTACAGCTATCGGCAGAACTGATCTTGAGGATAGGTCCTCACACCTAGAAAAAATATTTTCTGTATGATAAATAGGATAAGAAAGCAACTTGAGTAATGAATCCATTATTGAACTCCTTGCCCACAAGCCTCAGAGTACAAAATTCACACAATTACAATGGTTCAGAAAAAAAGAGATTTAAAAAAGAAACCAAACTTTTCTCAAAATGCAGACTGTTCATGAAAAGAAAGCAATGAAAATGCATGCAAAGGATATTTTGCTACTTGAAAATCAAGAGCTTTCCTCTTTTTGTTTATTTTGAGCAAGGCAAGAGAGTGACAGTAGTCCTTCTGACAGATTCTTACAGGCAGTGGAGTAAGGAATGTGTTAGTCCTTTGCCAAAGTGGTCAGAGGGGAAGGGAGCACTATTTTATTTTATTTTATTTTATTTTATTTTATTTTATTTTATTTTATTTTATTTTATTTTATTTTATTTTATTTTATTTTATAAATATTTTCAAATATTTAATACAGAAATACTTCTAGACTTTAGAACAAATTATATCAATATGAAAAACTTTGTTCCAAAGCTTTTTCCAAGAAGTAGACCAAATGTTTAATAGAAAAAAAGAGGAAGCCAGCACAAGTAGCATCCCCACACAGTGAAACTGAACTACATAGTGAGACCCTTATGATACAGTTCTTCTATATTTATAAGAGTCAAAAGTGCCTTATTTACTCTGAACTAACTGTAACAGGCCTGGTAACTTCTCCATAGGTAACTGTAGCCTTCCTTTTACCTGGTTTTGTGAGAATATAAACACATGTTGTTCATGCCTTTGCCCTTGAAATACAGGTTTAGGGTATGGAAAGATTGTTATATGGCATATGTGGATTTCTCTGAGACCATGAGAGAAATACAAAATGTTGGGGGAAAAAAACCATCTTTCTTCCTAGATCCTCATTTAATGTGTGTTTTGTCCATGTATTTCTTTATACGGTCCTCTGTTATAATACAAATGTAGTCAAGTATTTTGACAAGTGGTGCATAACTGGACTTTATAATTTTGTACAAACATCTTCATTTACAGAAAAAATTCTTAGTTCGAACCACAGAGGATGTTTTTAAAATGCTGTAGTAGTAAGAGAAACTAAAACTCTTGTCCCAGCAATTCTGTTGCTCCAAACTTCAAGCTTACACTAGGTAGAAGAGCAAAAAGACAGTCAGGAAATTCAGGGAAGATGTCTGGGGTCTGAGTCTTAGGGTAGGTCTTCAGCTCGTCTTCATTAGAGTAGCCTGGAGGTTTCCAGAGCTGCTTCCAGCTGCCTGCATCCCCAAAAGACAATATACATGCTGAGCCTACCTGGATCGCGCCATTGCTCAGCACTGACCTTGTCTTGCCTCCAAGACACTCCCATATTAAGGCGACACAGTGGTCAAAGCCCTTGACTGTGCGCTTGCTGGAGTCAATTCTTTTGCAGCTTCTTTGCATCACGCAGAGAATCTCAACCGATCAGACAACCATGGAGAACCAGTACTTAATTTTTTCCTTCTGCTGTGCTGAAATTCCTAAAAGTACTGAAAAGGTTAGTGCAAGCACACTTGAGCGCTAGTAGAAAAGTCTATTACTGCTTTTTATTCTCCTGGAATAGCAGGACACTGTATATGAAAATCATGATGAATCGTTATATAACATGGACATTATTCTTAATTATTGCTTTACAGTAGTTTGCCCTTTGACAATTTTGATTAGAAGTTGATCCTCAATAAGGCTATGAATGCAAGTACAGCTATCTCTGGTGTTGTGTTAGGAGCTGTGCTAAGAATCAAGTCTTTTATAAAAACAGTAGAACACACTTTTTAAAAAAACAGATGTGCCCTGCCAGACGATTATGGCTGAGGTTTTTCTTTCTGCTAGCTTTTCATTTGTTTTTAATATGTACCATACTGAAAGCTACATGTGGTGGAATTGTTTGTAGTAGTCTGTGAACTGTAAAGAGAACATTTGTGTCACTTCCTTTTTTTAAAAGCATATATGAAGTAACATGCAAATTGTTAAAGCAAGTGGTGTTAAGCTGTATTTCTCTTTCTCTTATTAAGGCCTAATGAGATATAAAATGAACCTTTGAAATTTCAAAAACTCTCTTGTTCACAGAAGTTAATCTGTTTTAGGATTTCATCATTGCAGGGGGAAACTTGATCATGCGCCTATACGAAACACCTGATTAGTAGGTCAGTCCTGGCTGGGAAGAATTGGAGGGTGCTACACAGAGGTCAGAAACAGTGTTGTGAGGCTGTCAGATGCATGGCTGATAATTATTTTTTTATTCTTAGCTTAGTGGTGACAGGGTGTTATACTTGAAAAGCTGTTAACCTCGACAACATTTTCCACCACATTGTGTAACAACAAAAGTGTGGGCCAAATTTAGAGCTTCAGTTCTGTTTAGAAAAAAGCTTTCCTAGGGTTGTTCTGCCCTTCAGAACTGTGGGAACAAAGCAGTCGTGCTTGTTTGATGGGTACTTTGTCACCAGTTAGAAACCCTTTTATTTCCGTTTAAGCTATCAGGACTGGCCTTGATGGCTCTGCCATCTGAGAACTAGGAGGAGATGCTGAGTCCAGCAAGTCTCTAGCCTAGCATTGGCCATCACAAGTCTACTTCAGTCTGAGGGGTCAGTTAGGTCCCCACGGCAGCCACAGACTCTTGGAGTGTGGGAGTCAGGAACAGCAGATCATGAGAAACATCCTCAGGGTGGTGGGACTTCCTTGTGAGTGATGGATTCTGTTTTCTAATATGCTTTGAGATACACTGGGAAGGTGGATAATAGTAGCAGTAGTAGTAGCAGTAGTAGTAGTAGCAGTAGCAGTAGTAGTAGTAGTGTTGGTGATAGATATTAATATGTTGGTTTTATATATATATATAAAATATATATTGTTGATAATATATTTCAGTACTTTTACCTAAATATGGTACCCCTCAAGTTTATGTTGTCGTTTTCATACTTCTCAGAAAAACCTCACCCTCTTACTCTCTTAAGTATTAGAAGGGGTGATGTTTACTTGTGAAGAAAAACACAAGTTTCCCAATATCTGATTTTCAAGAACTGCTGAAGGGCAGGTTGCAGGCTAGCGATAAAATAACGTCATACAGATTCATTTTACCTCACTTCATTATGCTTTTTATCCTCAATGAAAGCATTGTATAAGGTCATCAGATAACTATGCATACATTAACCGCACCTCCGCTTCATCAAGAGCACGTAATGCCATACAATCCCAAACGTATTATAAACAAAGTTATTTCTATTTCCAGTACTGATCTTGATGAAATCTACACTGTGAGATCAGTAAACCAGTTGTGTTCAAGAACTAGTGAGCTGTGATGTCTGCTGTGTTGCAGAACATCACAGATTCTCTTCTGATGGATAAACAGGCTGGAAAATCCTGACTTTATTTGCCAGGGGAATTCTTTTGGATCCGATAGCATTTATACTATGACAGGTCTGAAAGACAGTATTTACAATTCAATGGGGATGGTTTTTGTTGAGTATCTGTTAGTGTTGTTGCTGAAGCGGTAGGTTAATCATGATACAGGCAGGCACTGCAAAATTTTCTTTAAATCGTTCTGCCAATTAATCTCAACCCAAACTTCTTCTCGCATTGCCTTTTTCCAGAGGTAAATGGGTATTATTCAAAATTGTGGAGTGTTTTTGCAATAGCCACAAGTATGCAAAGTTTAACAGCTGTGAAGGGACCAGAAGTTTTTGGGCACATGCTCTGTAATGTAAAAAGATCCGAAGCTAGTACTCTAGGTGTTGAACAGTAATGCACTGAGCTGTTGGGCAGTAGTCCATGCTGGGGTGTTTTATTTAAAAAGGAGTTAATTTGTTTGCCTGATTTTTTTGCTTGTCTGACATTTTGAAAATAAGGTTAATTTGATGTGAAACAAGGGAGATGTTTTAGATGGGAATAACAAGCCCACTGAACAAATACTTCTCTACCTTGGAGTTATGTTTGCATGTAGCTGAACCAGAAGCTTGCCCGCCAGGAGTTTCAAAACTTCATGTTTCAGATGCCCAGCTTGTAAGACAGTCTGCCTGGGCTAAAACTCACTCAGCTCTGAGTTTAGTGTGGAGAAGCATTCTCCCCTTCTGACCTACATCAGAAAAAGAGCGGCCAGGCTTCGTAGGTGAGGCTCGCACACGAGACATGGGATTATTTTTCTGAAATTATTTGCATACCAACACATCTCCTGTTGTTGGAGAGTTACTGAAGAGGGGAATGTCTTCCCCTCTGTAAGCGAAACTTCTGCAGGTTTTAAGACGGTTGGCTCCGATGTGACATACCAAAATTTTGGTTAAACCACGACTTGCCACACTGTTCCTGGGTCCGCTGCCCACATTGTGTTGCTGGGTCCAGTTCCAAACACGCACGCACACACACACTCACCCACACTCACGATTCATTCTCATGGTACCCCTGTGGGTGGGTAAGAACCGACGGGGACGTCCGCTCCGGACGGCCGCTGGCTGCCCCCGGCGGGGCCGGCTCCGCGCCGGGTTTTGCGGGGCTCCCCCCCCCCCCCCCCCCCCCCCCCCGGCGGCCCCCCGCGGGGGGGGGGGGGG
>VFFE01007653.1:661354-692002 GCA_008921705.1 Burhinus oedicnemus
CCCCCCCCCCCCCCCGCGCCACCCGCGGCGGCTCCCGGCGGAGGGGTGGGGGGTGCGTGTGTGTGTGCATGTGTGAAACCGCCGGGGGGGCGGCGGGTCCCGCCGGCAGCCCTGCCGCCGGCCGAGCTGCCAAAACAGGAAGCGCGGTGGCCGCAGCCGGCGGCCGCGCTGATTCATCCCCCGCCCGCGCCACCCCGCCGACGGCAGGCCCGGCCTCCCGCCGCTTGCGCGCCCGCGGAGCTCGGCGCTGCCCGCCGAGGGGCGGCGCCGCGGGCCGGGCCGGGCCCGGCCAAGCCAGAGCGGGCGGAGCAGGCGGCAGCAGAGCGCGGCCGGCGGAAACTTCAGTGCCGGCGCCGCCGCTCGCCCCAGCCGGTGGCCCCGAAGGGGAGCGGGGCCCCGCGGAGGGGCAGAGCCGCGCCGCCCGCTGCCCGGGCTGGCAATATGAGGGAGCAGCACTCATGTGTGGGCACCGGGCAGCGGAGGATGGACCCGCTGGAGCTCGCCGCTAGCCCTGTGAAACGCTTGCGAACTGAGTACGCCTTTCCCTGTCTCTTCGCAGAGGAGGCCTACCAAAAACTGGCCAGCGAGACCCTGGAGGAGCTGGACTGGTGCCTGGACCAGCTGGAGACCCTGCAGACCAGGCACTCCGTCAGCGAAATGGCCTCGAACAAGGTAGGAGCCTGCCGCCCCGGCTCGTCCCGCCGCCCCGGGGCCGCGTCCCCCCGCCGGGCTCCCCCGGGCACCCACCCCGGTGGCGGCGGGAGGGACCCGCCGGGGGAGCCGGCCCCGGGCTGGGAAAGGCGCCGCGGGAAGGAAGCCTCCTTATGCGTGCTTGGGTGCAGGAGAGGCTTTCGTTGCGGTTTATACGCAGTTTTCTTAAATTTCGGGAGAAGTTGTGGAAGTGATGCAGGCGTTGGGAAGCTCCACTGCTTGCCTGCGCGTCTCCCATTTAAAAACAGAGATTGGTTTTGGCCGCTGGCGGTAATCCCCTCAAGTTGCTCGTTCTTTTCACAGCATCCCATTCTGAACTAGGGATCTTTCCTAGAAAACAGTGTAGAAAGTAGCATGAAAAGGTGATAAAGGTAGTTCTTGGTCGGCTGCAGGCTGAATTTTATTTGTCAGTAGTAATGCTGACAGCTCTCATAGCGCGATTTGTTACGAAAGAACACGCTCGGAACCGAGGTCACAATAGGCACGATAGACACCTA
Organism: Burhinus oedicnemus; assembly: GCA_008921705.1. Classification (NCBI taxonomy): domain Eukaryota; kingdom Metazoa; phylum Chordata; class Aves; order Charadriiformes; family Burhinidae; genus Burhinus; species Burhinus oedicnemus. The sequence continues at coordinate 662,563 of VFFE01007653.1, forward strand.
GATCCAGAACGGTGTTCCGGAGACCGAGTGCACCCTTCCTACCCTTCCTGGAAGTTGAGGATGCCTGTCAGCCGGGAACTGCGTTCTGGTACCTGATCTCTGTGTCTGTGTGTGTCTGTGTGTTTGCTTGTTTCGCAGTTTGAAGTGGAGTTTCCACATACTCCATAAGTTCGCTTTCTTTCATTTTTTGGATTTGCAAGGAATATGTAGCTACATTTCTGGAGTTAATTTTCAAAGCCAAATTAATAAGCCTGCTGTCTTGCTTCAGAATTTGTATTTGTCGTCAAAAGGTACTCTGAGTATTTGGGGAGCTACTTGTACAATGAAAGAGAATAAGAAAGTTTTCATTAAATAGGCTGGTTTTTGCCTCTCTTACGTCTGCGAAAGCAGCTGGTGATCTGTATTTTAGCACCTTTTAATCATTTTAGTTGCAATTAGGATTTTTTTTAATGTCAGAAAATAGTAAGTGTTTTTGACTTGGCTTATGCCGTTTTAAAATTCTGTTGTCTTGCTTTGACTGCGCTTACCAAGTATCTACTTTTCTTATGAACTGTTTCTAAGTCCATGTTCAACTCACCTTGCGTGGAAGATATGAGATGTTTGCATTCTCATGCAGTTTAGCCCCATAATGTAATATCCCTTGTGCTTTTCTTGTCTTCAGAGACTCTTAGCAGCAGTTACATCTCTGTTTTAAGAGTTATCTGCCTGGCATTGCCTTGGTCTCAGAACTGTGTTTCCAGTTTTTATTGCCACTTGAAAGATCCCATTATTCAGGGCATATTGCATACATACAGGCAAGTTACAAAGTCAAGAGTTTCGGAGTCTGTTTTAGCACTGTTTGAATCTGGCAAAGTTGTTTTCAAAGGGAGTATGATCAGACTGACGGGTAGGGCCTGATCTTTCCTTGTGAGCAAGTTTGAACACCGATCGGTTCCCTGGCTTGTGATGTCTGTATAGCCACTCTTTCACAAGATCCTGGACTTTCTTCAAGTATTTATTTATTACCTCCCTAAAACAGGTAGGACATGCAGTATATTTTATGAACAATGAAAACAAGCTGGTTTTGGAATAAGGTAAAACCAATTACGAATCTATGCATCTTAACTTTTGCCAAGTGTATTCAGATTTTTACCTAAAGAGGATCTGTTTTTAAAATAAAACATGGCAACTGCTTCACATCCTTAAGTAAACACAAAGGTGCTACATCTGGTAGTATATTTTGTTTTTATTTGTTTGAACTAGTTAAGGAATTGTTTGCCATCGGTTACAGGATAAACGTTCTTTACAGGTGTTTATTCAAATTCAAAGGAAAATATGATGTAGAAGTTTTTCATCGTGTTGTTTCCAACACAAGATCATGCAGACAAGGAATTGATGCGGGATACACAGTAAGGCTAGTTGTCATAGTTAATCTTGAGGTCAATAAGAATGACGCCAAGCTGTACATCAAAACTGGAATTTTTATATTGCAGTAATGTATTGCCTCAGCCTGCTTGATCTGTCCAATATGGATGTACATGTCTAAATCACTTTTTTGGTACTTCTTACCGTTTCATGTTGCAGGAAACATGCATTTGGGAAGAGCCTGGTATTACTATATTGGGAAAGAATAGCTGCTGTTTGGCTTTGCAGGTTATACTCAATTCTTAAGATAAACTTTCCCCCATCTTTTTGGGGAAATCTGCCCCCCCCTTGCATAGAAATCAGTGACATGTTTCAGTATTTGTTGACTATTGTTTGGGGTTTAAGAAATATTAATTAAAAAAAAAATTAATTAAAAAACGGTGCCATTAACCATAGTGTGAACAATCTTGAATATAAACCAGCAAGCCCATATAATAACGTGAGGAAATTTACTACAGGAGGATTTTAATTTTAGGTGTGTAACAGGTTATTCTAAAGAATAATTTTATTCCTGATTATTAAAATGTATCCATTATTAATACAGCACCTCCTATTGTAGAATAACTGCAACATCTCTGTGAGGCATACAGGTAAATTTTACTAGTTTAGTTTATGGACAGCCTGAAGTAGAGAAACTTTGCTCAAGGCTGAGGACATAGACTTCAGTACAGCAGTGAATATCAAGAGTACTTAGTTCTCTATCCCAAGATTAAGTCCTGTAAAATCAGATAAGAAAATCGGGAAAAGGAATGTTGTTAGTATAGAACATGGTGTCTCACCATGTTTCCCTCTTCCCTTTCTCTGGATTTCTTTAAGAGCTAGCCTGCAAGATTGATTAGTGTTTTTTCCAGACTCTCAGCTACTTCCCTTATTTATTTCCCCCCCTCCTTTTTTTTTTTGTATATAACAGCACGTTTGTTAGTGTTAATTTCCCTTATTTATGGGAACATGTGTGAGACATAAGGGGTGGCATAAGAGTCGAGCTCTGTACCGGGTAAGAGGTTTTGCCCATCGTGTGAAGGCTGCCATTGTAGAGGAGGGAAATCCAGGGAGTAAACAGTATTAGGTGTCCTGAATGCCTGAAGTAGGCCAGGGAGTCTTATCGCTGATCCCCCTCTCTGCAGTGAGTTGGCTGTCTGAACTGTCGATTGCGTCTGTGTGGAATCCCCTTAACCATCAGTAATGCCTGCGTAGGACTCGCGTTAGCATATCCCAATCCAAGGGTATTTATTTTGTTTAGATGACCCTGGTGCTCAATTAGCAGTAGTCTGTGACGTGCCAGCTCACAGCTTTGGATGACTGAAAGTGGGATGACGCAGATACATGAAAAGATCCTTCTTCTCCCTGCTTAAAATTGCTTGAAGCAGTAGGGATGGGGTGCTGTCCACAATCTCCAAATGAGCCCTGGCATGTTGTGGCAGTAAGCGTAACCTCAAAAACTTTGAAAACGTGCTCTAGGTAGGCTCTAGAGGAAGCCAGCCATGGTGCTTGGCTGCCGAAGTTACACCAGGATGACTGTAATATCCAGATAATGTCCTATTTCCCAGCCATCCTTGTGATAAGCAGATTTCTAAGTGCCTGGAGGCATTGCACGTGAAGTAACTGATAGACTGTGATGCACCCGTAGGTGTAGTTTGTAAATAAATCTGATTTCAAAAGGACATAGTATTTAAAAGTATTGTCAATCGTCATTGTGTTGTTATGAATCTTACAGTACTTGGTGTTTTCTTAAATTACCAGCTTCTGGAATTGGGTACTAACAAGAGAATACCAGCTTCTTTTTAAAAGCGCAGGAAGTTTCTTGTCATCATACTCCTGTAGAAACCCTGTAAAGTCTTGAAAGGCTCCAAGACTAGAAAACAAATAAGCAGCACCTTAAATTTGGAAAATCGACTAAAATGGCTTTAATTTTTGGAGACCTATTTCTGGTATTCTATACCATGCCTAATGTCAGTATACTGTGGCTCTACTGTTGTGTTTTTCTGCGTGATGCTTACTTGAACAGAAATAAATTAATTTTAGGAAATAGTTTACCAATTTGGTCACTAAAGATAGGATCCCAAGGCATAATTAGATGCCTCTGTTTAACTCTTACGGTTTCCAGAGGTGCTAACCCCTATCAGTTTCTGCTAAACTGTTATATCTGTGTTGAAAAACACAGTTTTTAGAAGTCACAATCAGCAAGCTAGTACCCACCTAACTTCAGACGCAGATACACTTTAATACACTGGTACAAGCAAATGATCTTTTTAAAATTTCCAGCTTGCAGAGTGATTTTATTATTATTTTAATAATTTGCTCTTTTTTAGTGAGTAACCCTCTCCTCTGTTTCTGTCAAAAAGATTAAAGCAAAAATTAATAAATTTTAAGTTCTCTGGGAGAAAAACTGTCTTCCAGTATGCAGTTTGGCAGTACTCAAGCTAGGGCTTGAGTTCCTGATTCTGGATCTGAGAGTTACTCTGTGACAGATAGTAAATACATGAAGAATGCCAATAGTAAAGATGTAGCAACCACCTTCTGCTAGACAGTGTTAATTGTAGATTAATCAAACTTGGAGGAATACTTAGAATGAAACATATGCAAGAGTGTATTTTCACTTCGGTAATGATGATTTTGCAAACATCTCTAGAGTGTTGCTTTTGTGTGTCTATCTGAATTTAGACATGGAAAAAGTTTCAATTCATGTTGCTTCTGTTTCAGTTTTAAGTTGACTGCAGATGACAGCGTTTTTGCAGGAATTGCTGATAACTGGTAATGAACAAGAGTTTGGAAAAGGTCATTCATTGAGTATTTCTTTCCCACTATAAACTTATGTGAATACCTTTTCTCCAGGAAGCTTTTTTTAAGTATCAAAGCTAAGAAGATTTAGATTTCATTTAGTTTGACTGTGTTAACTATGAAACTACTCTTTAAGTATGAAGTATCTTACTGCTGTCCAGCTTGTATACCCGTATGTGCAAATGCTCACAGATTAAAGCAGAAGTCTGTTTACAGACAGCTGCTAATGCTAGTTACTATTAAACAAACGTTTCGGAGATTTTTGAGTGCTTTAAAGATGCCCAAAGCATCAGTTTTACTAACCAACTTCCAAAGACTAGCTAATGTAACACTTGGTGCAAATGTTAGTGGGATTTTGGTTCATGTTTATGATCCGGTACTTATCAATAATCTTAATGGTACTTTATGTCAAAAGATTACCTACCTCTAAACATTTAATGTAAACTAAAATGGCACTTGAAGGAAACAAAGACCACTTGACATCTGTGCAGTTAGTACTTCTTTTTTTTAACATTCCCTCCTGAAGTCCTCTGCCAGTTTGAGCTGTTTTATAATCACATTTTCCTGCTGCTAAAAAGTATTTTTCCTTTCCTCCTTTACAGTGCTAAAAGGCTCACACAGGCAATGGGGAGCTGGCTAACGTAATATCCGGGGAAAGAGTGAGGCTAAACTAATTACTGAGTTGAAATAACAGACCATATATGAATTCCCTAACATGCTTCGAACAGAAGTGCTGTTTTGCCTCCGCTGGGTTTTCCCAGGGGCAGGGGAGAGCCCCACTGCCCTTGTTCCTGCGTGACCCTCGCTGGGGCGAGAGGAGTCGAGCCAGAAATCGCCCCCTGCCTCTTGGCAGCTCTTCACAGCCACTGGGTAGAGAAGCAGTATCGTGTTCTCGTAGGCTGACGGCAGCTCACTGGGTTTCCCCGTGCCCAGAATTCATGGAGCTGACGACAGGCTCTGACTCCTGGTTTAGTCCATTTATGTGTTTTATCTTGGTCTTATTCTGTGGAAAAGCTTTAGTGCTATGGTGGTGGGTAATTTCATAGGAGCCTAGATGGGCTGAGTCGAGAACTAGTAAACATGGCTTATACCACTGGCTCAGTCTGTTATTAACTGACTAGTCTTTAGCCTTGTCTCTTTTGAATTCTTGCTGACAACTTTGGGGACAGGTTTGTTGCATGGTTTGGAGTTTGCCTTCAGAAATTACATTTCATCTGTAGGAGCAGAATTTTTTTTTTTTTTTTTTTGCAATACTTTTTTCAAAGCTCAGCCAGAGTAAAATTGTATCCTCTTCTGTCATAGCCACTGATTAGAATGACCTGTTTCCAATTAAGGGATAGGATAATGTTGTCATATCCATTTAAGAGGATTTAAACATCAGTCATTCTCTTGAGTTTCAGCTTTGTAAATGAAAAATATGTGCTGGAACCATAACGGTAGAAAAGAAATTTGTTGTTCTCATGACTAAATTGTTGCAAAGCAGGCAGCATCTCTGTTTTCCTTCTGAGATTTAAAGAGCTTGGATAGCGAGATGAAAAACTTGATGGGGTTTGTTGTGTGACAGTCCACTTATATAATGTCTGGCAATGCCGTTGCACTTGGCTGGCTGACACGATAGTTTAATTGGTTCTTATGTTCCCAGATCTTTCTAGGAAAATCTGAGGATTTGGTTAGCTCTTTAGAGTGCTGCTTCTGATGAAGGTTACTATTAAGGGGCAGCTGTTAGCAAGAAAAAGCTTGTGGAGTGCAGCATCAGGGAATTTTTGGTTCATCGGGGATTTCAATTTATACAGTGACAGAGTAAAGGGATGCTGATAAAGTGATGAGCCTGAATTTGAATTAAGGCATATTTGTGTGGGTTCCCCAATTTTCTTGTACTTCACAACAAGAGAAAAGGAAAGGACCATGGAAGTAATGAAGGACTACCTTCACAGGCACAATCCTCCTTTTCCATACAGTGAAGCTAGCCCAAAAGGATTTTAAGACCTCTGGGCTGGAGTGCAGTTCCCTATGCACAACCTTACTTGCTCCTATGTTAAGACTACTCATGTTTCTGGAGAACCGCAGACTTGCCCTTGGGTAACCACAGTGACGAGTGAGGTGTGTGTATACATATATATATATATATATATATAAAACAAGGAGTTAGCACTTTGCTGGCTGTATTGCGCAAGGGTGTGCTGCAGTGAGGTAACGAGTGGATGGCTTGCACCAACCCCTCCTTGTCATTTATGAACACTTCGATCTCAGAAACAGGTGGATGGGGTAGTGGTCCCAGTTTGTCAGTGGCTGAATCTCTTCTGTGCAAACGTGTGCTGCTTCCATAGGAGCTGTCGAGTTGGTGTCAAATGGGAAAAATCATTAAACGCCCTGTTCTTTTGTGAGGATAGTAAGTGGGGGCTTTGATGGTATGATATAGCTGTAGGTCTGTTGCTGAGAAAGAAGCAGACATGGTGGGTGAGGCTCAAGGTGTCTGAGTTGTGAGCAGCCCCTTCTCCTTGTATGGGTACATGATGGCAAAGGTTCACCTCCCTGGGCCATGACAAGTAGGCATTTGTGATTTGGAAACATCTTAATTGGGTGGTGAGGTAAGCCCCTTCTGCTTTTTGTTGGGGCTCTTCTCAAACAGAAGTACACCACATAGGCTATCCTGTTCTACACCAGCAGAAAGGAGCCTAGATTTGACCCATAATGGTCAATACAAAAAACACTGGCATTTCAAGGCTCCAAAACAAGTTAGGAACCCTTAATCACACAGATTCAGTCTGTACTTTAAATTTCAGCATCTCTTATTCACGGCTTCTTAAAAAGTCCTGGATGTGACAGCTACATAAAATGAATGATGCCTCTATAAGGGTTGCTGTGATTTAACACTTTTCAGCTTTTTAGCTGCTTCTAGGATCGCATGGCTTTCCAGTCACTAACAATTTGGTAATTTTTTCCATAAATATAAGGAAATGGTCTATACCAGCACACAAACAGCCCTTTTTGTAGCCTCTTTAATTATAGGAAATGCCACAGTATGAAAAATTCTTTCCTTTTGGTGTAATGGCACAGAGTAATATAGACAAAATGTTATGGAGTAAATAACTAGGACTTGATGTGGGAAAATAACTTTACTTTCAACCACCATAATAGAGGATTTGAAAATAATGACATTTTTCCAGCAACTTATTTAAAGTTAAAATGCAAACAACGATGTGCCTTTTTTTGGCATTTACAAAAAATAGTGATTTTTTTCGAAGATTTTACCTGGAAAAGGCTTCATGGACATGAGTACTTCATAACTTCTTGCTTAATAATAAAAGTGGAATTCATGGCTACTGAAAGGCATGCTAAGTATCTAAATACTTGTAGCCTGTGACAGTATGTGGAACCAGGAATTCCTGCGTTGTATTCGTAGTAGTGTGCTGCTGTAATCAATGTTAGACTGTAAGATACGAAGCATTTTGGAGAGCAGTGGCCATTTTTTTTTCTTTTTTTTCTTTTTAATAAATTTTATGTTTTCAATAAGAGGCAGCTTCTCCTATTATATAAAGTTTTGGTACAACGAATATGGTGTTTCCTGAAACACCAGTTCAGCCTCTGCCTCATAAAGAAGCTACAGTAAGATACTGTCTCAGTTATGTTAGTAGGGGTTTTGGTATCATCTGCCAAGACTTTCCATGTTTAGGAGACTTAGCATAGAATTAAGTGTGTTATGGATAGATATGTCCTGTTCTGATTTACTGTTTTTTAAATACAGCATGTCTCAACAGAAATTGATCCCACTTCTAGTTAACTTGCAGCCAGTACCCTATGTAGCTGCAAAACCGAATGTAGGCAAGCTAAGGCATGATGGAAAGCGATGCTGCTCATCTTGCCTTGAAACCGCCTGAGCAGGGCCGTGGCCAGCACCTGCCTGTTGAGCTGGGATTCACCTCTGAGCAGTTCAGCTGCGGCTTCCCGATGGCTGCCCTGTTACGTGCCTGCTGGTGGAGCCGTGTGGCGATGGGGACGGCTACTTCATCTGAATCTACGGCCAAGGGAGACGCTGCTGTGTGCGGGCAAGTTTTGCCTGTCGTTGGCTCTGCTTGCCTGCTCTGGCTGTGGAGATGGGGCTGCGCAGGCAATAGAATAATCTGCCGTATATCACAAGCAGCAGAGCAACGCTGAATCAAGCTGATATGCAGGGCCTGTTTACGAGATTATCTACAAATAAAATTTAAACAGCTTGCTGCTTCTATTAATTAAGTTGTAACTGACTATGTGTGATCAGCTAATGAAATTGAGCTGACTGAACACTTCTGTAAGATCCCTCAGCAACGTGATGCTTAACTAAATCCTCTGCTCATAATTGCTAAGGGAAGGGTTGCTGGTTTATGCATTTTTGCTATTGGTTTTATTTGGGGAAAAAGGCAAGAGGGCAAAGGAAAGGTAAACTGGGAGCAGACCTTCCAGTTAAATTTGATTGATTTTGGTCTTCTATTACAGATAAGAAGTATCAGAGTTGTAATTAATATACATACGTAGTTGTCCGTAGTAATAGTTCATCTTTCCTGATCAAGAATAGTTTCTAATTTGTCCAAAAAGTATGGAACTAGCTTACGGATGTGTTAAAAACAACCCAGAATATAAAACACATAACATTAATATCTGAGTGAGTTTTTCGCCTGTGGAACAACACAGATCTTTAAGGTCTTTTTTTCACCTACTTGTACTGGAAGTTATGTTTAAAAAAAAATTGCCTGTGCTGCAGTGATACAGCATGACATTCATGTCAGTTGATTTACAGATCAGAAGCATTTCTGTTTCGCAGGTTGGGGAACTGAGGTGGAGCAGTTAAGATGCACTTGTGGCAGTCCAAGTCTGGGAACGTACTTCAGAGCATCTTGCTGCTGCTTTCACGTGCTCAGCTGTGCTGTCCAGGTAGTGTCTGCGTGGCACAGCTCAGTGGCAGGACTCCCTGGCTCACCACTACATACATTTATGTGTAAGTTAGGTTTTCAGCTAGGAACAGCACTCGTTAGCAGGTTTCCTGAACATCAGAGTGCAATCCACTCTCATCAAAACCAGACCTGCGCAAAATGTTAATGAGGCAGCAGTTACTTTAATGTGCACTAGTCCAGGCTGGTTTTCAAGCTTCTCCATCACTAGTTTAACGTGTGTTAACGGTAGCTTTTGCTTGCCTGTGTACATAAGCATTATGTACTAACCAGTGGCATTTTCTTTTTGCCTGAAGTTTGTCTTTTTGAAGAAATTTACAAGTAGGGTTTTCAAAGTCATATAAAGCAATTAAAACAAAGTTAGTGTTCATTGTATTCTGGAATAAACAGCTGGACCTTACGGGAAATGTATGTGGTTAACTGCAGCCTCATAACCATTCCACTACATCAGTCATATTCCCCATGTACATTAGGTCAGGAGTATTGTTTGATGGATATAATGATGTGTGGTTTTTAATTGAATTAGTTTACATGATTGAAAGGAGCTGTTCAGGCAGGCATTAGCGTATTTAAACCAGGCTATCTGATCTTCTTGTGGCCAAGGTTGACTGTATAGCCTTAATGCAATAATTTTCACCGGAATTACAGACAACCTCACACTGCCAGCTGAGATATTAATGTTTTCATAAACTTGATTTTTGCAGTTCCGAATGAACAGTTGTAACAGAGATGTGTTTTCTAACAGCCAAGAGCAAAATAACTAATAATACTGATATTTTAATTACCATAAATCAAATTTTAAGGGGAGGACCACCAAGTGGATAGGTAGAATTTTATCATGATATACCCTTTTCTTGTTGTATGCTGATACCAATCAATAGTTTCAGGAAGGCAGCAGTGCAGCAGTTGGTACTGAAAAAGTTACTGTAACTGCATGGACTAGAAATGAAGGTGACAAATATTTTTTTCTTACTCTTTCTCAAGGTATTAGTGTATATTACATGCTGTACAATGTAAACTGAAAGGTACCTCACCCTGAAGGTGGAGGTAGAAACAGTGATTTTCATAATACATCAGCCACCCATTGGAGCTTCAAAGGATGGTCTAAATGAAGAGTAATTTTTGCGAAGTGAGGATATGATTCATGTGTACTTGCTGGCATAAGGAAGCAGTTGTTAGTTTTCAGAGCTGATCTGAACAAAGAAAGGATAAACACCCAAGGTGACATTTTGGCAGTGCTCTGTAGTAGTGTTTCTACAAACTTCATCCTTGGGATGCTGGAAAAGTAGTGCAACTCCGGCAGGAAAGAACGGTAAGCAGAAGGCACAACAGGGGTTAGTGTAAGAACAAAAGAAATAGCAAGATAGTGCTGCTTCATTAATAGAACAAGGAAGAGTTTTAAGAGCAGAAACAACTGAAAAGTAGGTTTCCAAGTACATGTTGTGGACTGGAGCATCTTTGAGCATGTTTTAATGAAAAATGGGCAAGACAGACTAGAAAATAGACTTTTTATTCATACAATCTTTTGAGCAGTTAACGTATTTTCTGTGCTTGAAATTTGCCAAACTTTATCAGCGCTGTGATAAGTAATGACAAATACAAGGAGTAGTGGAATTTTTATTTTTTTACAGGTTTTATAACCTTTTTTTTTTTTATAAAAAAGTTTTGCTTTGCTGTGTGCTTCTGCAGGTGATTTTGAAGGGTAATGACTGGTCTCTAAGTTTTGCTGCTGCTGGGTTTGCAGGTGGTTGGTATTCTTGAGTATGTCAGCAGTATCGTGAATCTTTGGCCATTGTCGGTAAGCTTTATTGCCACAAACGTGGCATTGGTGTCTTTGTTTCATGCTGTGTGGTGGGTAAGCCCTGATACATTAGAAGTGATGTGTGGGTAGTGTGAGAGTTAACCATACTGTTGGTTTTGGTCCTGTTTTCGCTGTGCACAAAGGGACCTCCCCTACAAGCACACATGAAACAAACAAAATGTTTTCAGTTTAGCTGCTGAAATGAATGAAACAAGCTGTGAAATACTAGAAACACATTTGAAAGTTAATGATGAGTGTGTTTGTAAAGATGTTTTTTACTGTCCTTTTGTTACGTGAATTAAAATGCTTGCCTCTTTGATGCTCAATAGCAGCATCTCAGAACCGGGGAACAGACAGGTGCTAGAGACCTTGCAAAATGCAGTATTTATTTTGCTTTTTAAACACGTGCTTCCCTGGGATTCTCCCTTCTTAGCCTTAAGCTCACCCGTGTTTGGCTGTTGCTGCCCCAGAAAACTAGAGTGAAAAGGACTTCTTCAGCCAGATCTGGATGCGTTATTTGCGTGCTGTGTAACGTGTCTCAGAGCAGCCCTTGTGTGCGGTGTTGCAGGGAGCATGCTCGGATTCCTCAGCATCCATCCTCTGCTGCATGCTGATCACCTCGGCGGCGGCTGCCGTCTCCCGCCGCCGCCGCTGCGAATGCACGCAGTGCTGATGCAGGCACCATAATAGGAAGCACCTAGGCCTGTCATAAACAGACAGGTCTGGGGAAAAAAGTGCAAGCCTGACGTATGGTGTGGCCATAGCAACAAGCAGAGATGAGGGTGCCATTTTGGAGTAAATGCAGCTAGTGTGGCTCAACAAGAAGCCAGAAAGTATCTTTGCTGGATTTACAAAGCTTTTCTGTATGTGCACGTCAGAGGTTTTCTGAAACACACTACTTGCAAGAAGACAGCTTACAAAAAATAATATCTGAAATTAAGTATGTAAGGGTGTCTTTAAATGAAATTATTTTTCACTTACAATGGAAACTTTATAAGCACATTTACTCCTGAGAAATATTAATGTGATTAGTTATTTGACAAATCATAGAATATCTCTTTGGATGCATAGACCTTAAAGCCCAGAGCTCAGATTTCTCAGTAAAATGACTGTGTTTTTCTTATACTATGAAGCATGGCCAAAGTTTTGTATGTCTGAATACTGGACCCAGGTAAGATTTCATTTCATAATTTGGTAATTAGTTGCATTTTCCTCTTTTCTTAGCATCAGTAAAAAACAATTCTAGCTGGGAGGGATTTTTTGCAGCTCTTTTTGGTTGTTGCTGAAAAGGTTTCACAGGCTTTATTATAGGAGAGCTCTTAAAGCTCATCACTGTGAAGATGATGCAGCTTGTCGATGCATAGTCAGAGCTTGGCGTTTCTAGCACAGCTTTCAATACATCCCTGCTCACGGAACTTGATTTTTAAAATGGATTGATTAAATTTTACATACAATAAGATAAAGTACTCTGGAAAACTTCTGCAGAAGCAAATCTTGGCATTTGGGGGGCTAAAATGTAATGATTTTTCTTTGATGGCCAGGAATATAAATCTGTAGTCTGATCTTTGCTTCACAGAGCTGTGAAAGATAGATTGGTTATAGAAATGATACAACAATACAAAATAAAACTGTGCTGTTGGGATAAAGTAGAACTGCAGGAAGAAAAAGAAATTGGTAGCTATATTGTGGTGATTTTTTTGTATTTCCAGGTAGATACTATTCCTGTGCTCATGTGTCTTTTAGATTTTATAGATGTGATATAAATAAAGCATGCTGATGTGCATAGGGGTTTTAGGTTTGTTCTTGCAGCTGTTATCAGAGCTTGAAAAATGTCCTGGTCGTAGAACACTAAAGCTGCCTGACTGACCTAAGTGGAGGATGAGAGGAGAGGACAGGTGTTGGTCTTGCATCTTGTTACACCCCATCATTTGAACAGTGTTCTTTAGTATAGAAACCATGCCTTAATTGCTCATGAGGGAGGAGTCATCTGGGGTTTGGTTTTGTTTTCTTTTTTTGATTCCTTCTGTGGTGTCTTGGCTGCTGTGAAATAGCACACTGTCCACAAATCTATCTGTGCCCCGATCTGTCTTTTCACCCCACGTCCTGCCCAGCAGTGGTCTCTTGCCTTTGCTGATGCACGTAGCCTTGTTGCACGGTGAGAGTCACGCCGACCCGCGCTGCGTCTGCCGGGTGGATTGCTCACAGGCTCGTAGGTGGCAGCACTGGAATTGATAAGATCCATTTTGACTTGTACTTTTTGACTACCAAGGGACTTCAAGGAGTCTTGTTTGCAGACTGGGACGAGTAGCTCAGCTTTGCTTCATGGTCCTTTTGCTCTTGAAAAATTTTCTGATCGTGACCTGGGACTTTATGTATTTGTACCGTTATTTTAATATGAGGTGATTAATACAGCAGTGTACTGAACAATAGACAAGGCAAATGTTTGTTCTAGTCAGGAACTATGTGTTGTGCTTACAGTGGACTGGGCAATATTAGGAATTTGCATCATCTAATGCATGCTGAGAAAACAATCTAAAAGTCAGCAGCATGTTTGTTTTTTAAAAGCTAGGAATATGCTTTTTACATGTGTAGCAGTAAATTAAGCATTAATTAATAGAATAGGCATATCAATATTGTGAAGTGAGTAAGAAAATTAATATTCACTGAAGTTATCAAATGTCACATCCTATCTCATTTTTAATGGATTTGCCTTAGACCAGACATAAACTCCCTAGTGAACTGTACAGTCCTATACAGATGAACTACACTTGTTACACCCTTTCAGTTTTGTTCTCTGGTTTGGAGATTGAGCAAAAATACGGCATTGGTGAGGCTGGAAGGTGGTACTAAAGCATGGCTCCCATTGCGTGGGGCATTTAACAGGTTGTTCGGATTCAACTGTAACTTGATGTAACTGCTGGAGCTAAAGAGAGTCTTTACATTTACTTCATCAGGCTATGGATGGAGCCCACAGCCCGTTTTATTTAGCATCATTATCGCTTTGATACAGAGTTGGTAGAATCAGCTGTTTAGCAGGGGCTTTGGAAGACTGGAGGAAGTTTAATTTGTTGCAGGCTGTAAGCCTTTTTAACGTTTCTGTCCTTCTTATGGTAAAAATGGGTTTGTGCGTATGTATGAGCCCCCAGGTAAATGGATAGACTGATATCTTTCTGCATCTGCCAAGGTCTCTCCAGTGTTCCATGTGCTGCTCAGAGCTTTTCCAGCTGCTCTAAACATTGTATGTAAATATGCAAATTGGCAAAAAGCAGACAAATTTTCCCAGGTGGTTTTTTTTTAATGAATAAAAATGCAAGCCAAAGATGAAGATGATGCCATAGCTATTTAGAGCTTATTGGATTTGTTTGATTTTAAGATGTTTTCAAACTAGGGATGATTTTTATAGAGACTTACAAGTATCTATTTAAGAGGATTGAAATATGAAAAATGCCTTGTTTCTTGATGAAATTCCTAGTAATAATGAAAGGTTAATAGGTAATCTTTTACTTGAATCATGTCTGTGTATTTTGTATCCATATTGCAAGTTCATCAGAGAATATACCCCGGTCTAATGATGTACTTTTCTTCTGTTAGTGGAACCTAATCAGTTTCCAGTGTGTGATCTTATTTTCATGATTTTTAGTTTACCTTTGGCTTAAAATTTTGCATGAATGGCAGGATTTGTTACAGTTTAGTGTTCAGAAAAGAAAATAAGTGATGGTAGGTTATCATTGATTAAACAGGGGTCTTACATTTCAAATGAAATTATCTTTAATGCTTTGCTGTGCTATGTAAGTTCATAAGTGACCTAAATTATCAAAGCTAAAGCATATTAATTAATTTGTTACTAATGTACATTTAACCATTGTTAAATATAAAATATTCACTGGTTATAAACCATGAATAAAAGCAGTGTTTACAAAAGGTGATTACTGTATGGTTCTACAGTACATACTGGAAGTGGCTAAATACAAGCCCCATTTGAGCATTTTCAAAGGAAATATTGATTTAGCAATAAAATTGTTTCCTTGTAAATACCAATTTGTTGGTGCTCTGTCGAACTGAGATTTCTCAGGAGCAACCCACAGTAACATTACTGAGGAGTGAGTACATTGATGTGGAAGTAAATCTTGATACCTATTTGTGTATTCCATATTATTTGTTCTTCTAGAAAAGTTAGCATAAAAGTGTTTTCTATGTTGGAACAATCAGTTGTGAACAACGCAACAATGTTGTAGAAAAAGGTGGAGGATTACTGAAAGGGTGCCTCTCACCTGAAATCCAGTTCTACAAAGTTAATGAGAAATGCATACATTTATACTACTATGAATTGTGTGACTTGAGATAATCTTGGTGCTTTGTTTGGTGGTAGTTTCATTTTGTAACAGGAAGCGAAATTCACCCAGGTGAAAGGGCTTCTACAAAATCCTTTCAGCTGTTGTGATGATACTGTATTAGAGACTAATAGGTGCAGGAGTTGTGCTTCAGCACCTCCCTGTAGCTACATTAAATAAAACTTACTGCAAAACTGGCCGTGTTTGGGGTGGCTTCTGGTTGTAGCCCGTGGGCTCTGAGCTGGCGGGAGGAGGACCAGCTCCAGCCTGGGGGGGCATGTGAGCCACGTAGCATCAGAGTAGTTCTGGGTTAATGCCCCCGTCTCACAATAGTCCACAATGTGGGGTGGGAAGGAACGTAATGTTCACAGGATAGTGACACTGCAGGTCTGCACTTGTGGAAGAACCAGCCGTCCCATTGCATCTCCTGACCCTTCCCGATGCTTTCGATTTCCAAGAGTGTGCTCTCCCGAGCAAGTCTGGTATCTTTGTATGTTCCTTCCTGTCTATATTACAATCGATGAGCTACGTGGGAACTCCGTTAGCCAGAGATGAAGGATGCTAACAGTCCGTTTCTTCAACTGCCTCTCAGCTGTTGGTTGCTGCCCAGCTGAGACCCAGCTGTGACAGTCTGAGCACTTGCCCGCTCTGCTCCAGCGCAAGGTTAAACAGGGTTACCAAACCCAAAGGAACCCATCTGTGTTGGCACGGGCAGTGAGGAGTTTTCTCCGTCAGGTGTAGGTTCATCCCTCGTCCTTACCAGCACTTGACCAATGCCTCCCCAGCCTGGCCTGGTCTGAACCTGCCAAACCCCAGCCAGGAATGCAGGCATCCCTGGCTGGCGACCTGAGGGCCAGGCAGCAGGGCAGAGCGAGAGCTCTGCGTGGTCCGAACACAGCAGCACCCCGCTGCGCCCTACCACCACCACGCAAGAAGTTAGCATGCAAAAAGACAGTTGCATCCTGTGTGTAGAATAAGAGGCAAATTACTGGTATCAGTAGACATGGAGTAAGAGAACATTAATATACCACGAGCTTCCTCACAAAGACACTGAGACTTCTTGTAAGAGGGGTTTAAATCACACAGGTAATAAGTATGCAATTCAGGAAACTACAGATCTGCCTTTGGCCTGATTTTGTTATCTTGTCTCCATCTCTCTTATGTGTACCAGTAAACCCAACCTCACAGTACACCTGACTGTGGGACTGGAAGCCACTTGGGTTTCGTGCTTGTTTGCTTAATTTGACCTAGAGGCACTTGGGTGATGCGCACGCTTGGACAAAAGAAGCAGCATTACATTTGTGTGTGTTTCCCTGTATGCATGAGACAGGGTTGTAATGGATCAGACTGGTTGTTTCTCCCGTTCTGGACAGATAGATCTTCATTTTTTTTGTGAATCTACATAGGTTTGGAACATGTTTAAAACATCTAAATAAATAATCAAATGAAAGGTGGGAAGAACACATTGGAATGAATATTAATTAGTTAATAGCCCTTGCTGAGTTTTTTCCTTGAAAGAACGATGACACTATCGTATGCGCTTAGAAGTAAAACAGCCAGGGTTTAATAAGAACTGGAGGCTGAACGAACAAAATTGCATGAAAAAACTTGCAGTCTGCTTTCAAAATATTGGTATCTACTGTGGATGATTTACAGGCACTTGCTAAGTAGTGTTTACATCAGAGCTGTACTGAGCTCATTGCAGTGTTAGTAGTTACTTCACAGTCCACAATTCTCTGCTTTTGTCTGTGGTATCATTGCCTTTTTTTTTTTTTTTTTTTGGATAGCTTTTACCTTCTCTCTGTTTTTGTTAACTGAGCAATAATATCTAGAAGGATAGGAAATAGTTTGGTTCATATTTGGTTTTCATATATATTAGAATTAGAAAAAAAAGTTGTATTTAATTTTTACTTTTCCACAAGAATGGTATGTATGTTAAGCATGACTGTAGCTTTAAAAAAGATGATTAAAAGACTCGTTTCTTTTAGTATGAAATGGCAACCATTCAACACGCTTTCTGATGAACTGTTAAAGCATGTGCTTGGCCAGGTCTACAGTAGGAACACCTCATTAAAATAAGAATGTCACGTTGCAGGAGAAGTAAGATTAATCCAGCAATAGCAGTGAAGCTTTTTTTTTGTCCTTACATAGCAAGCCAGTTTTCTGCATGAAATAGGCAGTACGTGTAATGCTCAGTTTTTGCTGGTGTAGCTGTATCAGTCTTAGGATGACTGTGCCATCACAGCGCTGTGAGTGAAGCATTGCTCCTCTCTGCACACTTGTTAGACGTAGCTGTCTGCAAAAATGCATAATGTGGGTACAAACCTCTTTTGTGGCTATGCTACTGTAGATATTTATGGGGTAGGTATTTATTTGCGGGGTGCATATACATATCTATATATATAAAATATAAAAAAGTTATTCAGATAGTTCTGCATTTTATATTCCTTTTATTATAGACCTATTTCTTAGCCCAAATTGACATGTTGAGGAAAAAACCCTCATAAAGGACAAGAGGAGGGGGAAACTGCAGAAGTTTTTCTTCCTAGATGTCTTTAAATTGTTTGTGAGTAACAGCCTGAGAGTTGCATGAGATCTGTGGGGTGATCAAGGAATAAGTGAAGTATTCCTCCTTGTTACTGGTGGCAAGCTGGAATTTTTTACTCTTATTTTTTACCTACTGTGTCTGTCAGACATGGCTGCCAGTGTTAACTATGCAAATGTTAACTGGATATGAGCTGGGAAAAGGGAGAAAAAACTTTGTCAGATATGTTTAAAGCCAAATCTTTTCCATTCAGTAAGAAGGGAACTGTTAGAATTTCCTACAAATACATTTTAGAAAAAAAAGTCTTGTTTCTCTTTTGATGATACTTAAATGACAAAGTACTTGTTTGCAGAGGAGCATTTTGATACTAGAAGAAATCACCTGTATCATTTCTCTAGTGTGAATACCTTTATGGATTTAGCAGAAGTTGTCTTGGAAAGGGCTTAAACTTCACTGTGTTCTTATCCCATAATACGACTATCCTTATGAGGCATTAGCACTGATGTAGCTTGTAAATCTTACTTATGCAAATAAGCTGTAGAAAAGGCATCTGCAGTTGCCGTAGCTGGGATAACACGTACAAGTTGTTGGAATTCCTGTGCCGCAGGGCACAGGTGGTTAGCTGCAGCTAGGAGTGAGTACACCTCCATGGCACAATGTTTTATATTCTTAACAGCAGCATTCTTTCAGCATTGCATTATTTTAGCTGCATTGTTGAAGTGTTATGTCTTTGCAGTACCCCTGACATGTTTACTCTTCTTTTCTTAAATGCCTTTGGACTGACAGTCTCTGCGCAGCTGCGCTGAAGCAGGCATAGCCATGTGAAGGAGGTGCATATACTAGATCACACTGGTCTTTCGAGATTACTTTTTCTTCTTTGCTTTTTGTAAAGCGTATTAAAGTGTCTATAAAGCATGGGAGCTTACTGCTGAGGAGCATAGGAGCAGCCCTGAGGAGCCCTGAAACTCCGCTTATAGCAAAACTTGCCACATTTATATATTAGTTGCCGTAACAAAACATCCTTGGCTGGCACTGCACTTTGGGAATCAGGGAGTGGTTACCAATATGTTGTTTGGAAAGTGTCCAGATTCAAAGCATGACAAAGAAGTGGCAGTTCAACGAAACACAGAATACAGTATAAGCTAAATTGTGTGGCTGTATCTGAAGCTGAGATTTCCACCCAGCTTTCTCACTGCTTTTTGCCTGGAGAAGTTGGAGAGGCAGGATGCATTTTTGTTTGCAGATAAGGGGAAGGAGTGAAGGTGATAGCAGTGCTCTGGCTGTTTGGTCATCGTTGCTCCCGAGACAGGAGTGGATATGTGCAATGGAAAGAATTGAGGAGAAAGACCAGAAATAGCAGTAGCAGATCCTCCCCAACAGCAGTCTCTCAAGAAAAAATGGGCCAAAAAGGTGAGACTAAGAATAAGTTTTTGTGCCATCCAAGGATGCAATTTTAAGAAGGAAGTCTTATCTTTTTCTTTTGTCCCACATCTGGTTAATTTTTCACTTGGGTTTTTTTTTCTTATTTTATTTTGGAAATTGTTATGGCTATCTCACTGTCCTGTGCAAGTCACCATATATATACAGTTTACATAATATAAGCATTAAGGAAAGGGGAATAAATGTTTTTTCCCTTCCATATGTGACAGGTTCTGCTCTTCCAAGGCTTTTCCTAAAAGGAGGCTGGAAGGCCAGAGAGTGTCTTCTGATGGAGTATAGAACTATTTGGTTCTGAGATTTGGTCACAGTAAAGCCTAAGCAGCTTTTGTAAGAGTCCTGGAAGTGAAGTGATAGTTAAATAATTTCTATTTTATTTCCCACTTCTCCATCCAAATTATACTTTCCATAAAATACAAGAATTATTGTCAAGCAAAGAAATTGCTGCCAGGGTATTGTAAGGGAACAAGTCATTATAAAAGAGTCTAGGTTAGGGCCCTCTTGTGGTAGTATTTTGTGGCTTCTTCTAGAGCTGTTTTGAAAGATTCATTTTAGATTGTTCCCTGCAAAGTTGGTTGGAGGAGTAACAGCGACAGAAGTGTGCCAGTATAATAGCTTGCATAAATACGATGGGTTTTTACATATCAAGTAGATACAAAAAATATGAAATATGAAATCTCACAGTTTGCTTCAGGTTCCCTCAGCTCATGTCCAGTGCCAGTTGTGCATGCATTCGATTTGTGTGCCAGCATCTTTACACAGAGAAACTTTGAGTAAAACAGTTTGGTGTCTGTTGAGAAATATGCTGATATGATGAATTAACTGAGTGGAGTAGGTATTTCCACTAACATTGCAATAATTTAAACAGGATTTTAACAAATACTGCGTTAACCCACGGTATTTGTTTGAAGCATTTCCATGTCAGAGGTATAAATAACTCTGGTCTGTTGTTTTACAACTTCTCCCATTGTGATGCAGACATATTGTATGTTTCTCTCAATATGCTGCGGATACATATTGACACATGATGAAAACATGATGTGTATTGTGTTTTAATGATGTAATACATATATCTATAGGCAAGTAAAAGTGAAGTATTTTTTTTAACATTTAGGGCAAAACTTGAGAAGCCTTATGTTCACATTAGGTACTGTTCACAATAGTAATTTCATGGATGAAACCATGGGATTGTGGTTAACGCATTTGATTCTGTCAGTTGCCAAGAGGGATAGAGAGATAACCACCTGAGCTATTCATCACTGCTTTCTGCTAGGGCGACCGCCTCCTCAAATCTGCTGTCTTAACTGCAGCTGTCACCACACCCGGATCCACTTTCCTCTGATCTAAATTAGCTTTTAGCAGTAGCTTTTTTGTAATTTACATCATTTTGACAGCATTGAATTAAGGGGAAAATAAATATATAGCAGAATATTGTAAACAGCAAAACATTTGTTGAAGTTAAACTGTATTTATTGCAACAGGTTTTTTTGAGAAACCATTATATGCATACTATACTCTATCATTATGTGGAAGAATTCGTGCAAGAAAACTGTAGGTGAACATTGCGTCTTAAAGATTGCCAGTGGCCCCCAAAACATGGGTTGAAATAGGGTGTAGTTTTTGTTGCTTTGCAATTGCTCAGGAACGTATATTGAAAATACTGCAGCTGTAGAGAATACCTGTAAAGACTCTACTGTGATGTGATTGAAAATTGGTGGACCATATGGTGAGATTTCTGGTCTGAAAAAAGTTTAATGTGTACCTATTCATAGCTAATGTTTATATTATCGCTAGAGGGCAGTAAATACAAACACTGTGTTATATATTTTACCAGAAATCCTTTGTTTTTAAAAAAAAAAACATATTAAAATAATAAAGGTTCCTAACTCTTTATTAAACAACTCTGCTTTTGGGTTTTACTACGTATTTCCCCTAAAATAGTTCAGGAGAAAGTTGTCATCTCGGTCTGTTCGGCAACATAAAATTCTCATATTTGAAGCATGAGAATTATATGATCCCAGGTAAAAAGATCTGTAAAATGATATAGCTAAGGCTATTTCATCGCGTTTAATGAATGTAATTCTGACAGGCAGGAGGCTGCCAAGAAAGCCTTTTTAAAGCAGCATAGTTATGCTACAGTCAGGATCCTTAAAGCTGAGATGCCTTCAGAAGAGTTAGGGATTTGTTCCAATTACAGCCATCAGTTCTCAGCCACCAGTGGAGTTCATCGCTTGTTGATATCAGCGTAAGACCCAACTTCGTCTCCACCCCTGCTGCTCATTTGGTGTGTGGCAGCTGATTGCTGCAGCTGGAACCACTCCTCGTATTTGTAAAATTCCTAATTTATTATTTTTAAATTAAGTTCTGCATTTTCTCTCCCTCCTGTCAGGGAGTCTTAGGGGGAACCCAGTGAAGTTCGGCAAGGCTCATTTCTTCAGCGTAGTTTCTTTGTGCCTAGCTGTCCTGCTTCTTCCTCCAGACCAGTTCTGGTTTTTGGCTCGGCTGGGGCCATCCACAGGCCCTTGCTTGCTGGATGAAACGACCATTCTTTTCTGCTGTGGTCTTCCAGCACTGAGCAGACTTCATTTTGTGCGGAGGCCTTCTGCTAGGGTACATGCCAGCATAAATGTCAGATGGAGTTGGCTAAAGCTGTGAAAACAGCCTTGTGTTTGTGACCAATAGGAGTTGAATTTGACATGGGTGATTATTGCTGTTCTCTGGTGTGTGGAGGTCAGCCTAAAAATGTTTTTTGATATTTTCAGACAGGCTTCTCATTTGGCTCATGAGATACCTTCAGGCTATCTGTTGCTTTTTGTAACGCATACAACCTTGAAAACTAAAATCGGTGATGTGTTTAGCTTGCTCTTTAACTTTTTTTCTGCTTACTAGACAATATGTACTTCATCCAGCACACTTGTATTCAGGATTGATGCTCAGATATCTCTCTGAATGTTCTTAGTGGAGCTTCATAGTCAGTCCAGGGGTTGCAGTTGAGAGTTAAAAAGCACTGTTCTCCTGCCTTCCATGCTGAGCACGTTTCTGCTGGAGCTCCTGTATTACCCGTCACTAAAGTGTGGAAGGAAAGACCAAGATTGTAAGTCTGCTGTGGGGCAGTTCAAAAGTACTACAACTGAATCAACAAAGTGGCTCTTCAGTCTTCTTCCTGTCCTTTTACTGAAGCCTGAAATGTTGCTGTCTTTTTTTCCTGTTGACTGAATGTCCAGGAGTCTTTGCTTACTAACAAGACCCAGAAGGGAACACAGGTACTTTATTGCAGAGGATCAAGGTTTCTCCCAGGGTGCTGAGGATGTAGTCCTCTTCCTTGTCAGTAATGTGTTTCTGTATGGGGAGCCCTATTCTGGATGTCAGGAAAAATGAGCTTCCCTTGAATGTCTTATATTCTGTAGGTCCAGTTTGTGTGCTCCACAGTGGTTTATAGGTGATGGGTCCTTCTGACAAGTTGTGATCATTGATATGTCAGATCAATAAAATGATGAAAACCTCACTAGTATTGGTGAAATCTGCATGCCTTTGCACACACTTAGAATTATTTAAACAAAGAGCAACGTAATAAAGAAATTCTTCACATTCTTGTTAAAGGAAAATAAAATTTAGGTTAATAGTAATTTTTTTTCTGACTATGGCAATAGTACAGAGCTTTGTAGAGAACCAAGAAATAGTCTTAGAAGTATGAGTGCTGACAGCTCCAGAAGTTTGCACAGAGGTAGAGATTACTACTTCAATTATAAGAAGAACATCTGAGGTAACTCACTGCAATCCTGATTTCATCACAAGTGCACAGCTTTTAATTTCTTAAAGTCGCTTTCAAGCAGAGCATGTTCGTAGAAGACTTATAAACAGCCTTCGTGATACAAGTTATTTTAGAAGGTAGAATTTCTAGAATGACCATCTGCAATAGATAGGTTGATTTGTTGTAGACTCACGGGGCCAAATGGATTACTGGATCTCCTGTGTCTCTCAGATGCCTAATTTGCACAGAACTGTAGAAGTACTGAACTCACTGACTTGTGCTTGACTAATCATGTGACTTGCATTTGGCTAAAACATACCTTCCAAAAAGACTGCTTTTCTTGTTTTGAAGATACCAAGCAGTAGAGAATCTACCCCTTCACTGCTGGTGTATGCTAATTTAAAAATTCTCATTGTTAATCCACATGTCTTGTTCATAGTTTGAGTTTGTTTCAGCTCAGTTGGTTTGAGGCAGTTTCAGCTGCCTTCCATTGCTGCTTGTTGCTTCCTTGATGCTAGTGAACCGGTCTGGTATGCTTCATTTCCTCTTTGTCGTGGTTCTACACAGTAGCCATAGTCTTTTTAAGTTAAACAGCCTGAGTTTTTTCTTTTATTATAGAACATTTTCTCTATCCCCTGAATAATATTTGTGATTTTTTCCCTACGCACTGTACATGACAGTGTTTAGGAAAACAGAGACACTAGAGCTGTATGCAGAATTCCATCACCAGAGTTGCCAGGATGGTGTGTTCAGAGTATCTCTCTTTTTATTTTGCATCACAAAAGATGCAGATTTTTAGGGGTCACAGGATCACCATGAGATGTCTTGTTGTGACTCTATAAACTCTTCAGGGTTTCTGCTTTCTTCAGTGTAGTCCACCATTTGTGTTCATGGACTGTGTTCCTTTTTGTTGGCTATCTTTGCAGTTATATTCCTTGAACTATAGTTTACAGAATCACAGGGGTTGGAAGGGACCTCTAGAGGTCATCTAGTCCAACCCCCCTGACAGAGCAGGGATACCTAGAGCAGGTTGCACAGGACAGCATCCAGGTGGGTTTGGAATATCTCCAGTCGGAGACTCCACTACCTCTCTGGGCAGCCTCTTCCAGTGCTCTGGCACCCTCAAAGGAAAGAAGTTCCTCCTCATGTTTAGATGGAACTTTCTGTGTTCAAGTTTGTGCCCAGTACCTCTTGTCCTATCGCTAGGCACCACAGAAAAAACACTGGTGCCATCCTCCTGGCACCCTCCCTTTAAGTATTTGTAAGCATTGATGAGATCCCTTCTGAGTCTTCTCTTCTCTAGACTAAAAAGACACCAGTCCCTCAGCCTTTCCTCGTATGAAAGATGTTCCAGTTCCCTAGCCATCTTCATAGCCCTTTGCTGTATCCTCTCCAGCAGTTCCCTGTCTTTCTTGAATGGGGGAGCCCAGAACTGGACGCAGTACTCCAGGTGCGGCCTCACCAGGGCAGAGTAGAGGGGGAGGATAACCTCCCTCCACCTGCTTGCCACACACCTCTTGATGCACCCCAGGATGCCATTGGCCTTCTTGGCCACAAGGGCACATTGCTGGCTCATGGTCATCCTGTTGTCCACCAGGACTCCCAGGTCCCTTTCCACTGAGCTGATTTCCAGGAGGTCAGCCCCTAACCTGTACTGGTGCATGGGGTTATTCCTCCCCAAGTGCAGTACCTTACACTTGCCCTTGTTGAACTTCATGAGGTTTCTCTCTGCCCAGCTCTCCAGCCTGTCCAGGTCACGCTGAATGCCACCACAGCCTTCTGGTGTGTCAGCCACCCCTCCCAGTTTTGTGTCATCAGCAAACTTGCTGATGGTACACTCTGCCCCTT
The DNA here is from genome assembly GCA_008921705.1 of Burhinus oedicnemus. Lineage (NCBI taxonomy): Eukaryota > Metazoa > Chordata > Aves > Charadriiformes > Burhinidae > Burhinus > Burhinus oedicnemus. Next base: position 687,383 of record VFFE01007653.1, read on the forward strand.
CATCCAGATCATTGAGGAATATGTTGACCAGGACTGGACCCAGTACTCATCCCTGGGGAACACCACTTGTCACAGACCTCCAACTAGACTCCGTGCCACTAACCACAACCCTCTGAGCTCTATCTGCCAGCCAGTTTTCAATCCACCGCACCATCCATTCATCCAACCCACACTTCCTAAGCTTGCCTATGAGGATGCGTGTGGGAGACAGTGTCAAAAGCCTTGCTGAAGTCAAGGTAGACAACATCCACTGCCTTCCCCTCATCTATCCGTCCAGTCACGCCATCCTAGAAGGCTATCAGATTGGTCGGACATGACTTCCCCTTGGTGAATCCATGTTGGCTACTTCTGATAACCTTGTTTTCCTCCAGATGCTTTGAGATGATGCCCAGAATGAGCTGTTTCATCATCTTTCCAGGGATGGAGGTGAGGCTGACTGGCCTGTAGTTTCCCAGGTCTTCCTTCTTGCCCTTTTTGAAGACTGGAGTGACATTGGCTTTCCTGCAGTCTTCAGGCACCTTGCCTGTTCTCCAGGACCTTTCAAAGATGATGGAGAGTGGCCCAGCAATGCCTTCTGACAGCTCCCTCAGCACTCGTGGGTGCATCCCATCAGGACCCATGGACTTGTGGATGTCTGGTTTACTTAACTGATCTCTAACTTGATCCTCCTCAACCAAGGGAAAGTCCTCCTTCCTCCAGACTTTCTCTGTTACCTGTAAAATCTGGGACTCCTGAGGGCTGGCCTGAGCAGTAAAGACTGAAGCAGAGAAGGCAGTCAGTAATTCCGCCTTCTCTGCATCATCTGTCACCATGGCCCCTGTCTCACTCAATAGCGGGCTCACATTTTCTCTAGTTTTCCTTTTGCCTCCGATGTACTAGAAGAAACCCTTTGTGTTGACCTTGACATCCATTGCCAGATTTAATCCCAAGGAGGCCTTGGCTTTCCTCGTTTCGTCCCTGCATACTCTGGCAGCATTCTTGTAATCTTCCCAAGTGGTCAGTCCCTCTTTCCACTTACTGTAAACTTCCTTCTTCCACTTGAGCTTTTTCAGAAGCTCCCTGCTCAACCATTCAGGTCTCCTGCGTCCCTTGCCTGATTTCTTGCTCTTAGGGATGCACCAATCCTGAGCTTGGAGGAAGTGATACTTTTGAATATCAACCAGCTCTCTGGAGCCCCCCTACCCTCTAGAGTCCTAACCCATGGGATTTCTCCGAGCAGTTTCTTGAAGAGATCAAAGTTGGCACTCCTGAAGTCCAAGGTTGCAACCCTACTTGTCGTTTTATGCCAACATAAAACGTTTTATGCCTACATTTACATGAATGATGTCAACACACTAAAAAAGTGAGGCTGCTGTTGGTGACTTCCACATCCTCATAGTTTATATCCCCCCTACTACCCCTCACCCCACAATTTTTCTGTTCTCTGGAAGTTTTCACACTGTGGAAGTTCTCATAGTGGTGACTTAATTCCAGATCACCAGTGAAGAAACTGAATACCATAAAATAGTCTGAGGTCTTACAGAGCCTTACTTAAAAATGTCCCAGTAGATGAAGACAGCCTGTTAGCGGTTCTTAGAAATGGGTCAATAATTAGATTCTTAACCCATTTAATGTGTCCTCTCTCAACATTGGGAGTGCTGTTGCAGAATATTATACAGTACTAAATCAAATGCCCTACAACATTCCAAGGATATTACATGTTCAAAGACATTTTATGTCTTTGACTGGCATTAATTAAATTCCTATGCCTTAGTTCTTTATAAAGCAAATGCCTAGAATGTGTGTATTTCAGTTTTTCCGTTATTTTACCCAGGACTGATGTTTTGTGAAGTGGCCTGAAGTTACCCAGCCATCCTACTTGCAAATTTTAATTGGCACAAAATTAACATTTTTGCAGTCTTTCAAAATTTACTAAAGCTGAACATCACAGCTCCTGGGATCTGTGCCACCTCTTTTTATGACTCCTGTGGAGAAACTTGTGCAGGCTTGTTGATTAAATAATGGCTAACGTTTCCTGTGGGTATTAAGGGACTTCTTAATCTTTCTGCCTTTCAAGGTCATTGTCTTGATTCCTTCAAAACACGCAGTGGTGCTCATTAAAAAACTTCATTTTTTCTGAATTATTTTATTACTCATTTTCTGCCATTGCAAATTGTACCTTTCTCATTTCCATATTCTTTGCATGATTGGAACCACTGTAGAAAATGTCATTATTCGTTTCTTCCCCCATGTTTTATCTTCATGTGTGTATGTGTGTATGAAAACAAGAATTTCCTTTTCACATTGCTGGATTTCTACTTAGCTCTAACTTCTGTTTTTCTTATCTTGAATTACTCTAGGTATTCTGTTTATTGTGACAGCTATTTGCTGTGCACTCATCTATCCACCGTAACCTCCTCTAAAGCTAATTATTCACTCATTCCAACCTGGGAATTGAGGATGAAATCAGCCAAAATGACTACTGTAAATCAGTGCTGGTGTGAATTTCCCAAATATAAATTTCTGAAGTCATACTTTTACATGTAACCAAAGTCAGAGGGCATGGTTTCTGAGTCAGTGAAGTCATACTAGTAAATTATATCACAGCAATTGGTAGTTTTACGAGGTTAAGGCTGTGGGTCCCAGAAAAATCATACAAATTAGTAATAAGCTGTCAATATCAGGTGTAATTTCCTGTTATCAGTACAGTTAAAATGCAGCTAAATTAAATTATTTTCACATACATGTGCATTAGAGGAAAATGTTTTTTCATGGTTTTACATCAAAATTATCTGGCTAATAGCTCTATAAATACCATCCTTCAATAAATGCAATAAACTATAATTCAGTAATTATTATGGATGTGTCTTTGTCTCATACCTTGATGGGGAATAAAAAAATTCAAGCAAGATTTTTTTTTTTTTATACATGTTAAGCAACTAGTGTAATTTACATAGCAGCCATTTTAAATATGCTTTACCTGAAATGGGCTCTGTGCTTCGGGAGTCAGTTGTTAATAAGATTTAAGGAGGAACCAGGCTTTAAAGTAACACAGTAAGAGAAGTGATTTAAAAACTTGACTTGCCAATGTCTGTTCATACTACGTATTGCAACTGAACTTTCATACCCACATGCTTCACTTCTTAAGTAGCCATAATGTAGTAAAATGGCTGTTATTTTAGCATTTTCCGAGTCATAATTGAAATTGCCTTCTGAAGGGAGGCAGCGTATTTTCAGTTCTCATCATTGATGCTGGGTAGGTGGCAGCAGTGCTCTCTTGCGGATGATCAGAAAACAATGCAACACAGATGTAGATAAGCTTTATATTCAGCATTACAAAGCTGAGCTGGAAGAATCAGGAGAAATACTTTCCAGAAATACTTTTTTAGGCTGCTTTAATGACTTGCTGAGTCTCTAATAACCCAGGTCTTTTTTATATTCATCTAACTGTATAGGTCCAGGATGGGTATAACTGTGCATATTAACTGAAAATGCATCAGTAGTGTGTTCATTCACCTGGTTTTTTTATACTACCTATTTTAAGGAAAATGGTGTGCTTTCCATATGAAAATACGTAAGTGCTGGATGATCTGCTGACTGTGTCTGGTTGTCACATTGCTATACATTTCTCTCCTGTAAAGGTGAAATTTGTTAATATCATATTCTGCCCTATTGATTTTTGCAGGTTTGATTCTTTCTCAAGCACTTAGTGTTGCTGACATTGCTGTGTAGCATCACCCAGAGAAGTACAAACCACTTCAGCCAAAACCTCCCTTATGACTGTTGTCGGTCAGCGTCTTCCAGTGAATCAGCAGTGTGGGTTTAAGCTGAATGCTGCACCTCATTCAGCTCGTCCTTAGACATTTGCCCATTGTCATATTGGGCAACTCTCCCTTCTTTCAGTAACAAAGACTCAGAAATTTGCCGCAGTAGTGCATATGCCTTGCACAGAGTGCTGCAGAATAATGCATTCCTCCTTTTAAGTTTTGGTCTCTGAATGGCAGATGGTGAGATATTTTATTTAATGTCCTGAGTCAGCTCACTGACACACTCCACTTTCAATTAATCCCTTTATTTCTATCATGTATAGCTGTAATTGATTATATTAATTGCCAAGGCAGAAGGAGCAAAAGTTGAATAAATACATAGAGAATTTGAGGACTCTTATTATCTCACTTCTGAATTTGCCATGGAAACTGAACATTTACTGGGAATTGTAAGACATATGACTTGCTTTATCTTAATAATAACTGCTTTTATCTCTTAAAATGAAAAAAGCAGTAGAAAGTGGCAAACTGGCCCAACGGTGTAAGTAGATCAGTTTTTAATCTAGATGGCGTAAAAGCCAAAAACATTTTCATTGTTACAGTACATCACAGACTGCTCAAGAAACCCCATAGATACATTTCTGTTGGTTTTCCTTCACAAAAAAGACTCAAAATATACTTCCTTTCCATGTGAAAAATTAAAACCACTAGGCAATCCACATTAATATATACAATACTAATTTTAACTGTTTGGATGGTGTGTCCATTGAAAAGAACTGCTAAATGCTGCTGAAATGAGGAGAACTAAACCCAATTATTTTTGAATGGCGCGTGAATGCTGCAGGCGGGGATGCCATTATTAAATGGCATTTGC
>VFFE01007653.1:692022-842621 GCA_008921705.1 Burhinus oedicnemus
AAAAAAAAAAAAAAAAAAAAAAAGAAAGAAATACCCCATGCCCAGGAGAGTCCCTGGCACTGGCCAATGGGAAATTACTGTACATCATATCACCAGCCCCTCAGATTTATATCTTTTAGGGTGACATACTATTGGCTGCTAGTTAGGCTCTATGGGAGGGATTACTGGCACCGTTTGTGGCTTCCCCTTCAGGTCCTTATTTGGTAGCTGTTGATAGAGCAAGTCCTTCCAGCAGCTGAGCATCTTGACATACATTATTCATTAAGTCCTAGTGTTCAGGAAATATGCATATCCCTAGCTCTTCAGATGTTTCTTCAGCTCGTACAATATGTCTCTTCAACGTTGCCTCTGAATGCTTGGAGTTTTACAAATGGCATTTATACAATCAGAAGACCACGCGGTTGGATTTCATTTCAGTATGCCTCCTGTGCACACAGTTGCTGAGAACCTGAGGATCAGGAAAAAGAATTAGGAGAGAAGAGAAGGGATCGTTCTTCTTGGAAGCCTTTTGCAGTATCAGATAGCAAAGAACTGATTAACTTAGATTGGTAGTATAGGAAAAAAAATCAAAAATGCCTGAGGCAAACTATTTACTCTCAGTTTCTTGGGGCTACATAAAGGTAGGATTTGGTTTACCTTTTAAGAATGTTGATTTCAGTGCACGATTGTATGATCACTGGATAGCATGAGTATTTTTGTGTGATATGACTATGAGAAATATGAATATAAAGCAAAAACTCAGAAAAGCAAGCCTTTGTTTAGCAATGCGAATGAACTGCACAGTATACAGTCTTTCTTAGAAACTGTGCTGGGACTTTTAAAATAACATCGCATCAGTGGATAATCAGACCAAGTCTAAAGCCAAAGAAATTCAGAAGAGTTTTGTGTTCTTTTAGAAAAAGATTGCTACAAAACTGTATTTCTAGACATTAAAAGATTTAAAAAGCCAAACAAACAAAAAAACCCAAAACCAAAAAAAAAACCACCCAAAACCCCACAACCTTAAAACTGATACCATACAATGGGAGAGAGCATGAGTAAAGAGGCTGAGGATAATGGGTGAATGCATGACTCGCACTGATTTTATTAGCTGAAGAAATGTGTAATTATCAACAGTATGTTCCAGCAGCATTTTTGGTAGCTTGTGTGTTGAGTGTGTGTATGTGAGAGAGAGACAGATTATTGATTAAAACACTGAAAATTGTAATCTTCTAATATTGATCTACATTATTACGTAGAGCAGCTTTGAACTAGCTTGAAACTGCAATACTGCTAGAAAATGGAATTAAATATGCTTTTGTCTCTTTTATGGAAAAGTTTTGCACCAAATAATTAAATCAATATGCCTGTCAACATACAGAACTGAAATTCACTTAATATTAAAACCTAGTTTGGGCTTTGTTTTAGCCCTGCTTATGTGTTTGTGCTTAAAAAAAATCATGTTGCCTTTATAATTGTTACCAAGTATTTAAAAAAAAAAAAAAAGGATAAAAAGGTATCATCCTATGCTTGACATAAAAGAACTGTTCCAAATGATCCTGTTTTAAAGAAAATTCTGATTTCTCCTGAACTAAATAATGCACGTGTTAAATTAAATGACTGAAAATAATACAAGCATTATGTTCACACCTGACTGAATCTTTTATGCTTGCTTGTATTAATACCCATTTTTATCATAGGCATTTTTTAAATAGAAATGTAGAACCCTCATTAGGTCATTGTGTCCGATTAGGTCATTCTGACTATTCTCTGCTAATGCAGAATTGTTACAGTATATTCTCAAGGATTTTGATCAGTCATCTGTGAAGAAATTGGATCCCATTATGCTAGCTAGGTGGATTCCTTTCTTGTTTACCAAAAAATAAGATGAAATTACTTTCCATTCAGCTAAAAGTGAGGTATTTATTGTAATTTACTTGGAAGTATTTCCTGCATTTCCAGGCAGCTGCTGTTGTATTCTGCTTGCTAAATTAGAAAAATTCCATCACCAATCTTCAAAAAATATTCACTCTTCCTGTTTAGCCTTTAAAATTGATAGATTTTTTGCTAATTGAAGTTCAGCAGAGATCATGGTAGCTGTAATTGATTACACATGGAAAAAATGCCTTCTGTATAGACAATGTCCTGTACTGTCTAGAGACAATGATTTCAGTTAAGAAGCTAAACAGTACTTGAACACAATTTCAGTACAGTGCTTTTTGAGTTCACAGTATACACATTATAGGAAAAATGTGAAGAGGAGCAAAGATGATCTGCTTTTTATGAAATTCAAAACAGTGGTTTGGAGTATTTATGAAATTCTAAGGAAGAATAAAACATGTTAGTCTCAGAGATCATTATATATGTTTACATCCCTTACTATACATGTATTTCTGTAATTTCTGTATGCTTCAGCCTGTACTTCATTATCTTCTGTTAATTATATTTCAGAAAATGGTTGTCATGTGGAGTATTTACCCCTGGCTTTCACTGAGTATCTTTCCTTGAAACAATGAGCACCACTATCACAATGCCAGGCTTAGAGATATGTACCTCACTATAGCATATGTATAAAACCCAGTGTGTGACCTTGATACTAATTAAACACATGGACTTCTAATCCAAATCTTTAATTATTAAGAATGCTGTTAATGTATTAAGAATGCTGCTAAAATCAAAGATAGTTTTCTATTGATAAACCATATAAACAGAAACCTTACATTAATTTGTAAAGCTGGCCTATTTTAAAGTTCCTTGTCTTGTTTTTGTAGAATACAAGACTTTTCACATCCAGTACAATAATATAGTTTATCTTTTTTTGAGTTACAAACATCTTTTTAAAATAACATTGATGGATATTTCAGAAACAAAATATAGTGATGTAAGTTTAATGTTCAAGTATTGAATGAATGTTCCATGGATGTATTCTATTCATGTAAGCTTTTAGAAACGTTACCTATAAAAGACGCGGCCAGAAAGGTTGAAACTGGGATCTGTTGCCATGTGGGTTTGGGAGCCAGTGCAATGAAAGGCTCCAGGTACCTCTTGAGAATTTTTGTTCCAGCCTTCACTGGGCTTGGAGCTTGATTAACACGCAAACTGAAGGACAGGCAGGATGGGGCCTTTAGGTCCATGGACTACCTTCTAGCCCTAGCTTCAGCTTCTGTGCTGGTGCCAAAGGTTGTAGTGGAGGGCAGCCTCTTTACAGTTCTTGGGATGCAGCAGATCACCTGTTCAGGACCAGAAAGCCTGGGTGGAAGAGGCCCTACCAGGACAAGGCATCTACACCAAGGGCAGTTCTGCATGCTTCCTTTCCCAATGCAACCAGCTGCAGGCTGCATATTTACTTAAGCTTTTGTTACTGAGTCAAGAACTTTATGCAAAAAATATAAAATGATCTAAAGTGTGATCAGTAAATGTCATGTGTATTAAGCATACAGCCCAAAGTTTTTCACGGACATGAATTGACTCTAGTTGGATCTTCGCTATGTCTTTGGAGTTGAACTTGAAGTTTCTTTGTAGTATAGCTGCAAAATCTCTGTGTTCTATTACTTCAAAGTCTAAAATTGTATCGGTGCTTTGGTTGCCATCTGGAAACATGGTTACTGCAAAAGTTTGTCTAAATTTTTCTATGTACCTTTGCTGCTATCAGAAAAGTATCCTTTTTTTGCCCCAGAAACCCCGTGTATATTTGTCCTAGACTGACAGCAGTAGTATCTATGCAGAGATGTGCACACATTAGCCTTCAGCCGAGAAGGACCTAAACTACCAAACTCAATCCCTCATTCATAACCTGTGCTTTGGAGGTGACCACTATTTAGGAAGCTGTTCTTGTCTCATCAATGTATGTGCTTTTATTCTCATGTATTACAGTTTTCCCTCTGTCAGACTTCCTAGGTTTTTAAAGGGAGGTAAAAGTTGCATGTGTATTTTTGTCCCTCTGGAGATTTTTAATATTGTTTGAATATTGTGCCTGTGTTTTTGCTGTGGGTGGTGTTCCCTCTCCTCCCCATGCTGAGAGTAAAAGCATTAAAATCAGTAGAAACAAATGAAGTGAAAAAATTCTGCTTGAGAAAACACTTTTAGAATTTTTTTCAGACAGTACTTTACTACTCTGTTACTGTGACATCAGTATTCAGCAGTGAAGAACTGTAAATTAGCTTAATCGACATTTTATAGCCTGTCCATTTCCAGGGGGAATTTCCTAGACTATAGTCAAGGGCTGTGGTATTCCAAAAGGAGATATATATGTCATTTTCCCAACCTAACAATACCTACTCTTAATGTGGGAAAATCTTTCTTTCTGAGGAAGAATACAATATATGCATAGATCAGCCAAAAACCTGTGTTTCCTCCCCATGCTGAACTGACAATATTATAACAAAAGTGTATGGTGTGTTTATTAGTAACAAGAGGTTTGATGCATTGTGCTTGATTTCCTTCAACTGGGAAAGTATATGGCATTCAGATTTTAAAAATTCTTGTTTAAAATATTATCTTTACATTTATTATTAGTGACAATGTGGTTTCGCGTCTTGTTTGACTGCTAAGTGTTATTTCTTAGAGGACAGTATGGACAGTCTAGCAAAGTTTCAAGCACTGAAGAGGTGTTGTCTGGATGACTGAAACAGTGTTGACTCACAGATGTAACATAAGCGTCTCTGATCTGCAATAAAATCTTGTGGGAGCCACGTGAGAGTTAGGCAGATTTTCATTATAAAGTAATTGTACAGGGATGTATAAGTATGTGAAAAGTTGACACTCTTTGAAGCAGCAACTATGTATGGGTGCAATTGGCCCAAATGAAATCTTTGAGAAATAGGTAAAATCAGGAAAAAGTAGGGACTTTGGGTTTGGTATGGAGGTTTTTTCTAGCAAAAAGGTTTTTTTCCCTCCAAAGGAAAAGTTACTAAGCATCAGAGGATTAAGTAACATACACTGAAACAGGGTGTAATCAAAAAATGTCTGAACATCTCGATCACTGTTAATCTCTCTTGGGTTTTTTTATGTTCTCAAAGAGCATTATTGTTCTGCATTAGAAACTGCTGTCTGCATATGGTCTTCAACTTAATCTGTTTCAACGTAGATGATGGTCATAAGGCTTTGTCTATAATTAGAAAATCAAAACAGTTCTCTGAACTCCTTAGTTAAAGGTCTTAGTCCAGATGTTTTCAAAGTAAATGTCAATTAAAGTCTTGTTGCTGTGGCATCAGCAACAAATGAAAGAGTATGAGGAAATCACGCTGCTACAGTTCTTGAAAGCCAAAGGCTTCTCCCACTGAATTCGCTGTTAGCAGGAGGGCCTTGCAGAAGCTGGGGGATGTGTTTTACTGTACACCCATGTTCAGCAGCAACACAGACTGTTCTGCAGGTTTCATGCTGATCGTTGAGCTTTTATGTTCTGGTAACTTACAGGGCAATGGGAGGTGGGAAGACAAGGCTTTGCATCAGACTAGTGGGGAACATAGGATTAGAAAAGACTGCCATGCACCTTCTATTTGTTGTGGACATCCATACAATAAATATTTATTTGGAAATTCTTAAAGAACATACATTTCATAAGTTCCACAAGATGATTCCCAGTATGCAATAACAAACCTTCTCCCTACCTACTCCCTCCACTTATATTTAAGATTTGGAGGGAAAAAAAAAAAAAGTCCTTCCTATTAGTTGTGTCAGGTAGCTGCAGAAAAAGCACAGTGCAAACAAACACCAATTCATTCTCCTTTCAAAGCTGGGAAATTTTTAAGGAAAGTTCCTGAAGAGTGTGTACTAGTAGTGCGTAGATGGTCTTTTTCCAAAGTGCAGAACATGACCCAGTAGCGTTGCTCTGCAGCAAAAACAGCATCTCAAAGTTGGGCATCATCTAGAAAGGTTTACTAGGAAACAACCAGACAGACGAGGACCTATTTAGTTGGGATCCGGTGAACTAGCTGGATTAAATTAAGGAAGAATATTGGAGTGGTAATGGATATACTGATGACATGCCTGGAAGTTAATGTAATTTTGTCCACTTCTGACATTTTATTAAGATTCCTATACACGATGTTTAATTTAAAGCTTCAGTTTCTGGATACGGAATCACGAAATTTTCAGATTTGGAAGGGACCTCTAGAGATCTTCTAGTCCAACTCCCCTGCTGACACAGGAATGCCTAGAGCACTTTACTCAGGACTGCATCCAGGCGGGTCTTGAAAAGCTCCAGAGAACAGGACTCCACAACCTCCCTGGGCAGCCTGGTCCAGTGCTTTCTCATCCTCACCACAGAGAAGTTTTTTCTTGTGTTTGAATGGAACTTCTTATGTTCCAACTTGTGCCCATTGCCCCTCGTCCTGTCACTGGGAACCACTGAAAAGAGTCTGCCTCCATCCTCCTTCAACCTACCCTTTAGATACTTGAAAGCGAGAATAAGGTCTCCCCTCAGCCTTCTCCTCTCCAGGGTAAAGAGTCCCAGCTCTCTCAGCCTTTCCTCATAAGGGAGGTGCTCCAATCCCCCAGTCATCTTTGTTGCCCTACGCTGGACTCTTTCCAGGAGTTCCCTGTCCCACTTGAGCTGGGGAGCCCAGAACTGGACGCAGTATTCCAGTTGTGGCCTCACCAGTGCCGAGGAGAGGGGGAGAATGACCTCCCTCGACCTACTGGCCACACTCTTCCCTATGCAGCCCAGGATTCCATTGGCCTTCCTGGCAACCAGGGCACATTGCTGGCTCATGGATAATTTACTGTCTACCAGGACCCCCAGATCCTTCTCCTCAGAACTGCTTTCCAGCTAGTCCACCCTGAACCTATAGTGGTGCCTAGCACGGTGCATACCATCTGGAGACAAGCCATTCCATGAGATCTTCAGATTCTGCCTTAAATAAGTCTGTTTCTCACTTTCATTTGTGTACAGAAGAAAAAGCAAGCAAGCATGACTTAAGTGCATGTTAAAAGTTTAAAGATAGGCTTTTAAAAATACTTTTAGGATTTTTGGACCAGTCACTTCAGCGCTTGGCAAGCTTGATTTGTTTTTTTAACGTTTGACATTGGCAACAAACATCAGACCTCACTATAGAGGTTGATACTGGTTTCATGCAGAATGTGTAGCCTTGTAGTTAATAGTATGTGTAGCTGTATTTGCAGTCTGGTTCTAATTTTCAGAAATGCGTAGAGCACTTGCTAGCACATGGCTGTATCTGAGATCAAAGCTGAGCCTTTGGCTTGTGACTAAAGTAGGATTCAGTCTTTGTAGCTCAGGAACTTCCTGAGCTGATGGCATGTCAAGATGGCAGGAAAATGCAGTGGCTAATGGTTAGAGTGTTATATTAAAGGTAGTTTTTATTTGGCACGCTGTAAGCAATATGGTAATTGGTGACTTACAAAGACATTGTGAAGAAAGTAACACCCGTCATTATGCAAGGCTTCTTTGAAGAAGGGGCTTTGATGATTCCAGTGGGATGGAAAGGAGGTGGTTAATGTTTAGTCTAGTGCTTTATCTCATATAGAAAAATAAATTACCAGTTTTTCAACACAGAGGAATGTTTACAGGGATATATACTAAGGATAGCTATTGCTTGATGTCATAAATAGTCATAACTGGGTGAACAAGGTGAAAGATGATTCTGAAAATGGCACAAATCATTTGTCTTTTTTAAGAGAAAAGATGACTGAGAAATCTAACAACAAAACAAGATGATGGCACAATGGGAGGCATAATTCAGTAGTGACGGATGCTAATTTACATTGGCAAGAGTTGCTTGAATTCCTAATAAATATTGCTGAGTTCTATTTGTTGATAAAATCAAGGCAGAGCTACAGTCAATGAAAATGCATGTAAGATGCTAAAGCTGTATTATGCAATTAACTTGTTGAACACAATGCCACAAGATACCGTTTAACCCTGGAGTCTAGAAGGAATCAAGAAAGGCTCAATGATGAGTACCTAATCAATTACGCATTTTATGGAATGTTATCACTTCTGTCCTATGCAGTGCCTAGAGTCAATTGCTAACTTAGAGGGAAAAGGAAGGTGTTTCCCGAGATGGGTATTTTCTAGTTCGATGTTTCATACAGATACTGACATTTTTCTGAGACTGTGGAATGGTCAAGTCGTTGGGCTGATGCAGTATAATAATTTTAAGTCAGAGACAACAAAACCTACCTCTATTTATATTGGTGTGTAGGAAATCAGTACAATTTTTTGATTGTTTTGAGCAGTGCTGTCAAATATATTTGGGTAGATTAATGATAAGAGGTAAGAAAAACTTGAAATATTACAAAATTAATTGCAAAAAATGCTCAAATAGATTAATTTACAAATATGATAAGAAAACACTAGTAGAGAAAGGGTCCTATGTAAATACAGTCGTATTTTCTCTCCAAATTAAAATTGAAAAGACTATGATACTAGTTATTTGTGTGTATACGTATGTCTTACAGTTTTCAGTTACTAGTAGGACCCTGCACCTTAGTAATTGAATCACTATGGACTATTTTGGGAGGTTAAGAATTACGTTCTCCAACCCACAAATAAGTTAGTAGGGTAGAGCAACGTTAGATGTGATTTTTGTTTTCATAGTTATCTTATTTTAGTATATATTCTTAATGTCATGTCCTTTCTCCAATTATAAATTGATTGCATTTTCTCATCCTAACTAAAATACATCTTGATTGCTAAGTTAACGTTTTTTTATTTTGTTTTGTTTTCCAGTTTAAAAGAATGCTCAACCGGGAGCTAACCCACCTATCTGAAATGAGCAGGTCAGGCAATCAGGTCTCAGAATATATATCGAACACATTCTTAGGTAAGACTGTGATGGAAGTTACCTTTTTTGCCTTTTTTTTTTAATCTCTCTCTGGGCTGTGATAGATCTTAAAAGCCATATTAATTTCTGTTTTCAGAAACTATACATTTAGTATCTCATTGTTCAGTGTTTGAGCAGAGAGATCACATTAGATCCATTTCACCACAGGTTGATTGGTTTGTGTATGTGGTTTCCCTGTGTGTGCAATTATAGATTAATGTTACATGAAGATATGTATATGAATATTTCAGCTACTATATTGCTACCATATTAAGAAATGAATATATAATGAATTAATTATGTATTAAAAATAATTCTTCCACTCTGTTTCCCTTATGAAAGTTACTGCGTAGACGTTTCAGTGTGCTGGAAGCACACAAGCACAAGTAACCTCATAAAATCTTGTAGCACACATTTCCGATGCTTTGGTATTCCCTGCTTGCACATGAGCGGGTGGATGAATGTCACTAAGTCAACATCTGAACAGACTGCTGCCAGGAGAATTTGTGTGGCTCAAGAGCTTGGCATGGTGGGATGTGAGCATTAAAAAAAACCCAACACAATATTACAAAGAGTATGATTCCTCCTCTATGGCTTTGCAGAAGGAAGTATATATATTTTCTGTTAAAACTGGGGAAAATGAATAAAACTTTGTTCCATAGTGTTGATTTTGAACATGAAGATAAAGATAATATACGAGTCTCAAACATGTTTTGAGCAGAACACCATTGGTTAATAAAGACAGTACGTATAAGGGGAGGCACAGCGAAATACATCTTCATTAGGATAACAAATACTTTAAAAAGTGCCAGTCATACATGTTAAGATATATCGTGTTTTATTAGTGTGAGATACTGTAGCTGGTGCTTTTTGTGTTTTTTGAAAGAAGCGGGGTTTTTTCAAGTACATTTTATCCTGCTTGTCACCATATCCTAAGTGGATAGCTTAATGTGTCTGCTCAGGTTACCCATGATTGCAGTAGCGTGCCGGAGCGCGGCGGCACAGCAGGGTTTCAGACAGTAAGACAGGGATGAGCCTTTGTCATGGAGAAGCAATACTGCACAGCTGCAGGAGCCCTGAGAGTCATAGTGTACAGTTGCCTGAGAAGATGACCCACTTTGGCTGAAAAGGCTGAGATAACCAGTTTCTGCTTGCTTTTACTTGGAAACTTAAGGCTCATTTTGACAGGGTGAGGAAATGCATCCTTAGCCCTTCATGTGAGGCCTCAGTCTTGAGCAGAAAGAGGGCTGGAAAGGAAATAACTTCTAAGTTACTGGGGCATGGGTACTGTTTTGTGGCTGCATGAAAAACTAGGATACTTAAAATTGTAAGTACAAGAGGAATTAAACAGGGAAAACACATTAGCTATGGAACTATAGCTTAAGTAGAGTATTTTCAAAATACGCAATCTAAGTATATAGGTTCTGAGCAACAATGTGAAGAGTGAAAACATTCTCTCCATAGAAAATTTTAGAGTCTAGTTAGTTAATTTTTTTAATACAGGATCTATCTCCTGAACATCTACAGACTTTCTCACATTTGCAAGTTAGGAACGTGTCATGAGAAAACAGGTCTTTCTGTTCTTACTCTTCAAAAAAAAAAAAAAAAAGACTGTTTTCCCAAGTAGGGCTATATGACATGTATGAAGTTATTCATAATGACAACAAATGTATTCCTTGTGTAAGAATTAAGGCTCCTACACTGAGTATAAGAATATGCACGGTTTTTATTTTTCAGTGTCATTAACCTGTTTTCCTCTGAACAGAAAATATAAGAGACCCTGGCAGTGAGCATAGGACAACCAGGATCAAAATGGCAAGCTGTCTTTTCTGGATGTTCAGATGGGCGTAGGATCCTTTGCCCTCTATGCTCATAGTTACAAAAGCAGAGGCAGTCCCATGGAATTCCTCTGGAGATCTAAAGTTGTTCAGACAGACACTTCCTTTCACTTGAGTTAGTCTGACAGCTCAGCTTACGAACCTCACTTTGATGGGTCTAAACTTTGTGCATATGACTGTAATCATAAACATCAAAGCCCGAACACGAGTCACTGCTCCTCATCTGTTGTCAGTTTGCACCAGTCAAGAGCTGCAGTGCTCTGCCTCCCCCTTTTCTTGGTTTTCCGTATGTGGAGAGTGGTGAAGGATGGCAGGGGCAATCGGGGAACTCGGTGCCGCAGGCTAAAGCTTGGTGACATTTCCACAGTGTCTTCCTCACTGTGACTTGTTTGGAATTTGAGGTGTCCAGTAAATGCAGCTGCTAAAGGGTAATTAAGAAGTGGAAAAAAGAAAGAAAGTGAGGCAAACACAATAACAATCTGGTTATTGGAGGTGGACCCTTGTCTGGTTTCGATGTCTTAATTGAAAACGACAGTTGCATGAAGGAAAAAATAGACATGTTTTAAGGAGCTCAAAAGTTCTTTTTTTTTTTTTTTGTTAAATGTCTTTTGCTCTAAGGTGCATTTTAAATTGTAGTTTTTGCTAGGCTCCTGTGTTAGAACGTCTGTTCTGGATTTTCCTGGTTTTGCTGGAATATTCCTTGAGGACTAGAAAAGGTGCAAGTACATTTCAGCAAAGAAGAGATAATTTGGAGGGAATCATTAAAACTCTATGTTGAAATATAGTATGAATAAAAAGAAAAAAAAAAAAAATGCAAGTTCCAAGCAGTTTGGGCAGGAGAGTCCTGTATTGGGCTAACTTGGGTTTCTTTGGGCACGACAGATACCTGCAGTGCTCCACACCCCCCTACTGTTTCTGCAGTAGTCAGCTGGCAATTGTCTAAATATACTTTACTCTCACTTTAATCCTTACCTAAAGTTTTGCTGGCACATACGTTGACGAGGCCTATGAAGTGATGCCATTGATACTGCTGTAGAAGCAAAATCCTACAGCAAACTGTTGGGTTTTATCATCAGTCCTTTTGTCGGTATTACTAGTTCTGGCTGGGAGGTGCAGAAATGCACTTCACTGTGGGCATGAACTGCCTCTACATCCAAAGCCCTCGTAGATGTGGCTGGCAAAAGGCTTTCTGAGTTGTACAGAGTCTTAACACAAACAGGACCAGTCCCCAAGTATTAGGTCCTTCAAGTCCTGAAAATGTTTTTTAAAGGTTTACAAGAGCTACAGTTTTTGAAATACAGTTTCAGAAAGTGTGTTTCCTGGAAAAGAAGTTTTAAATTTTCTCGCAAAATGGAAGTTTAGGTTTCTGTTCAGTTGTAATAACATTTTTATAATTAAAGGATTGACCTTCTCTACAGCACTAGAGGTGCAGGAGAAGTGGAAATCAGACAGTCACAAATCACATTTAAAGCTAGTTGAGAAATAATGAGGCAATTTGTGAAATACAGATCTGCTTATACGGAGGTATAGGTCTATGTTTATCTTTTCATGCTTTTCCTGCTTCTAATATGAAGTATCTGTTGCAAAATCTCCAAACATAAAACTAAAAAAAGTTTTGTTAAGAATTATGATACCCTTAAGATGCAACTCAACAGTGAATTTTGTAATATTTGTAATTCCTTTAAAAATTATTCTCGTTTTCTTCATTTTTTTTGAAGATAAACAACATGAAGTTGAAATCCCCTCTCCGACGCAGAAAGAGAAAGAGAAAAAGAAGAGGCCAATGTCCCAGATCAGTGGAGTCAAAAAACTGATGCACAGCTCCAGCCTAACTAATTCCAGCATTCCCAGATTTGGAGTTAAAACAGACCAAGAAGAGGTTCTTGCCAAGGTAGAGAATATGTAAATCCTTGAATTTAAACTATTGAATTAAAATAGAGGGTGGACTTGTCAGTATTATTCCATTCTCTGCTTATAACCATTAATTTCAAGCTGTAGCACCAAAGGCTGGTCTTACTTGAAAGAATATAAATTTGGTGAAGTGGAAGAATAACAAGTAAAATCAGAATCAGGCCATAAGGGTTAATTTCCATGTGACCAGGATTTCATCTGGAGATGGAATATAAATTATCATTTGTGTATGTATTAATAAAGCTGCTTGTTCATAAATAATACCTGAAGAATGAAGAGTAAGCATGCCAGATACTATCACAGGAATGAAAGTATATAGCAGCCCTATGTTTTTTGAAAATGCACAACTGGTATATAGCATTAGAGCTATCCTTCCAGGTCCTGTCTTTAGCTGTATCATTTTATGTGTATCATTTTATGTGCATCATTTGTGGTTTTGGTTTTAATGACATTGCCTATGATTTTTGTACCAGCAGCTAACTACTTGGCAATAATCTAAAACTGGCATAAGGTGATTACTCATTTAATTGTAGTGATTTACATTTTGAAATATGCCTATCCTTACGTTTTCAGGAATCTCCCCCTTTATTTGAGGAGTGTTTCTGAGAACCAGGGAGACAGCAGCAGAACCACAGCATCTCTGGAGGTTTCCTCCTCGCTGAACTCTGCTGTCACTGGGCAGTGAGATAGCAAAGTGTGTCAGTTCAGCTCATTCAAGATACTGTAGCATTTTTTCCTCTGGAGCAATCCACTTAAGATACACTCTCTCCTGCTTAGTGAATTAAAAGTTGGTAGCTGCAAATTCAGGTATTGCAAGAGTAGTAGCAGCAGCATTTCCCCTTCCAGAGTTTAGCACATAGCTTTCACAGTGGCAAGGTTTCGGTCTTCCTGAGTCTGTTGTAGCTGTTTCAGTGAAAAATCGCTGGAATCTGTGTGTTAGGTTTCAGTGTGTCTGTTGCTTGATTCTGCACTAGGAACTAGAAGATGTGAACAAGTGGGGCCTTCAGGTTTTCAGAGTAGCAGAGTTATCTGGAAACAGACCTTTGACAGTCATCATGCACACCATTTTTCAGGCAAGTAGCAGCAGCTGTGCTGCTTTTTCGTTATCTCAGAGATTTTTATGTGCTTTGTAATCTTAATCATTTCTCTTTTCCTTTTCTAGGAACGCGACTTGTTGAAAACATTTAAGATTCCAGTAGATACTTTAATAACTTACTTGATGACCCTAGAAGACCATTACCATGCAGATGTGGCATATCATAATAACATACATGCTGCAGATGTTGTTCAGTCAACCCATGTCTTGCTGTCAACCCCGGCATTAGAGGTAAACTATGCTGAGGTGGGAAAGAGGCAGGCATGAGAGAAAGGCACATACTGAGGGTCTTCTAAACTAAAGAACTTAGTTTCTGCAATATTTTTAAAAGAAATCTTAACATTTCTTTCATGAATTCTGCTCTTTTAGAGGTATTTTGTGAGGATCAAAGCTTATTTACACATAAATATTATATAGAAAATGTCACATCTTCTTTTAAATCATGCAGATTTGTGCTGTCATAACCTTTTTCATTGTAACACAATGCATAACTTGTTTCCACCATCTTGTTGTTAATACTACATCCTGTTCTGCTATTAATTCCCATGCGGGATTCTCACTAACCACAGTTAGTGGAATTGCTTAGGAAATACAGTGATAAAATGGGATTCCCTCAATAGAACCTTTGTGTTATGGTTATTTTCCTTGTGCTTATTTATTCTGGTCCTGAAAGCCTACTTTTGTGTTTGTTTCTCAGGCAGAGTGGAACATGTACTAAATTTTCACTGGACTATCTATTTTTTTTTTTCCATAAATATTTCAAAGTTGTTTTGAAAAAAATAACATTTCATATATTCTCTTCTGAGGAATTCTTTTGTTGAAATTGCTTAAATCTCTGAAGCAGAAGGAAGTGAAAGACAGATGGAGATTACTTTCCCTTTTTTAAGCACAATTCAGGTCTTGGTAAATTGTTGGGAAAAGGCAGATAAAGCAAGCAGTTGAAATTTTAGTATTTCAAAAGGATTTGCCCTCATCTTCAAGCAGGGTTGCACTTTGACTCTTTTTCTTAACGACCAATCTTTCATGTTACTGAATGCTTCTGCTTTACCTTCTTCCTAAGACGAGGGCTGTAAGTGGACCTTAAGACTGTTGGCAGGTCTCAATCCTCAAAGACTCGGGAATTCTCTTGGGAAGGATTTTCTTTATCTCAAGAAGAAAGATCAGATTATGTTCTTAAATCACCACTGGCTTCACCGAACAGCTGAACTGCTCGTCAGTGGCATTTTCACATTTTTTTCCAGATCAACTGTTTTTCATGGCCTTGTTCTCAGCAGAGCTTTAGCTGGTAAAATAGCAGTGTCTGCCCAGTGCCGCTGCTGACCTACGCACTTCTGAGATGTTCTTGATCAATTATGAAAGCAACTATATAATGTGGGTGCTTATGACAACAGGAGACTGGGCTCAGTGATGTGCCAGGTCCATTGCAGTCCTCCTCCTATCTTCCTAATACTCTCATACAGAAGAAAAATGAGTAAATGTTAAGTAAGATGCCTTGTAGTCTGTTGCCATTTCCTTTAGCATCACTTAGGAGAGGTGCGTCTTTCAAGTATGGGACAATACGTAGGAGTCAGGCTGAAATTTTTAACTTCAATTTGTGCTGTAGGTTAGAAACCTGTACTTAGTGTCTAATCTGTGCTTAATGCTTTAATACAAGTGGATTTATTTACAGACTGAAGCTGAAAAACCTTCAATTGTTACAGAATTTAGTGATGCTGTCAGTGTGAAGTAACGATTGTTTTACTTTGGCCAAACTTGAAATATTTATGAAATTCTGCATAACTGACGATTCTAGAAAAGGTTATGATAGCCTATGTGTAAAATCTCCTGAGATCCCTGATACATTTCAAATGTGTTTTGCTTGTTCAAATCTAGATTCAAAGTAGAGTCCTTCTTACTGAAAATGCTTTTTCATTGAGTAGTGATTGTCATTTCTGTTTCATGATTTTCTAGGCAGTGTTCACTGATCTGGAGATTCTTGCAGCAATTTTTGCCAGTGCAATACATGATGTAGATCACCCTGGGGTTTCAAACCAGTTTCTTATCAACACAAGTAAGTTTGATGTTCAGTGGTTTTCTCAAAAATGTGCTGCAAGATCTGCACATAGCACCTGAAAAATACACAGTCCTTTCCGTGTTTGCTTCTATCTGTAACTTTTCTCAGTAAATAGATAGGTGTTTGTATTTTAAACTGGATGTTATTTTGCATTTTTTGTAACTTTAGAAATAATTTACATAGTAATTCTTGCTAGAGGGTACTAAGACATGAGCTATAAACCTGGCACTGTATTTGATATGATCTCTCCTGGAAATTAGTTGGTTTACATTAAATAAATGAAGTTGTAGGAGAAAAGTGAAGGAAGACTAAGTAAAAATGAAAAAAGGAAGACAACAGTTTATGTGTTTATATTGGAAGCATATGATATGACCAAGGATAGCCATACATTTTTAAGAAATTCAGAAAACAAGTTTCTTTTCAGCAAACAGACTGTCAGGCCCATCTCTCTCTCTCTCCCTGGCTGCTGTACTTGGTTGGTTTCTGATGTCATGCCTCGTGGACTGAATCCCTGCAGGCTATGGCAAACCTTTTTTTTTTTTTTTTTTTTTTTTTTTGTGAGTCTCTTGCTGGCACTCCATGTGTGGAGGAAAAAAGCCCTAATGAAATGAGACCCTAATGTCATCTCCAAATTTGAAACCCAGTGTACTTGTTCTGCATTCCTCAAGGCTGTTCTCTGCAGTATTGCATGAATCTCTCCCCCCTCTTTAGTCTTCTACTAGAAGAAAAACACTACTAGCTTCATTGAACCTGATCAGGACACATTTACTGAATGGCTTGTTGCCCCAGTGTAACCTGTTTTGATTTCGTAGGTGTATGTTACTGTTCTAAGTTGGAAGCACATTGTAGGTCAGTGCAAGTTGCATCATACCACGTTACTACTTTTGCTGTCTGACAACTTCTCCGTTTACGATAAGTTACTCAGAAGTACAAAAGTTGAAATAATACTAATAATCCAAGCACATAAGAAGAAAAAGGTACAGAAATGGAAACATACCTAGGGTTGTGTATTTGACCCATCTGGTTGCATGTTTGTAGATACTGTCATTCCTGCACTTGGGTGAAGTGCTAAGAAAGCATGACCCCAAATCAGCGATATAGTTTGAAGAAGGGAGCTCCTCTTCTGACTCATTGCTGCTGTACATTCAAAGAAGACCTCCGTTTCAGTTTAGCTTGCATCTGATTTTATTTGCCTTAATGGCCTGAGGGCCACCCTATAGTGAAATTCAATTTGATGACTCACCAGCATGGAGGAGGATTGGGATTGACTCTAGATTTCTGGTGATAACCAGCACAGTTCAGCAGCATGGTATAGGAAGACAGTGAATCAAGCTTTGTGCACAAAACAGTGTGTAATACCTAAATTCTTAAGAGTGGGCATATGTAAGTGAAGTTTCTATTTGTTTGTTTAATCAGAAAATGAGTATTGGGATATATTGATGACTCTGAGGTGCTACGGGGAAACCACCTAGTTGTTCAGGTTTAAGCAGGATGATTGGATAGTTGAAGGTACCAGCCATGCTACATAAAGCTTTCACTTTTAGGCAGGCAGTTGAAATTCAGCTCTGCTAGGAGTGATTCTGATGCTGCTTGTTTAGTGGCTTAGAAGAAATGCCTTGTTTTTCTCAGTTCAGCTTTTGATAGAGAAGGCTGCTGTGTCAGTCAAGTAACATCACTAACTGGAGCTGCTGTTGCCAAGCTGAAAGAGACAAAGGGATTTTATCCCCATTGAGTTCTTCTGTGTACAAGGAAGAAACTGTAGGGACAGAGACAGAGATAAAGACCATATAATTCAGGTCTCTCAAATCCTAAATTTTCCTAACCTCTGGAGGATCATTTGCTTCTACCTAGTTTTGTTTTCCAGTGATCCTTACAGTGTATTAACATTTCACTAATTAGTATAAGAATACATTTTAAACAAGCATAATGGACTTACGGTTACTTAAAATATGTACATATTTGCCATATTTCAGCTTATTCTTTACAATTACATGTATTTCTGAATATTCTTTCCCTATTTAAGGGTTTAAAGTCCATTACACAGCTGTCTAAAAATCTGATCCCTCTTGAATGCTGTTAAAGAACAAACAAATATGGATTGTATTAGCATCAGAGGAGATGCTTATTTGGTCACTGTAACTCTGTCCTTCCTGATAAATGCTCTTGAAGCTTATAATGTGTTACAGAGATTACCAAAAGGGAAGTTTCTTCCATTTACACCTCCATTACAAAGTTGAGCACATTTTAGCTCTGTCTGTAGCTCCAGCCCTTCCAAAGTATTTTGGCAGTGTTGAGTGTTTTGCAGTTGGGGCTCATCAGAAGGCTGTTTGAAAGGAAAATAAACCTGTCTTCTTTGTAAGAAAAATAACAAGTAGGCAAGCTTTCTAAATATTCTGTGAAAGATGAAAGAGAGATCATCTGACAAACTCGCTTTCTTTTTCCTTTTCCTGTTACGGTTTTGCTGCCATTGGGATAAGGAAAGGTAGAGAAAGGGTTTCCTGATTCAAAAGATCGATGTATTCACGACAGGAGAGGAAGACAGCAGGAGAATGGATAATGAGAGTAATGAAATCTGCAGAGCAGAGCTTTTGTAGGCACCCCGTTGAGCCAGAGGGATTTTAAAACAAAGCTGCTGTAAAAGAAGATAAGGAGGACAAAGAATAGAATAGGCTGACATGCATTAGATTTAGGATAAAACAGCTGTAATAAATAGAAGTTAATATCACACATGACGAGTGTGATTGCCTAAAAGGTATTTGTTTTTTGTGACAGATTCATTTGCAAATGGTGTCTTAAAACATACACAAGCTGACCGTGCGGTATCCTCAGGTAGAAGCTAAAGCTGTGCAGAAGTAACTGCTTTTATTTGTCAGAGCTGGCTGTTCAGCAGGTGTAAGCAGACAAATGCAGACCTTGTGCATGTGCTTTAGCACCGGCATTGCTAGGAGGGTGTGTATGTTATTCTCACAGCCGTATGGAGTGACCGAGTTAAGAATAATTTTGTTGGAGAAGGCAGCATTATGGCATCAGGTGTTGACCAGGCTCAAATACAAGGCAGTAGGCAAGGCCACTGCGTGCATTTTCAAGCTACGTGACCTTCCAATAAAAAGACCAGAAACGTAACTGTTACTGTCCTACCAGCCTCCTCTCAAAATATCCAGTTGTTACGGACTAATGACCTGTAAGCCTAATTGGCTAGGCATCTGAGTGCCTTAGCTAACTGCAGAAGGAGGTGGTTTGAAAATCAAGATGTGTGCTCTCTGCCTGACCTGCAGCAAAGCCTCAGCTGGGTATTCCCAGGTGTGAGTGTTGGATAACTGCAACTTGACTTAAACAATGGAATTTGAGTAGTTGGGATGGAGGGAGGCATGAGAAGAGAAAACATCAGAGTGTGTTTTAGTTTAGGTGTGTTGATGCATGTAATATTTTCCATGTGACCTCATGCAGATATGAAAATGTATTCTGAAAAATTCTTTCCTTGTATTTTTTCTAACTTGCTACTCCAGGCATGTGTACATGCTTCACTGCAAAGTGTTTTATTTTCCTGAACATACTTTGCTTTGATTTGTTAAGGTGTTCAGTCATTAATTCTGTAACTTTTGATCTGTGTGAACTACAGGAACTCTTGTTTTTAAAAGTTCATCTGTAAATCTTGTTATGAATGTAATGAATTTGAAAAATCTTAAGGGATTTGGTAGAGGCAAAGGATTTAGTAGCATTCTGCCCTGCAATTGTTTTTGCAGATTCTGAACTCGCCTTGATGTACAATGACTCATCAGTACTGGAGAATCATCACTTAGCTGTGGGCTTCAAGCTGCTGCAGGAAGAAAATTGTGACATTTTCCAGAATTTGACCAAAAAACAGAGGCAGTCATTGAGGAAAATGGTCATTGACATTGTGAGTTCTGCTTGAGAGTCTCTCTTCCATAGTGCAGCAAATTGAATAATAAAGCACAGAAGCATTTTATGATAAATTACATGTCATTCGACCCATAACCAATGAAGTGAAAGTTTGAAGTTTTGTTGTGTCTTATCCAAACATGAATAGTGGGTTCTTTTCAGTTTCAATAACTACCTATATCTTTTTAGAAGGTATACAACCCTGTTTCAAGCTGGTTTTGTGCTGACATGTATGCCATTTCACCATCACAGTTAGAAATTTGCTACCAAATTGTTAAATTTAGGCTGATCAGATCATTCTGAGTAATCATTTTGTCATATTCTTAAAATAACCAAAATGAAAACTTACTATTTTGGACACTAATGACATATAGGACTCAGACTTTTGTAGTATGTTCATACACAGGAGTTATGTGTTCCCCCAGAACTGTTATGTGTTCAAAGATTTTTTTAAAAATCAGTAGAATAATTTACGTAATATTAATTTATTTGTTTGTTTCTTTCAAGGTACTTGCAACAGACATGTCTAAGCATATGAATCTGTTGGCTGATTTAAAAACTATGGTTGAAACCAAAAAAGTGACCAGTTCCGGTGTCCTACTTCTTGATAACTATTCAGACAGGATTCAGGTAAGAAAATTCATCTGCAACTGGTCACTGGTATTAACTTACATCCTTAGTAACATTGGCCTGCCTGTTCTCCAGCATGGGTTAGATCAGCTGTCCATTCTGACACCATGACCACTACCTTCCCTCTGTTCCCTCTTATGTTTCCTACCTGTGACATACTCAGTTAGGTACTGCGTGACTCTCTCAGAGACTAATGAGGTGCTAGATTACTTCTGAACTGAGTGAAGCTTTGGCCTTCCCTTCAGATTATCAGCACCTGGTTGGTCTTTCTCTCAAGTATTTTCTGTCCCTTATACAGGCAGAAGCAGCAGAAGCAAGGTAATTAATGGCTATTACTGCAAGTGTGAAAAACACCCAAGCACATACATTTTTGCTGTTTAGAATAAATCTTGCACTATGTGTATTTTTAAGAATCTGTTTCACAGCCACCAAAAGTGTAAATGGAAAAGGAGCTCATTTTCTCCAGTGTAATAACACCACAGGTGTTCAATTTATTTTAGGTTCTTCAGAACATGGTGCACTGTGCAGATCTAAGCAATCCAACCAAGCCACTCCATCTCTACCGCCAATGGACAGACAGAATAATGGAGGAATTTTTCCGTCAGGGAGATCGGGAAAGAGAGAGGGGAATGGAGATAAGTCCCAT
Source organism: Burhinus oedicnemus (assembly GCA_008921705.1). NCBI lineage: Eukaryota > Metazoa > Chordata > Aves > Charadriiformes > Burhinidae > Burhinus > Burhinus oedicnemus. The sequence goes on from VFFE01007653.1 coordinate 712,859, forward strand.
GTGTGATAAGCACAATGCATCTGTAGAAAAATCACAGGTAATTGATTTGAATAGACAGTTAAATAACACAGTATGACATTTTAACAGAAAAGGGTCCGTAGCCATGATTTGATTCATTTCTGATTGCACTATTTTCTTCTTCTTCCTCCTGGTTAACTAGTTCAGCTCCTGAGTAGTAAGCAAGGGGAGCTGAGATTTTTACCGTGAAAACATAGCGCATGGCAGTGTGTTTGCTGAAGGGATTCCATTGCTGTTGTGACCTGCACCGTAGCATACACGTCAAAAGAGAGCATTGTACAGCTGCTCATTAGGGTTTCCTTCAAAAGCAGAACTAAATACAAAGTCGCTCTTTGGCTCGCTAGATGCAGTGGAGTTGTTTGGAATGAACAGTTCGTTTGAAACAAATTCTTTCCAAGTCCTTATCCAATATCATGAATCAGACTTTCAAAATGTACAAGACCCTATTTACTACATAAAACAGTATGGTTTCCTTTCAGCCACCTTTAAGGGTAGTGCATCTAGTGTCTCTTACTGGCATTATATTTCTCATACTTTGCGTGACTTATAGGCATAGTTGTTTATTTCTTTGTGAGTAAAAGCTCATCCTAATTTTGTATTTTTTGAAACAGGTGGGTTTTATAGACTACATTGTTCATCCTCTGTGGGAGACATGGGCAGATCTTGTTCACCCGGATGCCCAGGATATCTTAGATACACTGGAGGACAATCGAGAATGGTACCAGAGCACAATCCCTCAAAGTCCCTCTCCTGCACCTGATGACCAGGAAGAGGGTAGGCAGGGCCAAACTGAAAAATTCCAGTTTGAACTAACACTGGAGGAAGACGGTGAGTCAGACACCGAAAAGGACAGTGGAAGTCAAGTGGAAGAAGACACCAGCTGCAGTGACTCCAAGACTCTTTGCACCCAGGATTCAGAATCCACTGAAATTCCTCTTGATGAGCAAGTAGGGGAAGAAGTAGAAGAGGAGGAGAACCAGACAGAACCTTGTGTGGTAGAAGACCATTCTCCTGACACATAACAATAAAGACAGTCTCCTTCTCTCTTGCCCTCTCTCTTTCTTTTCTCCTTTCTCTCTGCTTTTTTGGTTTTGGGGTTTTTTTGGTTTTGTTTGTTTTGGTTTTTTTTTATTAGGTAATGCTTTCCAAAGTGTATGTCATATGCTACAACCATGGTCACAACTCGCTGTCATCTGCCAGGACGTTTGTTGATCAAAACTGACCTTGATGACTCAGTTTGGCACTCAGGAATATTGTAACCAGAATTTTCACCTCCATGGCAGCAGAAAGCAGGGGGAGAACATCCATAAACTACATTTTAATAAGCTCTCCATTTGGCAGATTTGATTAAGTAAAGCAAATGTTTTCAGAGGAGTACCACCTGCCAACCGAAGCTGGTATGCTTTGATAGTTTTTTGAATTCATTGTATTTCACAAGCAAAGCATTGGATAATGCTCATCATGAGAGGAAACAGACAGAAAATAAACTGAGGTTCCTACTGGAAAACAAATGCACATAAATGATGGGACACAACATGATTCTGTTACCAATAGGAAGATGAGCTGTGGAAATTGCATAATTTTCTAATTTTAAGTCTTCCTGATACGTGACTGAAAAAAGTGTGACCCAGTGGGTTGCACTAACCTCTGCATTTTGTATAATATGTAAAAGAGAGATCTTTTGTAGAGCTTACTTTTACTAAATGTACCAAGGTATTATATTTAAAGAAAAACACTTTCAGACTTCATCTGCCGCTGGTTATTTTTTTTCCAAAGAGTAACTTGCAAGTTTTCAGTACAAATCTGTGCTACACTGGATAATACTTCTAGGTTTTTTTCCTTTCCTTCTTTTTTTTTTTTGCACCTTAGAATCTCATCGTAATATTGAGCTGTAAAAGTCTATTATTTTATATATTAGTGAGTTCCGTGAATATCCTTTATGTTACATACAACTCTTTCAATATGATGGCTTTTATGTTTGTTTTTTCATCATAGTTTTCCCAAACATTTTAGAGGAACTTACACTGTGCTTTTGCCCTCATAGTGGCCTAATTCTGCCAATTCTGTCTTACTACAAGAAGTGGTTGCACTGGGACCACTAAGATTAGGATTTGCAGGACTAGAGCCCATTAGAAAGGTAATGAATTGTCATCTTAATACAAAAGCAGCTCTTCTGCTATACTACTAAAATTTATCCCTCTGAAACGTGGTTTCCAGACCATTTTTGGCTGGAAGCTATAGACTGCTAATAGAACAGGCTAATACGATGTATGGAATATTTGTTCTGGCAAAAAAAGCATTAGTGTAATATTTCCGATTTTGACTTTCTTAATAACTTTTTATCTGTGTCAGCTATCTAGTTAAACCATTTGCTCATCTGAGATGTGTACAACATAAAAATAATGATTAGCATTATTTTTTCATGTCTTTGTTGCAAGAAGAGCCAGGTCAGTCTTGTCTTTTTATATTTTTAAGTAAATGAGCAATGCATCATGAGAGTTGTAGTTTACTCCACATTATTTCAATCTCAGATCTTTTCATTCTTTATCCGGCTTGTGCTGAGGGAATCCTGTTTTTCAGTTTGATTGGTACTGAAAGCTTCTGTAACTTGGAAGGTTAAAGGGAGGTAGGAGTTTGTATTTGCCATTTTCTAGCCCTGTTGTTTGGTCACATGAAAGGAGAAGGAATTTTATTTCCTCCACTTTACTCTGTTAAAACTGTAATTTTGAGCGTAGAAGACGGCAAATAGTTGCCTAGGGAAGCTAGCAGCCTCCCACTCTAAAATTCTGGTGAAACGACAGTATCAAGATGATTTCTTAACGAAGGAAGATAACAACAGCCATTATTTCCCCTCTGGATTCATTTTGTAGTAAATTTGCAGATATGAATACAGGGGTTTTTTTAAGTGTCTGAGATCTAGAATAAAAAACTGTTTAAAAATATTTGGTTAATAATTCAGTGTTTAAATGCGTTTTGCATTCTTCTAGATCCAGGTCATAGTTTTTCCTACCTGTAGCCCTCACAGGGCCTTAGCACAGAAGATGCTGAAGGAGGAAAGAGAATGAAGAGAACTCATGGGTTTTTTTTCAGTTTTTGACTGGTCTTTTTATTCATCATCATTTCTTCCTGAACCTAATCCATCTAAAAATCCTTTCATTCCCCAAGAGTGCCTGGAACCTTAATAATGGAAAAGCAATATAAATTCCAAAATAACCAATAGGGACCTGAAAAGGTTTTGTATCTGCACTAATTGAAAGGAAATGGAAAGAGTAACACCATATTGTGAGGTATACACCCATATATGTGGACAATCAAATAATAGAAAATTGTATCATTTCTTAGAGATGGGGATATAATGCACTGTACAATCTTTTTTTTCCTCTTTTGCCAAAGTGTGTTTTAGCATTGCACACTGCTTTAAAACAATACAATTTACAAGTGGCTTTATGTGTTCTGAATATTTTTGCCATAAGAAAATGCAGTGAGTGGGTATTGAGTGGGGAAAAAAAAGAATATTCACCTTGCTTGTAACAGTACACTTTAGCTTGCAAGTTACTGTACTCAATAATGCTGTATTTGAATTCTTAAATTGTTTTGTGTCATTAAAAAATGATAATGAAAGAATATAGATAGAACAAATAGCATTCAGAAGTTTAAAAAACTTGAATGAAATGGATTTTGCAGAAAGCTTTGACAGTTCTTTTCAAATGCATTATTTATTTTATTTGTGCCATGTGTTTTTCTCACCAAATGACCTTACCTGTAATACAGTCTTGTTTGTCTCTGTTTACAACCATATATTTATTGTAATGTACATACTGTAATGTTAATTGTAAATTATCAGTTCTTATTATAACATCATCCTTGTTGGGGTGGTGTTGCTATATTTGGAAACTCTTGGTGAGAGAATGATTATTGTGTATACATATTCCTTGTACATTTTTTCTCCTGTAATATATTTAATGTCAACTTAGAGCTTGTTTATGGAAGATTGAAGAAAAGTATAAAATACATAAAGATATATCAATAAAAAAAGCTGCAGGTCTTTGGTCCCAGGGCTGTGCCTTAACTTTGAACAATATTTTCTTCTGTTTTGCTGCATTTGAAAGTAAGGTAGCTGTGGGGATAGGGCTGGGCATTTCCACCATATTTTTAGTTGCTAACTGATGGGGTTACTCGTACAAGCTAATATGCATGATACTACAATGAGCTTTATTCATGACCCTACTGGAAGTTCAACCTTTTCCAGACTTCTGGCAATATAATTTTATTGCCTCTCTGAGTATCTTTTTACAGGATATCAGCAGGGATTATTGCAGACATTTTTTGCTGCCCCCCCCCCAAAAAAAAAAAAAAGATGCTGTATTTCAGTACTGAATTGCACTGAAACAGCGTTGGAAAGCATTTATGATAAGCATTTGATTTTAATGCATGTTGGCAAATGGAATAATCAGAATTAGAACAGTATAACTCATACACTTTTACAATCATCTGTAATATCCCTTCTTTTTTTAGTAGCACAAATTATCACTGTATAAGCAGAATTCATAAAGTAGGACAAAAGACAGTTTTACTCTTGGAAACGCTTTCCAGCACCAGTGTTAGTGTTATCAGCAGCCAAAGTTTTATTTTATATAGATGTATCTAAGGCTTTGTACAGGTGTGTATAGCATAGTGCACTAGATCTACAGGAGAGTGGTAAACCCTTAGATCTTTTAATAACGCTAGTATTAGGTTTGCAGGTTGGATGGAGCATCTCTTGCTGTTTGACTTGTCACATTGCTCCAGACTACTTGGAACTGATACCAGTGAATTTGCCAGAGCGAGGTGAATGCCCCTCCTCCGTTCCAGCGATGCCCAGCCCTTGTAGCATGCAACTTCTTTGTGAAAGGAGAGATTCTTTTTCAAAGAAAAACAGAGCCTCCTTTTTGACACAAACTGTAGATTTTAGCAGCCCTGGCCCAAAGGAAATTGACTGCTTTTGGTTTAAACGGTATAAAAGGGACACTATAACAACAGAAATCCTGAACAATTTTTTGTTATTATTTTAATTTGATTTTTCCTTTGGGTATGTCTTGAGAGTGGCAACTTGTGTGAACATTGCACATGACTATTCTTTCACTGGTTTCTTAGCCTCTCTTACAGCCTATGGGATAGTACTGTACATCAATACCTTCATATGAAATTTTTATATGCAATGGAAATAAAAGCATGGGTTGATTCTGCATAGTTACTGTATTTGATTTTCTTTTGCAAGTTAATTTTTTTTTGCATCCATCCCATAGTTGTGACATCTTAAGAGAAAGCGCATTTCCAGAATAATTTGATTACCATATTTTTGTCATCATACTGTTTTGCATAGATAATACAAAATAAATGTGGGCACAAATCAGAGAAGTCAATCAGATGTAGTATTTCATAAGGGAGTCTAATCCACAAAGGCGCTATACAGTTACATAGAAAGGCACTCAATCTCTGTTTTCGTTCTCTGTCCTTAGAAAGTAAAACTTCAGCTTTGAAGAAACTAGAAGACCACAGGTTGCTTAGAGGAGCGATACACTGGGATACCAAAAAGAAAGAGAGTACCGTAGTTAAATATTGACCAGACAATCTCAGCTCTAAATGGATGATAAATTGCTTTTTAAAATAAAATTCATAAATGACAGCTGTTGTCTTGAAGAAGAAATGTGGTGTTAATGCAGGTCAGGCTCTTGAAGTGGCTTACATGCACCTCTCCTTGATCAGAGCAAGGGTGGTGGTGTTTGGGGGATGGGTTGTTTGCTTAACTGAAAATACTTTCTGATTGAATACAAAAAAAATTTTACGTCTGTTTTGGCCTTAAGTCTCTCAGATCCTTCTTTGGATTTGGGGTTAGTTTGCAAGGAGTACCAATCCTTAGGACTCCTTTCTAATCGCACCTTGGTGGCGGAAGAGGCTGTTAAGCGCTGTGCTGAGATGATGAAGGGTGCTGCACCGAGCACGGGGGGCTGGATAAACCAGGTGGTGCCTGTCGCTGTTGGCAGGCTCGTCCTCACGTGTTCCCAGCGGCCCTAATGGGAAAGTGGTTTGCATATATCATGGCTGTTATGAAGGGAAGAAGGAATCCCAAGTTCTTGTTGGCACTACTAGAACCTTTTCAGTAAGGAGCTGTGCATATGGTGAGCTTGAAGCTGACCACGTTAGTCCACTGCTTCCTACATCCTCTGGCAGCACTTTGTCAGTCTCTGTGCATGGCAATAATGCGTCAGAATGGGCAAGTTTCAGAGCAAAACCAAAATGGAGCCCCTGTTTCACTGCAGCCAGCTGCCGCTATAGGAGTTGAATGTATTTTTGAGCAAATTACTCCTTTATTTCCTAACGAGATAAATAGTCTGAATAGCTGCAACTTCATTTGCTTGATCTCTCTGCTGCATTGAATACAACAGTCACAGCTGCTAGCACACATAATGTTTACTGGAATGACCAGCCCGATTTCTCTACCAGCTGTGAATAATATTGCTTACTTTTTCCTGGGGGGAGGGGGGGGATGACGACACACACCAAAAAACAAAAACAAAACAAAAAAAACAAACGCAGAAGTTCAAAGATGTTATAAAAGCCTTTAGTTAGTTCAATTTAGTTTAGCCTGCAGCATAAAGAAAATCTCCAGCTTCCTCCTGTCAAACTGGTTGAGAAAGCTGCAAAATTAATAAAGGGGATAGGAAGTCCAAACAGAAATCGAAGCGACAAATTGGGAGCAAAACCTGGGCAGGGAGAAATACCCTCCAACTAAAATAATCTCATCTCATCAAAGGCAATCCAATGGCTTGGATATGGACATTAGGACAACTCAGGTTGAGTTTAATTCTGTCTCAGTTCGCAGGGTACAAAGCTGTATTTTTTTTTCTTCTTACAAAGCAAAAATTTTGAGGTCCTTGGAGTTACTGTGGTAGTAAGAACTACATATGTACTTAAGATGGACATTTAGAAAGTCAAAAATTGTTAGACACAATGCAGAGTTTAGCACAGCTTTAAAGACTAAAAATGTGCGATGACTATCTCTGCTAAACAAGCCCTTAGCATGGGAGGAGGAAGAGGGCAATGACATCATACCCGGGTAAACAGCCCTTAGTGAGAGCGGAAGGGAGACAATACAGGACATGTTGCCCCAGTTAGCATTAACTGTTTAGTGCTGATGGGCTGTGCAGACAGCAAATGCAGATCAGAAACTCAACAGTCACATTGCACAGTTGCCTTCAAACACTGACCTTCTCACTCCCACTAGCCCTTACCCCTGGCCCCCTCCAGCATCCGTGGGGTTTGCCTACAACATCAGCACCTCTAACACACAGCAGAGACTGTTGTTTATCTGAAGAAGGCTGGAAAGGATAATACAGGTTATGCAGCATGTAGTAATCAAAGTACAGTTGGCGTGCGTGTTGTACATGTGTAGGACTTGGCTTATGGCAAATGCCTTTGAGCCATCATTACATGGGGCTAGAGAGAGACAGTTACAGGTGGTTTAAAAACTTCAATACCTTCTGATAGTTGAAACTCTCCAGAAAACTAATACTCCAAATTTCTTAGGAACCGCGGTTTCCAAAACCTTAACTGACTGCAGTGTTGATCAAACTAAGAGCTGCGCATAGCCCATTGCATTCTCAAACCGTGGTTAGTGGCTTACATTGGCTGTCCTGACTGTGGCCAGGGGTAGACCTCCTAAACTGTGGCGTTGGTTGAAGTCTGATACTAAGACTACTTGATACAAGGGATCACTTGAGTGCAGAGATACTGAGCAGTGCCCCTCCTCTGATGAAAAGAGCAGGATCAGCTGAAGTACAGCTGTCTGTGGACAACCCCTGGCACCTGGGTTTGTTACAAGGTGCCACATAAAGCAGTTCTTGGGTTTAGGATCTTTGCCACGGCGTGGAAAGAGAAGAGAAGCGAAGCACTCTGTGGGGTTTTAAAATTGTATGTGTTTATTTATTGCATGTACCACAAAGACAAAGCTTGCAGCAAACAAAGAAGCAGCCATATCCCTGCTTCAAAGCAATCTTGCTTGCTCTCTCATTCCCTCGATAAACTGGACTATTCTGTCTCTAATAACCACGTGCATCTGGGGATAAAGGCTGTGGGACACATTTGTCAGGTGAGAGACTATCAAGGGAGCAGTGATACAGCATGTGAGATGATGCTGTGCTGATGGCAGCTGCAGAGAAATGTGCCTTACAAAGCTGTGCCTGTAAAAGGGCTAAAAAAGTGCTTGAGAAGCAGTAAACGGGAGACGATTTAAACAACCTTTAGTATTGCTAAGGATGTTATCGGTGTTCAGGTTTGGTAGTGATGCTTGGAGATGCAGTCTGAAGGGAAAAAATATGCAATGGAAAAGTAAGTTAACAACCTGGAATCTTTCTGTCTAGCGGGATTCCAGGAATATGACCTACTTATCTTACTCAAAAGAAAGGTAAGATATGGTTTGATCATGTGGGGCAGAAATGTGATAGTCCCTGAGTCCCTCTTTTTGTCTAGCAGGCAGAGCTAGCTGCTGGCAAGGGAGCCAAATCACTGGAAGCTGACGTGCGACAAATTCAGGCTGCAGGACTGAGCAGTTGCGTCAGCTGGTTTCATTCACTCTTTGTGCCTGCAGGTACCTCGCTGGGGACCGGGACCTGGGGAAAGGTCACCGTTACAAGTGAGCCATGTGCTGCGTGTTCTGGCAGCCACACACACTGCTTAGTGCCACAGGTCCCACCCTTAAGCGTATTTAATCATATGTGCAATTTACTTTGGTTTAGCTTTGCTTGAGAATGGGCTCGTCCTTTGTGCAAATGACAGAGTGGGGGTGTGGGGTGAAGGAGAGGGAGGTGCTCATTGGAAAGGCTTTTTCTATTACAGTAATTTTCAAACCATAAAGCAGTAGGGCTATTTATTGCAAAATAGCAAAGTATTTTCTTTGCATGCAAAAAGCTTTCTGTCTCTATTTCTAATAACAGCCTCCAATCTGAGCTGATATTTAACCTTCTGCATTGTTTGGCTCCTTCCCCACGTGGCTGTATGAGGGAAAGGATGCTGCTGGATTCAGGGGTGCTGGCTGTCATGTCCCTCCTAACGCCACTGTGGGGTCCCAACCTTGCAAGCGTGTGGGGAGGGGACATGGGCCTGCAGCACTCCGACCATTGCATTGTGTTGTTCCCAGCAGCGGTTGTGTGTCACTGTGTTAGCAGCACGGCATTGGCCCTGTTTTCCTCAGCTGAACTGAGACAGCAGGGCACAATTGCACGTGTGTCTCCCCCTGGTTTTTTTAATGAGCACAGCCCTCATCAGCCGGGCTGCCAGTGGGGTGAGGGCATCGGAAAGGACCGGGCTGGTCCACTTCTTTCTCTTACCCAAAAATACATTTGGGTTTGGCTTTCCTTTTCCTCCCATCATCAGGTAGCTGAGTTTGACAGTGTTGGTTCACTGTACTGGTCAACGTGGCTGTGTCCAGCCAGGGGAGAAGATGCCTCTGTCACAGGAAGGGATGGGCGCAGTTCACGGAGGCAGGCTCCTGCTTTCTGTTCTTGCAGTGTGACCAAGCTGTGTGTGCACAGATGTGTGTGTGCATTTTCAAACCTGTGTCTTTCACTTTCATATATATCAAACAAATTTGCACTTGGATGGCATCACCAAGCTCCTGGAACTTGTGCTTCACATGCCACTCTTCCCCCATCCCTAAGGAAGGCAGTTACATCTCTCACTCAGGAGCTGCACTTAGAGCTTAGGCACGCCCCACAAGCAACAACTGGAGGATGGCCTGGCCTCTTCCACCACTTTCTTGCTGTCCAGGTGACACTGTGCCAAAATTGCTGCAGGAGGGAGCACTGCGTTGCCAGCGCTGGAAGAAACTCACCCTGGCAGGTGGGAGAGGAGACTGCAGTTTGTCTGGAGACATGCCTGAGCACTGTGCTGAGCTGCCTGACGATGCGTGGCATCACAGCATCCCACCTCACATGCTCCCAGGGACTCCTTTTCAGTGGGAGAGGAACACTCACCATAAGACAACCACGCGTTTCTGCAAGTTGCAGAGCTTAGGAGGCCGGTTTTCTTCTGCTCTGGTGTTTTTTCCGGTTGTAAGCTCCTGGCTGAGCCTACCCTTGTACGGGTAGATACATGCGTGGGGGTTTTCTCCTCCAGCTGGCTGTTTATTTTCATGAAACTATTAGAAATTTAGGCCCTTAAATGTGGTAAAATTTGGCTCATGTGTTCAAAACTTAGAGGACAGCCATGCAGGCAGCTGGTTTTGGTGCGTGGGCTGTGTTTCCTGGCTGCGGGGGGGATGGGGACTCCACTGCTTACAATTAGCAGCTGTCTCCTGGACCCCAGAGGAAAATGCTGCTTTGCTGAAGGCATCATTTTCCTGGCAAGTACTGTTCACCAAAGAAGCATGATGGTTCCCAGTGCATCCCAAATATGAAACGAGTGGCAGATGCCCACCTGGGGGGCTCTGCCTCCCACCCCCCAGCACCAGGCAGCTGCGGGAAGGGGCAAAGTGCCATGTGGAGCAGAGAGAGGTGCAGGGCAGTGAGTGCTGCTCTCTGATACACTACCGTTTAATTAAACAGGTTAGTGTCTGTATGTAGAAGGAGCATGTTTAGGATACAGTAGATGTCAGCTGGGTTTTACTTTTTTTTTTTTTTTTTATGCTAGCATGTTTTTCTGGAAGAGTATCTCTGTAACACCTCCAGTTTTGCTGAAGGTTACTCATATAAGCCACTCTCAGGCGCAATTAGCTAATGAGATCTCACTGAAACCTATCAAAAATGGTCTGTGTGGGATTCCCTTAAAGTCGAATACAAAGCCCTCAGGGGAACACATAAGTGAGGAAAGAAGGGAAAGGAGGGCATGTTTCAAGGAAATTTAGAGAAAAACAGGGAAAAAAAAGTTTGAAAAGGAGATTATTACAATCTGCCCCAGGCTTTTGACGCTTTTTAACAGAGATACAACCTCCTGCTGTGTCCTCTGATCTCCACAGTCCCCCGGTGCTGTAAGCACCTGGGCCTTCATTCTGCAAAGCTGTAGAGGGGCTCTGGGGACTGAGGACAGAGAGGGAGAAATGGGAGGAGACCAAGGAACAAAGCCTCACTGAAGGAATGTCTCAACCACAGACACTCTGCTGCTCTGGAAAGGATTAAAGAGCTACAAATGTCAAACAAAACCCCACTGTGATCTGTGGCTGTTATGTACCGGTATTTCAGGCTGCGCAGTTGCTCTCTTGCTGGAGCGGTGCTGCAGCAGACTTGCCCAGGCTCAACCAGAGTAGCTGCTCATTGCAGGACGCAGCACACAGGTTGAGGTGCCAGCTACTCTGAAGTCATGGGAGGGATGGGTACCCTGGAAAACATCCAGCACCCTGAGGCTGAAACGCACCCCCAAAAGTGTTCCAGGTGGTGCCAGCAGCAGCCGTGGCAGGAGGGAAACCTGCTGTGCTCCTGTGGGTTGCTCTGGAGCATCGCTGCCCCCGCCACCGCCTCCTCGCTTGGAGCCAACCAGCACCGGATGGAGTGGTTTGTAAATTTAAAGGGTCTTTAAATCCTGCTTCCTGACATGGGAGTGTGGTGCTAGACTGTTTGCAGCCAACTGCAGCCCCTGCTCTGCAATGCTCACCAGCACTGCAGCAGAAGTGATGCCCGGGCAGTGTCCCGAGCAGGGAGCCGTTCTGTGGGAGCTCTAAGACCCAGGCTGTCTCCAAGCAACCTCCTCCACAGTCAGTAATTAGTATTAATGAACACCATTAGTATTAAAAAAATGTATCCATTAGACTGTCCAAGCTGAAAAAGCCTTCAGCGGCATGTCTTGTTACAGAACCAGGGGTTTTTTTTCCCTGCAGGTAGGCAAAGCAACTCTCAGACTCACACTTTATTAGAAGTATTTGATGGCATTGTCCCTTTTTTCCCCTCCAAAATCCCCTGTGCAAACACCACCTTCATAAGTATCGATAACTGCTGGTGCTTCTCACTGGCCTGCAGCTGTCCAGAGAGACCAGTAGGGATGCCCTGTTAAAATACGTTGCTGCGGATCCCATTCAGCTCTTGTGTCTGACTCAGGTGGCTTCCTTGGGCCTTTTGCTCTGCTGGGTTTGCTGGTCCCAGCACTCCGCCCGCTGGGGATGGTGGCGAGGCCCCGGTGCTGTTTCCCCGTGGGACGGCTGTGGTGGCAGTGCTGGAGCTCATCTGCTCCAGACGGGCTCTTTGCACAAGCTGTCAGGCGGGAGGAAGTGTGGGTGCTGATGCAGGATGTTTCTCTGGCAGGTTGATGTGCTGGGAGAAACCTCAGGCTTTTGTGCTTGGTGAGCAGCAAAAATCACAACTAAGTACAACAGCGATGTTGTGTGGGGATGAGTCCAGGGTGATGAGGTGAGCAGGGTGATGTTTTGGGCTACTTGTGCTCTTGTTTACCCCCAGCCAACCTTAAAAGCCTGGCGGTTTATTTTCTGAGAGGTTTAGGCAATTTTCTGCTGCCTCTCTGCAGAGTTCCTGCAGTGCTCCTTGTAGTCACAGCCTTCCCTGGTAGCACTAAAGGTGGCTTTTTTTCCTGGCAGACAGATGTGAAGGTTTGACTCCTTTTTGCAAAAGGTATCGTCATGGTGGTACCCTAATTCTCCTCTGCCGTACCGGATTCAGGGACAATAGAGATGAAATCCCAGTGCCTCTCATTCCCCTCCCAGTAGCAACCCTGTAGCAGGCAGTGGGTTCCCACCGCTTTCTGGGGACAGGTCATGCATCCATGGGGACCCTCGCTGCAGGGATGCTGCCAGCTGCACCATGACCCTCGGCTGCACAACCTGCTGCCATGCTGCCAGTGCGGAGGAGAAGCTGGACTGGTCACCAGCTGCCGTGATGGTATTTTCTGTGCTCGTGGTGGATGGGAAATGATGCTTTGAGCACACGCTAATCTCTGCACGTTCGTTTCTGTACAGAGCAGCATATTATTGTTAAAAATAGATCAATGGGTGAAAAAAACCCTTTGAAACAGTCTTCATATACAGAACTCCATATTGCATTTCAGGTATGGTTTGTGCGTGGCCTGATGGAATCATATACAGGCTACTCTGCCTCTGATAAATTGAAATTTCCTCTAACAAGGTAGAGTTCTGTGCCTGACTTAAAAAAGAGGAAGGAAGGAGAATTTACTTGTGGGTCACTGGAAATCCAGCAAATGACTCTAAAAGCATTAGTGCGAGAGGGTATGAATCACTCCTTTCTCCTTCATGCTGCTTCAGCTGAACTGCTCCAGTGTTCAGCTTCATTAATAATTAATACAGCAGGGAAGTGGAGCTCGGCTGCATTGTCTTCTGTCACAACAAAAGGGGAGAGCACATCTGCAGATCGGCACAGCCACTCTTATGCCAAAGCTCTGGAAAGAAAGGCGGGGTGTGAAAGAGAAGTAAACAGAAATCTGTGCCTCTTGGTGTAGCTAGCAGTGGTCAGTGAGACAAGGTGAGTGCACCATCCAAGGTGAAGTGACGGTTCCCCAGGAGGAGGAAACAAGCGCACAACAGAAAACACAACCTTGACATTTGCAGCAAGGTTCACACAGCAAGAAACATAACCGTGCTTGATAGAGGAGAGGGAAGCACAGGGCCTCTGAGGATTCCTTAATTAACAGCTAAAAACGCCTGAGTTTATTTATGAGGCAGCTTACAGCAAGATGAAGGACTGCCTGGGCTCTGGCACCCTGCGATCTCCTGGACTTGCTCTGCGAAGGTGCCTGGCTCCACTGCTTGCCTGCTTCCCACCTCCCACCTGGGCATCTCCGGGGAGGGCTGATGGATGGGGCAGTGCAGGGGGCATAATCCCGGCTGAGGGATTGTTTCCCAGTGAGCATGTGAGCGCAGAGGGTGGTGGTGGATGGAGGGATGCTGGGAGCACCCTCAGCATAGGGTTAAATTTCTGCGTGCAGCAAGTGTTGACAGAGAGGGGCCACAGCTGGTTCACGAGGCAAGGGAGGGACCTCCTGCTGTCACAGTCCTGTGACATGGAGGGAAAAAACTCCTTGGAGGAATGCCCACCGGACAGCTTGTGTGGAGTAAGGCAGGCCCTGATGAACAGCAGGGGTCAACAGCTCAAGCGTGGGCATGGCAGATTGGCATCCCATTTTAGTCCAACTCTTCTCACCAGGAACAAAATAGCAACTTCCTCTGATACAGAGGGAAGTTAGTGTCTGCTTACCTGGAGCAACTGTCCGTGTCAAGGTGGTGGGTTGGTGTTTGACATCAGTTAACAAGCTTTAGTTCAGCATGGAGTTCACGGTACATGTCTGTGAGTTAAGGCTTTCCAAAAAGCTTTTATAGTACAGAAATCACTATTGCTTAGTGAGCTTTTGAAACTAGTACCTTAGGAAAGCTTGCTGTGTTTCTATCTGTGAAAGACATATGAAATAATCTATGCTTAGTGTAAAAAAGCATATATATGTATATATATAGATTTGTATATATATATATATCCCTTTTTTAGTTGTTGAGAAGAAGAAGCTCTGTGTGTGTGAACGTGTTTCTCTTGTGGAGTAGCTGCAGTAAGCAGGTAACAGCTGCCCTGCACAGCTCACTAGTGCCCAGGCTGGTGAGTCTACCTGGAACAACTCAGTTACCGAGTGAATGTCTGGTCAGGCTGTCTGTAAGAAAGGACCTTCTTTGCAAAAGCGTCAACCAGAAGGAACATGTTTATTGCCAGCTCCAATGCAAGGTCTCCGGGCTCTGACTAAACTCACCTCTGCCAGCCACGCAAGCTGCAGCGGGGGATTCGGCACTGCTGTGGCTGGTCTCGCTCCTCCAGCTCTGCTGCGAAGGGGCAGATAGCCGTGGGATGAGTGCAGACCTCGGCCACTATCCCCCTTCCTCTGGACACAAGCAGTTGAATGCATGTGCTTTAGAAGCAAGATTTAAGACAATTAAGTAGCTAAACACAAGTAATTATAAACTCACATACATGCAGCCACAAGCTAAGATGTTCCTGTGTTACATACAAGGATCACAGCTCAGACATTCCTTAAAATGGCTCACAGTAATGGAGCCATGGCGAAATCATGCAAGAGAACTAACTCTGCCTGGACTTTAAAAGTATTCCATACACTCCATATTGGGGTGGTCAGGAAAGCCTCAAGGATCAAACAGGTGATGGCATTTTAATGATTAAAACAGGCTTTGGATTTAACGCTCAGTTGAGATGAATGGAGCAAGCTCACAGCTCTGTTGCTTGTGTGTTCACCCTAGCTGCAGCAGGAGCGAGCTGGCCAGGGAGTCACAGAGGCTGGCTGTGCAGGCTAGAGTGTAAAATACTGCCTCAGGTTTTTTTTTTTTTTTTTTAATTTAAATGAAGAGAGAGCAGAGCAGACTTTCTGATAAAAACAGAACAAAATAGCAAAAATCTGTTTACTTCTGGGTTTTCTTCATGACAAAGTCATTGGCAGTAATCTTAAAAACTACTGAATGAGTCAAAAGATGAAAGTTGTTTAATCCTCTGTTCATCTGCAATGGTCAATTATTTTCTTGGATGTCAGTGGGGACCCCATGCAAGGCTGGCACTTGCTTCAGCAGCTGTGGTAAAGAGGCTGACACCCCCCTACCACCCCTCTCCTGGGACTCACTGCCACCATTGCTGCCCAAAGCCTTGTTTACTCCAACACCCTTTGGCTCAAATAATGCACATTAGCTGGTGCACTTTTAATAACAGAGTGCTTTTTTTGCACCATCAAGCCTGTCCTATGGTCAGAGTGCAACTGTGGCTGTGTTAGCAGCACACTCATTTTCCTAGATTCTGCACCCTCACCCCCAAACATGTTACCTCCAATCTTCAGTCCTTTTCCTGTCAGGCACTGACAAAGGAATTAAATATCGCCTTCCCTTCCAGCAGCTAGACTGTAACAAAACCCCCTCCCTGAAGCAGTGCTTAGCCTCTGAGAGGAGGGAAGGGTCTGGAAGAGGTTGCAGAGCCAGAGGGGCTGAAGCCTCAGTCTGCCTCCCCTCCAAATCCACTTCACAAAATTAATCACAGAGTGACAGAATGGCAGGGGTTGGAAGGGGCCTTTGAGTTCACATAGTCCAACCCCGCTGCCAAAGCTGGTTCACCTGGAGCAGGTTGGACAGCAACGTATCCAGGCAGGTCTTGAATATCTGCTGAGAAGAAGACTGTATTACCTCTCTGGGCAGCCTGTTCCAGTGCTCTGCCACCCTCAAAGTAAAGAAGTCTTCCCTCATGTTCAGATGGAATTTCCTGTGTTCCAATTTGTGCTCATTGCCCCTTGTCCCGTCACTGGGCACCACTAGGAAGAGTCTGGCCCCATCCTCTTGGCACCCACCCTTTAGATATTTATAAGCATTGATGAGATCCCCTCTCAGTCTTGTCTTCTCCAGGCTAAACAGAACCAGGTTTCTCAGCCTTTCCTTGTCACAGAGGTGCTCCAATCCCCTGATCATCTTTGTAGCCCTCCGCTGGACTGTCTCCAGTAGTTCCTTGTCTTTCTTGAACTTTCACTTCTCTCGCAGCTTTGCAGAACTAATCCACTTGTTGACTGTATTTTAATTGCAGTTCATCATATGCATCACATTTCATTGTCACTTCTCACACCTTTCCTCTGAGTAACTCTCTGCACTCTCATTTTTATGCACACATGGGTCCTTTTCTTTTAGGCCAGGGCATTCAATCGCTGTAGTTTTCTTTGGTCCCATGAAGTTTCTTTGTACTTCATACGTCATCACCTTCACACTCTCACACCTTCCACTTCTTTGGATGAGCACTGCAAAGGGTGTTGTTCTGCTCTTTTTGCTGTTGCTAGGATGGAGCAACTCACCTCTACCATATTATGTTATTTTGGAATGGATACCTAATAGTGAGTGATATAGGTAAACAGATACGTAACAGACAAACTTATTCTCATAGTGCTGAGTCTCCCAGAAACAACCTCCTCAGGCATTCCTTCCTGGTAAACATCATTCAACAGGAAGTATTTTCAACCATAAAGAGTATTTTTGATGCTGTGTTAGAAATAAACCCTTGCAGCATTTATGCAAAAGGATTTTGGCCCCATTCTTCCATCAGAGCACAAGCTGGCTCACTCCAGATACCAGGAGGTGCAAGGTTCTCTCTGGTGACTCTGGATGAAGTAGATATTGAGCACGTGGGATCCCTGACCTGCCTGCTGTACCCCTGGGAGAGGTATCTCTCCCTCAGCACAGTCACTCGCAGGGAACATTGCCCATGACTCAACCATTGCAAAGCCAAGCCCAGCATCACCAATGACACTGCCACCGAAGGTGGATTTGTGCAAAGATGTGGAAATGTACACTGAAACGACTAATGTTTGGGTGCCTGTTCCCTGCCCCTGTCTCTGCAGGGGAAAAGGGCAGGCAACTTCTCAAACAGCGGGGATGATGCTCATCAGAGAATATAGAAGCCAGCCCAGAGCAAATGGTGTGCCGTCATCTCATACTCCTACCCACCCAGATGGATGTAGCTGAGTTCACACTGACGCTATCCACATCTCTGTACAGGATGGAGTGGGACGGTTCACTGTGGGTGCACACAGGCTCTCTGCTGTTCACGGAGCACAGGGCTGTGGTCCTTCAGTACAAGGATGACATCTTGCATTGAAGGACCCCGCAGTCTTCTCTTCTGCCTGGAGAACTGCAATCAGAACAAAAAAATATAGAGGTGAAAAGCTGAACTGGTCTTGGCAGATGTCAGCACAGGAGAAAGGTAAAACCAAAGCAAAACAGAAAAGGAAAGTACAGCCCAAGCATCCAGGTATAACTGTGGGATGGCTCAGGGAGGCCCAGCAGTGTCAAAACTTGTCAAGGCTGGTTCTAAGTGCAGGAAAAGGTGGTGGTCCACCTGGAAAGGGACAAAACCTAGGCTCAAGCCTATATTCTGAACTGCATCTGTTCTGTGGGAGCAAGAGCATCTTCCACCCGCATTAAGCTATTTGCACGTGCTGGGAAAAGGGAGAAGGCAGAGCAGTTCCTGGGCCAGGCACAGGTTTACCACTAACTGCAAAGATACCTGTTAAATCTAAGTTTATATGACTTGGACCATGCTCTGAAGCCCTGCTTGATCCTACTGCGTCTCACACTGTATTTGGAGAGACAACTACAACCAGAAGGGGTTTGAGGGCCATATATTGGGAACAGAAGAGGTGTTTATGACAACATCATGCCTTACTGTGGGCTGTCTGGGTGGGAGCGATGTGCCTTGCCCCACTGGCACCAGGTATGTGGTCACTAAGGCAGGTCAGTTGGTCTACTTAGAAGTGGTGAGGGTGGTGCCTTGTCTACAGGCAGTCAGATCCAGGTGCACCCCCTGGCCTGGCAAAATGGTCCATGAACTGGGTGTGAGCAAGTAATTTCATGTGGGCACCAAGCTAAAGTGTAGATGGGGCTAACTGAATAACTGCACAGATCACTTCACAGGAGCATTTCAAGCAGAAAAGGGAGGCCCAGGACACTGACTGGCCTGGAAGCAGGGCAGAAGGCTCTGACAGGAGTCTGTCTGTGTAGCAAGGGGAGAGGCCCTACAAGGTACTGGAGGAATGAAAGAGAGAGAAGGGCACTGCTGTGCAAGCTGGCTTCCTCTGGCTCCTGGGGACAGCCCACAGCCCAGGACTTTGCCCTGTCTCACGGAGGGATCTCCCAACTAAAGGAATTTCCTCTGCAGCCTGGGTTCCCCCTGGAGCATGGGAAAACATGCGCTAGTAGCCAAATTATGGCTGGATGCCTTCGTGCTAGTCCTGGATATTCTCCCAGTATTTAATTAGAGACAGTAATGAAAATAGCATGCTGTTCTCCACTGCTGAAATGAGCAGGGAGCTGCCGAGCCAGCAGAGATCACACCGCCAGGTCTCCAGGACACTCGTGACTCACTCTGCAGCAAAACACCTGAGACAGAGCAAGACATTCCTTGGGAAATCCCATCTGTGTCTGAAAGGATTCCTTCTCCCCCACCGGACAAAAAAGCAAAAGAGGGAGGGGAGGAGGGAGAAGACAGTCATAAGACCTGTTTTCCTTTAGGGATGTGGAAAAGCAATGACTGCAAGGCAGCTCTCCCCACAGGCTGTGCCAGCTACCATCCTAAAAAGCAAGTTTGCTGACCTAAATCAGAGTCCATGCATTAGGATGTGAATTGTGCAGCACGGACCATTGAACAAGCTCTTTGAGGGCATGTGTGTGCAGCGAGCCACAGCTATGCCAGCGCAGGTGCTCCTCCCGGGGCCATGCATGCTGTGACATCTGCCCTGCTGTGTCATGGGTGCAGCTGTACAGACCTGCAAGTAGGACACATGTCTTAGGGCCCCACCGTTTCAGGGAATTATCCCATGCAGAGCCTCTCTGCTCTGTACCCAGCCCTGGCAGCAAGCACACCTCTCTAGGTACCGAATGCCTTGCGAAAAACTCGTCTCAACAAGTGAGGGAAGCAGACGGTGAGCCAAGCAGTGGGGATCCCATGCTGACAGCCAGCCCCAGGTGGATTCAGCCTTGACAAATTCCCCATCTTGCTTGTGTGACACATAAAATCTGATGAGTGAGTATGCTACCTGAACCAGGGATGTACAAAAGCACAGACACACTACCTGTGAGTCGTCTGCTATTCCTGCCTCTGATGAGTCCCCTGATACACTGGTGACATGCTAATGCCAAACCATGTGAAGTAACGACTGATACCTCCCACCCTCTTCTCACCTATATCTTCTGGGCACGTATATGTAGCTTGACAAGAAACGAGGGGCATGAAGGGAGGCTTATGAATTGATGGGTTTTTATAAGGGGGAAAAATAAGGTAGTGTTCAGTTTTCTGCTTTCTCACTGTGACATCTGCTCATATGAATACCTGTGAACAGGAGCAGCAGTGGCAGGGCAAGGCAAGCACGGATGGCTTTGTTAGCCTGCACCAGGTCATGCTGGGCTCTCAGGTGAGTGTGTGCAATGCCCATTAAAGCAATGGGAGCTGTGCCAGCCTGTCCAAGGCACAATTACAACACCCCCTTGTCCCATTTTTCTGCAGCATAGGGTCATCAGTCTGGCCATGGCAAAGCTTAACCCTGGGTTCCTCATGTCCAGGCCACTTGGTGCTGGCCAAACCCAGATGCCTCATGCTGTGGGGAAAAGCTTATTCCCAAGGTGTTAGCCTTCCGGACTAATGCCTGTTTCCCAATTTTGCAAACCCCTTTTTCACAACAGCCTCAAACTTCACTTCCCGTAGTAGTATTGCATCCTGACCTAGGCTTTTCATTCAGCCACACTGAGGACGTCCTGGTATGAAAGCAAAAATTGTACCGGGGGCTGTTTTGTTTACAACTTACTCTGACAGCACTTGACAGTTTTGGGGGGAGGAGGAAGAGGCAAAGGAATGAGGATAACACGTAGCTGTAAATCTCTGTTATCTGCATGGTTCGATGCTGTGAACAAGCATAAGCAAGCAGATGTTTTGGCTCGATAGGTTTATTTTCCTCAATACCCTGCAAAAGCTTGAGCTCTGTGGCTTGGCCTGGACCCTATCCCGCACCCAGCACATGTAGGATGTTGGGAAAGAACAGGGAGCTGGGGCTGACATCTTTACCACGTTCCCGAGGAACTGAATCTGTGCTGTGACCTGGCAGGACCATTGTAAACCACCCTGTACGCAGTGGCTTAACTTCTGATTGATATCAAAGATGGGTGTGATTCTTCCCCAAAATCAATGCAAACTACTAAGATGTTCAAAACACTGCTTAAAAGTGGGATGTAAGTGGAGCGCTGGTCTTCCTGGATCCCCCATGCAGGTGCAAATTCCATCTAGGTGTTTTGTAACTACAACCATAAATGTGCCCTGGAAATTTGGGCTACTAACTAAAACAACAGGAACTAGAGAGTGAGTATTATGATGTTAGCTCATTGCCTTTGTTGAATCCCCTCCAACACAAGCCGCATCACGTTGCATTATGGCATGGCAGTGCCACCTGGTCCTAACCTAATTTGATCAATTTAAAGTAAAAAAAATATTGCTATGCAGACCTCAGGGGGCATGAGTAGAAACAGTTATATAGCTAAAGGATGTTTTCTCTTCCATCTGAAGCTATGAAGGACTCATTAGAAACATGGAGTGTTTTAAATGCCTGCCATGGAAAATTGATTAAGGCTTGCTTTTGGGAAGCTGACGGCAGTAAATTCATTGATGAAATTTTTTTCTCTAACTACTTAAAACCTGTGCTCTAGCATGTCACCATGTGAAAACAAGCCGAAAGCCAGAAGTATTTAACAGAATGGTGGAACAAAAATACACATTTTCAGACATGTGAGGGTTTTTTCCTTCTTACCTCCCCTCCCAGATATCTCCAGCTTCTATCAGCTCCTGCAGTAGGAAAACATGTGAGGCTTTCAAGCCTGGCAGGCAGCAGTGGGAAACTGGGCATGTTGCCCTGAGATCTGACTCGTGCTTCCAGAGGTACTGGTCAAAGCTGTCAGCCCGAGGAAAATAAAATAACCCTGAGCCATTGTCAGGTGTTCTTGCTGTGTTTAAACCAGGCTGCACTGCTCCAGGAACGTGCAGCATTTTCAGACTGCTTGAGAATGATAGCGTCAGGGGAAATGATTCAGGGATTTTAAGAGTGTTTCTTCATGCCCTTGTCTTATGTCTTCAAAGTGTGGCTTTTGGAGAGCACGGCTGAATGGCAGGTGACTCATAAATGCCTGTTTTAAAGATGGGCTGTAGTTAGCGTGTCACATGCGAGCAAGCCACCGTGTGAATTCACTGGTGAAAGCCAGTGACATGATCTGTTGGGGAAGAAACTGTCAGTCCTGGTGACGGAAACGCTATAGATACCGAAAGCGTAGGCAGGAATTCTTTGTGGTTTCGACTTCAGTGTCATTCAACTGAGAAGAGCCAAAATCCCCAGCTCCCTCCTCATTTACACGCAGGCTTTGAGGATTGCAGAGTCATTAGATCATGTAACCCGACCTTTTCAGCTCTTGGAATCACACGTAGTTACTCAAAGTGGTGTTTGACTGAAAAAAACCCCCACCTTCCAGCATGATATTCAAGTAGCTGGAAGACTTTTCTTTTACCCTCTTATGCTTTACCCTCTTATACCTTCTTTGGGAGAAAATGCCTCTTCTGAAAAGACTTCTTTCTCTAGAAGGTAATTTTTTATCAGAACAGGACTGACAGGCTTCCCAGCTGCATTATGATTCATTCTCTTACTAATCATCGCCTTCAAAAGTGAAATTCAATTATATGCACAAGTCCTGTCTGAGCTGGCAAGACAGGAAAGTCCTCAGGTGTCTGAGCAAGGGCACAAGGATGCTGCTGAGGGCTCGGAAATCTCACCTGAAGTCTCTACATTGCACCAATGTCCAGGTTTCCATGCTGAGTGAGGAATCGCTCAGTACAGCTGTCATGGTGCTGCTTAGCAGTGCGTGATGAGAGCAGGGTTTACTTGTAGAAATAGTGTATGACCGTGGTCAACACCCTCCCTACATCTGACAGACCATTTCTGTGGGGAAAAGAAAGGGATCTCTGAGGACCCTAAAGTAACTAACAGCATGGTGACAATGTGGGTTCCTAGAAAGCCTCGTTGGATTTCTGGAAGGGCACAGCAAAGCGTATACAGGTAATGCTTTGGTGCAACTGGTCTGGGGGAAGCAAGTGGATGGTGCAGGTACCTGATCCTATGCTATACAACAGAGGACAGCTGTCGTGGTTTGGGCCAGATTGGCCCAATCCGGTGGAACGACAGATGCTCTCTCTCTCTCCTGCTCCGCTCGGGAGGCAAGAGAGAGAGAGAAAAAGAGACTTAAGAGTTTAGAAGGATCTAAACTACTTTAATGAAATATTGATAATAAAATAATAAAAAGAAAAATAATGAAATATATACCAAACCGTATCAAGCTCCCAGGATGACAGTCATGTCACCAGCAGGCGCTGGGGAAGTCCCAGACTAGGCTCAGTGACAGACGGGAACTGGATTTTGGATCTGGATTCAGGATCGGGATCAAAGGCAGACGCAGAGACAGAGTCCTCCCAGGACGCCAGCCATTGAAGAAAGACGACTGACCCTTTGATCCCTCAGCTTTTATACTGAGCATGAGGCAGATGGGATGGAATACCCTTGTTGGTCAGTTTTGGGTCACCTGTCCTGTCCACTCCTCCCCACAGGTGTGACCCCTCTACGCTTTTCCGCTTCCGACCCTCCAACGGGGCAAGTAACAAAGTTGGCTGGCCTTGGTTGTTATAGCAATAAGTATAAGCCAGAGCCTCTCTGCATACCTTTCCTTGGCATCAGCTATAAACATGGGTCTTATCACTCTGAGAGCGAACAGTTTTCTGCAAAACATGCTGTTAATTTCAGCAGTTAGAAGAGGCCTAGCTAAAAAGAAAAGTTACTGAACAAAATTGGTCCTGTTTTACCTCAAACCAGGACAACAGCTGATACACCAAGCTTAACTTTGGAAAGTAATACCAATGTGGTTGCTTCTGGTTGCCCAGAGAGACAATATCAGACCGTCAATAGCTTCAACCTTTCATGAAATTATGGTGCATGGACACCTGTCTGGACAGCTGCAGACCTGATAACAATGTCTTTGGCAAGGCAGGAACAGCTGAAGTTTCTGAAGAGGTGCAGGAGCGAAAAGTACACGGATTCTTTCTTGCAGTGATTTCTGACTATTGCTGAAGTCCTCCTTACTCCCCAAACAAAGCAAAACCGAATCTGATTACATCAGACCCACCTGCACCAGTCTCTCTCTCTCTGTCCCTTTTTGTTTTTGCACAGGCTTTGGCAACGCTTCTTCCTCAGAGCTCAGCTTTTGATCCTCTTTCCTCTCTCCTGTGCCTATCTGGTTTCCTAAATCTTAAACAAAGATATGCCTGAGGCACACCCACACCTCTCAATGCATATAGAGAGGTGAGAGTAATCTTCAGCATTTAAATGAATAAGGATTTTGTGGTTAACCATTATATCACTACCGTATCCTAAAGCAAGTAACGCATCTACTGGTCAGCACACTTTAGCCTTCATTCAACATGCAGCACCACTGAAATGCCCTTTTGGAAATAAAACACTGTGAACTGGTAACCTTGAAGTAGGTAATTTTGGAGCTTTATTGAGAAATTCTTTTTAATGTGAGCATGAAATGTGAATCAGACTTCACACATTTAATATGAACTCATTGGTGTGCTATGCTGTGTTAGATAATTACCGTTGTCTTGTGTTGAACACCTCTATTTATACACGCTGCTGCTTTTCTCTTCTTTTTGTGTAGATTCTGACCTTTTTACAGGGGCAAGGCAACCTTTGTTAGCACATAATGACAGTAGACCTTAATTTGTGTTGCTCTGCTGACTCAAAACTATTTTTAAAAAAACCCATCTGAAATAAAAAGTCATATACCAATGTAAAATATTTGGGAAGTGCTTGGCATTTAACAAATGTTTCATTGGATTACATTAAAAATTGCTTTTTCTGGAGACTGCTGTTTCCACCGTGACCATATGAAAAGTGTTTGATGAGCCAGAGGAGTATAGCAGAGAGGAGGCTGACTCTTTTGGAAGGCTCTTTTGCTTCGCTGAAAGGTGAAAATGCTACACACTGTGAACTTTCTCCAGAGACAGTCTTCGCAATAACTGGAAGTGAAAATACAGCTATTTTGACTGAAGAGTTCCTCCCATTTTAAACCTGAAAATGGTGGCATTTATTGATGAGCACTAAGTGGCTATAATACAAGTAAAACCTTAATCTCCAAAAGCCTAAAACATAAAATATAAAAAGGCTTCAGCCTAGATACTGGAGAATTAAAGAGACTGTAGATTATTTATAAGATTGCAAGCAGATATTTGAAATTATTTTTATTTGGAAAGTTATAGTCTAGTTGTCATGAGACAATGCTCCCTTGAAACTCTATGAGAAGCCACTATCTGCTGGAAGTGGTGTGTTGTGGGAGAATCTCTTTGGGCATCAAGAACTGGAAGGCTCCAGTACAGCAATCAGCATTATCTCATGGCAACCCCAAGACATTTCTTTTTTCCTCTGTATGTCAGTGTGTGATCTAGCTTTAAAGGAATTTGAGAGAGCTAACAGTAAGAGCTCATGAGCCCAAGGAAGGAATTTTCCACTAAAATGACAGGAAATGTCTCTCTCATGCTGTAAGGCTCTTCTCCACTCAGGGTTTCTTTGGGAAGGACCACTGTCTAAAGACATCATTACATGACTTTATCCATGCCCTCCGGCCATCAGCAGGGGCATTCAGTCAGAAGCAGATTATGCTCCCATTGCAGATGTGGTTACCATCTCCAGCAGTTTTTCATGGTTCTCCAACTCCTTGGGATCACTGAATCCTGCAGCAGAGTTTCATGCAAAGTCACTTCTGGGCCACCATAATTCCTGGACCCAGATTAAGGTAGCCTTCACCCAACGTTAGGGCAGACAGCAGGGAAGTAATTGACCTCATGGGAGTATTGGTATTCCATTGTAGAGACTATCAAGACAGCCACAAACCAGCAGGTTTCCAAGGTCTCTCATCAAATGCAGGTGTAAGACATATCATAGAATCATAGAATGATTAGAGTTGGAAGCGACCTTAAAGATCACTTAGTTCCAACCCCCCTGCCATGGGCAGGGACACCTCCCACTAGACCAGGTTACTGAAAGCCTCATCCAACCTGGCCTTGAACACTTCCAGGGATGGGGCACCCACAACTTCTCTGGGCAACCTGTTCCAGTGTGTCACCACCCTCACAGTAAAGAATTTCTTCCTAATCTCTAATTGAAATCTACCCTCTCAGTTTAAAACCATTACCTATTGTCCTATTGCTGCACTCCATGATAAAGAGTCCCTCCCCATCTTTGCTGTAGGCCCCCTTTAGGTACTAAAAGGCAGCTATAAGGTCTCCCCAGAACCTTCTCTTCTCCAGGATGGACAACCCCAACTCTCCCAACCTGTCTTCATCAGAGAGGTGCTCCAGCCCTCTGATCATCTTCATGGCCCTCCTCTGTGTCATGGTTTGGGCTGGACTGGCCACTGAAACGAACAACAGATGCTCTCCCCAAGCTTTCCCTTCAGGGAGAGAAGGATGAGAGAGAAAGAGACTTATGAGTTTAAAAGAAACTAAACTACTTTAAAGAAATATTAATAATAGAATAATAAAAAGAAAAGATAATTATATCAAAAAAGAAAATAATGAAATGTATACAATATATACAAAACCAGTACTGAGCTCCCAGGATGACCATCATGTCACTAGCAGGCACTGGGAAAGTCCCAGGCTGGACTCAGTGGTGGATAGGAACTGGATTCTGGATCTGGATTCAGGAATACATGGATCAGGATCAAAGGCAGACAAACAGACAGAGTCCTCCTCGGACGCAGGCCATTAAAGCAAGAGGCCTGACCCTTTGATCCCTCAGCTTTTATACTAAGCATGATGCAGATGGGATGGAATACCCTGTTGGTCAGGTTTGGGTCACCTGTCCTGTCCGCTCCTCCCCGCAGGTGTGACCCCTCCACGCTTTTCCACTTCTGACCCTCCAATGGGGCAAGTAACAAAGTTGGCTGGCCTTGGTTGTTATAGCAATAAGGATAAGCAAGAGCCTCTCTGCATCCCATTCCTTGGCATCAACTATAAACATGGGTCTTATCACTCTGGAATCAGACACTGTCTGAAAAGTATTCCATTAATTTCAGAGAGTTCAGTTAGTTAGATGAGGCTCAACTGAAAAATAAAATTACTAAGAAGAAAGTTGGTTCTGTCTTACCTCAAACCAGGACACTCCGGACTTGCTCCCTTTGTTATGTGGGGGACTTCAGAGCTGGATGCAGTACTCCAGGTGGAGTCTCAGGAGAGTGGAATACAGGGGCAGAATCACCTCCCTCCACCTGCTGGCCTCGCTTCTTTTGATGCAGAGCACAATGCGGTTGGCTTTCTGGGCTGCAAATGCACATTGCCAGCTCATTTTGAGCTTCTCATCAACCAAGACCCTCAAGTCTTTCTCCTCAGGTCTGCTCTCAATCCACTCTCCACCCAGCCACGTGACTGTGGATGACCACAGGTCATGCAATATGCAGCCCTTAGCACCCTACCCTCCTTGGCCTGGAAAAGCTCTTCTTCGCTTTGCAGAAGGGCAGCATCTTCTCTCACTCAAAAAGGAGCAACTACAGAGGTGCCTGGTATGAAAAATAAGATGCTTTCATGGTCTGAGGCAGCTCCCATGTTCTCTGTTTCAGCTTTTCTTATTGTTTGCACTTTTCACTCAATATCTGCAAACTTTCACAACTTTCTCCATGCCTGATACTTCCTAGTTCTCACAAGCCGTTTCCTTCACCCAAACACTTCATAAACGACTCTGTTCACTGCCACATCTCTCAGTAAGGTCTAAGTTTGCAACTTCTGCCATGCTGCCCCTTACGCTTGCAAGTGCCTCTCCCTGTCTGACACCCGGAACCTCCTCCGCTCCACTCTGCGGTGAGACCTCGCTCTGCTTCCTCAGGCCTTGCCAGTCAGTCTTAGTTTAAGCTGAGAAACTCAGAGTGGGTGGAAACTGCAAGGGAGGCAAAACCAGGACGGTGCTGGGAGCAGGGATGAGCTCTCCCATGTCGCTCTTGGCCCACCAGGGAAGCAAGGTTTTTACAACACAGCTCTTTCTCCCAGAGACACTGTTCAGAGAGAAAGCCTTGACTGGTACTACAACCAACTGGTGGCCAAGATAAAGCAGGGGTATAAGAGTGTGAAAGAGGATATGGCAAGTCCCTTAGCTGGCCACAGCAGTCTTCCCCAGGAAAGGCCACTGCACAGCAGACTCATGCCTCAATAGAGTTGCTCTGTCTTGCCACCATTTCCGGGTTTTGCTTTTCCAGTTTTTAATGCTTCATGCTCTTGTGGACAATGATTGCTGCTATTGCTGTATAAATTAGAGCTGGACTATTTCTACTAATTGCTTGCTACAGGCATGTTAAGGCAGGACGCTGAGATCTGGAAGCACAGCCCCGGCAGAGCCAGATATCGGCAGAGCTGTCTGTGGCAGTGGGCTAGGCCAGGCTGCTCTCCCCCTTTCCTTGGGGAAAAAAGGAGTACAAAAGGAGTCACATCTTTAAATGAGAAGTGATGGGGAAGACTGGGAGGGAGAAATCTATAGCTTTAGTAGATTTTACATGGAACATAAATCCTCCTCTCCCTTCCCCCTCTGTGAGCACATTTTTGGGCAGCAGCGTCGGCAGTGCTCTTTCCCTCGGCTGTCCCTCCCAGCACACACTCCCTTTGGCACACAGAGGGGAAAAGCGCATGTTCCTCCCCCAATAGCCTTCAGAAATTAGGTTGGCATCCTTTCCAGAGTCATAAGGAAGCACTGGGATTCACACCCTGTGTGTGTCCCCGCTGAGGAATATTTCTGCATTGTCTGCAACAGAGGTTAAGAGGGGATAACACCAGACGCCGGTTGAAGGAAGCCTTTGTGGTCCCAGCTGCCCACCCAGCCAATGCCATGAGACCTGTGCAGCTCCTGGGTGAGGGTAAGAGCATCAAGCACCATCTGTCTGAGCTGAGCATCTTCTCACCCTGCCCTCTGACTGGATGAGAGGGCATCAGTAGGTTGCGATATTTTAGATGTGGAGCATGCGAGGAGAGAAGCAGCCTCTTCTCCCATATGGAAATGGGGCAGGCATCCCTGATATTTTAGGAAGAGGTCACCTGAGCATTTGCAGCCAGCTCTGCTCTCTCTCAAAGCTTTAAACCTCCAGCTAATGTAAATGACATCCCAAAGCCTCCAAGCCTGGTGGTTCTCATCTTTCAGGCAGATGGAAGGATGGGGAGGACTGAGATATCCACAGCCTCTGCTCGGTGCAGAGTGGGGCCTGTCTGTCCCTGATCACTCCATGCCCCCCTGCACTGTACGGCCCACATGGTGGACCACAGATCAGGAGTGAGCCCATTTCTCCTGTCTGTCAAGTTACTAAGAAATACATTTTGTGTTCCTGCTATTTCATTAGTGGGTCTGGTAGCTTTTAGAATTCAGGTTTGCAAGCTTACCTCTACAATAAATGTTTTGGAAAACGTAAACATTTTTTGATCATTTTGATGAGTTAGTCTGAGGGCTAGGGTTTTAAAAGAAACCCTAGAAGGTGTGTGAACTGCAATAATATCACACGAATTATCAGTGGGATACACCATTCTTGCAGACTGTAGCCTCATGCACCACATGCCTGTCTTGTGGCAAAGCAAAGGTAGCAAGGGATCATTCGTAGTGTGCTAAATGGCATTTCCCATACACTGTGTAAAGTTTCCTTGCTTTGCTATGTTGGCAAAACCCCTTCCCATGGCATGTCAGGATACTTTCTCCCCTGGAGAGTGGGATGCATTAGGCTACAGGGACGGGGGAAAAGGTGTTTCCTGTCTCTGCACTGGAACTAGCTCTGCCCCACTCCTATCCCTGGGGTCAGAGGGGGACAAGAAACAGGGGGGACAGACGTGAAACCTCTGCTCACACAAACAGCACACCCTGCATCATGGGCCCATGTGTAAGCTGTGCTCTCTGTAGCTGCTGTGGGTGGGAAGCTCTCTCTGCCTGCCAGCCCATGCCCAGGCCACCACAGGCTGCGGGTCCTGTGCAGCAGCACATCCTGCCTCTGGCAGGACTTGAACAGGAAAGCCTGTTTGGGTGGCCCTGTGAACCCACCGGGAAGTGTTGGCAAATGCACAACTAACCTTGCTGTCTGAAAAAAATGCAGAAGTTTGGGTAAGTCTCCAAGCTTGTCAATGCTGAGGTGTTTCTGGCTATGGAACCATAACATCTTGTCTTAAAGCTGGTAGGAAACGATTAAAAAGTGTCTCAACACTAGTTCTCCAGGGAGTTTCTAGCCCTCGATGCTCAGAGCAAGGCTAACAACATGGGAGGTGTCAGGCAGATGGAGCACTGCACTGCTGAGCTCAAATGGGGAGGCAGAGAGTGGGGTGCCCACGAGGGATGGTGGGAGAGCATCTTTGATCTCTTTTCTTTATATATATGGGAGAGCTGACAGCATGAAGTATTTCTCCTTCTTGCTCTACCTTCCCTTCACCTAAGCAGCAACTCTTAACACAGTAAACACACATCTCAGACGCACTTGGAGTACAGACAAAAAGCCCTACGCACCAGACAATAGAAGGGATGAAGCCAATATACTATATAGCTTTTAGACGCCTATCTCACAGTTTTACTGGAGTCAGACTCATGGTTTGGGAAATTAGAAGAATGAAAATATTGAAATCTATAATTAAAGACAGAGTTGAAAAGCGTCAGCAGCTGCCGTCAAAATGTGCGCTGCAGGCGAAGCAGGATGGGGTCTGCGTGGGAAAAGAGGAAAGGGCTGGAGTGGAGCAGAAATCTTTCCCACGGTTGGATAAGGGTAAAAGGTAGCAGATACAGATATCTGCAAGGGATTCAGCAGACTGCACCGAGCTAAAAAAAAAAGCCTTGTCGCCACATCGTGGCCAAGAGAGACCACTCATTCGTGGCGCGAAGAAAACGGCTCTTCTCCCTCTCCTTCTGAAAAGAAAAGAAAGGAGAAAGAGCTGTACGCACAGGTGAAGGCAAGCTGCAGGGAATTATGTACGAAAATGTTATCAAAGTATGAGAGGGGCACAGCAACCCCGGCTACATCCCGAGGGAAGCGGCGGGGGCGGCGAGGGGGCGGGAGCGGCTCCGGCGCTCCCTCTGCCGGCCGCCGCTGATCCCGGCGCAGCCTGGGCGATCCCCCGTCCTGCGGCGCTCGAGACGGGAAAGCACTGGGGTTAGCGGAAAATGAGCGTTCATCAGGTATAATCCCTTCTAGATCTAGAGCTGGGCTGTTCCTGGGATATAGTCATGCTCGCCTGTACAGCCTGTTCTGCAGCAGTCCCTCTTTGGCACGCACAGCTGCGGGATAAGGCAGAGGAAGGCAGTCAGAGCGACTGTACATGTTCACCGGTGCGGCAGCGCGCATCGCAATCTCACTGAGCCCGCACTTCAGCTCTTGTCCTGATCAGGAGAGCAGCTCTTCGGCATCACCCCCTCTTGTACTGATGGACTGCGCTGCGCTCCTGCTTGCCTTGTGGCTGACGGTGCGTGACAGGGCAATGCCACAGCTGGAAAATTCAGCCTGGCTTGGTGCTCGGGCCTGCCACTCAACTATCCAGACCAAAATGATGGGAAAAGTGAATTTCACATGATGGGGCAGCTCAATCTATCGACCAGGCTGAGCAGCAGCTTGGCGTTGAGCGAGCGCCTTAAAAATGGAAACTTCTTCCCCTGAATGCTGAAATAACCAAACTGCTCCCAAGGCAAAATGCTCTGAAAAAAATCTTGTTGTTTGAAGAAAAGGATTTCTTCACTGAACAAAAGAAGTTCTGATTGTTTATTAGTCAGAGCAGGTCTTTGTAAAGGATTACAGTGTTTTGACTTGTTTTGTCTTCATTTTAAATTCAAACAAAAAATGGTCATGTCTTAATCAAAGTATTTTACACACATTTGCTGAATCAAACCAGGCAACCCTTCCAGCCCTTCAGTGTTACAGTCAGCTTCAGAGCCACTCGTGGCTGCACAGGTGTCCTCAGGAGCTCTGTGGTGAGACCCCACTCTTGCTTCCCATCAGGAGGGCGCTCTGCCAGCTCCTACATCTCTTTTCTTCTCTTCATATTCCCCACATTGCTTAATTTACCCCCTTTATCAGGTATTCCCTGAAGTCCACGTTCTCCTCTCCTGATGTTTATCTGCTCTACCCACAGTTTTACATGCCTGTTCCACCTTCACTGCCACCTCCCGTGACACCTCACTCGCTGCTGCCCAGCTCCAGCTGCATACATCAAAGGTGCCTCTTTGCATCCTGCCTCTTGGCCGCGCCCATGGTCAGTTCTGGCGCCCACCTTGCCCTGTCCATGCTTCAGCCTCTGCCCTTTCCCCCAGTACAGATCCCTGTGGTGTTCTTAATAACCCCAGCTTTGATGATTGAATTTGCTGCGGGACGGGACCAGTTTCTGAGCCAGCCCCTTTCTAAATGGCTTCCAATCGCGTAGATGAGAGTAATCTGGGGAGGTGGGTAGGTGATCACAGTAATACCCGTAGCAAATACAAAAGTAATAACTATCAACCACCCCTTTGACAAGCAGGTCTCCCCAGAGAGCAGGAAAAGGCCAGCAGCGACCCCTCATCCTGCAGGCATAGCCAGGAAAGTAAATTCTGATCCAGATTCCTCTCAACTGCTTTCTTTTAGGCCATTTAATACAAAAAGATTCATATTCCCCTCTTGTGTACCTGGCAAGCCTCCCGTTGCTGCCTGGCAGGTGACAGGGACAAGGACAGGACCCCGCCAGGCGGCTTGGAGCAGCTGCGATGCGCAGCGAGGTGTGTTTGCAGCACACGCACATTAGAGGGCTATCTAATGCAATTATAAACCGCAGAGCAGAAAGGCGCCCGCCACTCCTTCCCAAGGGGCCTGGGGAAAAATAGGGACTGGGTGGGAGCTGGGAGAGGTTTGAGCCTGTAGCAGCTGTATGAGGTGTTGGGCAACACAAGGGCTGGTTCTTGCTATGAGACCAGAAGTGATGGTCAGTTAAAAGACATTTCTGTCATCTGATCTTCATTTCAGTGCAAAGAAAAGTACAGAGGCAGAAGGGAGAAAGCAAGATTTTTAGATGAGCTCATCAGTACCAGACAGTTCAATGTTATGCTGAAATAACGCAACTAATTTGAGGACTGGCCATGCTGACCACAACAGTGTGGGGCTGCAGCAGCAAGTCCTAGTGACCATCCCATGTGATCTCC
Source organism: Burhinus oedicnemus (assembly GCA_008921705.1). NCBI lineage: Eukaryota > Metazoa > Chordata > Aves > Charadriiformes > Burhinidae > Burhinus > Burhinus oedicnemus. The sequence goes on from VFFE01007653.1 coordinate 745,622, forward strand.
GTACCCAGGCAAGTGTAGCCCAGGGTGTAAGACCCACGGCAAGCTTTACCAACTGCACAGATCAGGGCTCTGACTTGCCAGAAGTCTCCTGGGACCTCTAAAATGGACAAAGGGACTAGGTAATTACTGATTTACTAACTATACTCCTGTTTCTGAAGAGTATTGTTTTTACATCAAGATTTTGTGCAGCTCTCATAGACCCACCCTCCTCTTTCCCTTTCCCCATACCTTCTTTCAGCACTATGAGATGAAACCATTAGCTGAGCTGTGTGACTCCCCACTTGTTGGGCTGGAGCAGCACCTTCCAAGCAAACGCAGTGCTCAGAAACCTTATGGCTGGATCGTGAAGAGTGGCTGAAGGCAAACAGATGACCAGGGAAGAGGCTGCCCACAAGATCATAGTTTCCGTTGCTTATACTTGGAAGTGGCTTTGCACGGTATCTGTGGTCATCAAAACCATCCAGGACCAGCTGCCTTTTCCTGCTGTGGCTTGTCTCTCATCATCATCATATGCGTATGGCTTATTATTTGAGTGCCATATTTATCCGCACCTTTCCTGGTACAGTGAAAGGTTCTTCTGGTTATGTGACCTCATTTTCAAAAAATAAGACTCGCTTCCCAGAATCCCAGCACCAAAAGGTCACAGTTTCTCTTTGGATTATAAGTGGTGAATAGGGGAGAATGTATCTGTTTGCCTAGCACTGAGACACCAAGGGCACTGACCCAAGCTCATGAGGTTAGCCCACCATCGAGCTCAATGCAGGGGGAGAGTCTGTTGCCAGCACATCTCCAAAATGCAGTTCTGCGATTTCTCCATTTTCTTTGGTAGCAGTTGCCAGGCACCTGCCACTCTGAGTTAGTGATTTCTACATTATGGGACTGTGCAGGTGTGAATTACTTTAGCCAAGATTGCTAATGCAAGAGAGAAGGCGTAGCAGGTTAATAAGTTATCTTTCTGGTTCCCTCTGAAATGTTTAACGAAGACGTTATCTGCTAATGCAACAGGAAAAATGTCTATTATTACATTTCAGGAAAGTAATTAGTGAGAGAAAACTGGGAGTCACATGCAGAAGGGGAATTAGGCAATTTCCAGACTGAAATTCTCATCCCAGGGCCAGGTGCTAATGTCCCCTCGTACAATGGTATGGAAAGCACCCATATAATAAAAGCAGACAGCAGCTGGCCTGTTGAGCAAAAGTGTAGGAAACATGAAATGAAAGGCTGTGTCTGAAATCCTGTGTGTGCCCTGGGTTAAGTGACCTCCTGTAGCCTTGAAATGGCCACCAATTACCTCTGTCCTGGTAGAGGATCCCTGTTCCCTGCGAGATGAAAGGAGGCTGTTTAACCAGCTTGTCAGTAATGCTAGTGCAGAAGTTTTCATCCTGCATAGATGTAGAGCAACATTTGTTGCATGTTGACTTTAGTTATAGGGTAAAACTTCAGTGTTTTTCTGCTTTGCCAGGTGGCATGCACATGGTTACGTGCCCTCATGCAGGGAAGACACCAGAAAACTTGTCTTCCTATTGTTAATTACCGAAGAGAGAAACTGCAAGTTGAATTGGGCTTTATTTTTTACACAATTCCTGATGTTGTTCCCCAAGAGAAATAAAAGAGATGGCCCAAAGGCAAGTTCCACCTGAGACACCCACCAGATGTTGCCTGAGCTGCTGCAGGGCAAGGCTGGCTGGGCGGCGCGTGGAGCAGCGCAAGCCGCACGCGTTGCATTGCCCACCTGCAAAGGATCTGGTAGTATTGGGGTCAGGGGCTAAGATGTTTTCTGCCTTGTTGAGCATTAAAGATAACGGTACAAATGAAGACATGCTGTGGCCAGCTTTGCTCTTAGGGTACATCTTCCTCAAAGAAAAGCAGGGCAGGGTTTGAAAAAATGGCTGCCTGATGTTATATTCTTAAAACCTTATTTAAGTTTTAAAACTTTAAGAGGCTGGTGAGAGGCAGACATCCTGTGCAGCATCCCCAGATGTTCTACAGCTATTCATAGACTTATTTTCTAACCACAGGCATTAGTTTGAAACAAGTGTGTACGCACTTCCTGGGGCCTCACAAAACCCAGCATGGGCCACAGAGCGAGCTTGGTCTGCTATGAGCGTCCTTATGTCTGTTCCTGTCCAAGTTGTGTTGGGCTAGCTGCACTGCATCATTAGGGGTGACAATTTGCCTGCCCAAGGTCACTCTTTGCACGAGGAAATGCACTATTTCCTCAGGAGAACATATTACTGATTGGGGAAGGCCCCAGATACACCCCTCTACCCCCAGGCAGCTGTTAGGAAGTGAAGAGTGTAATACTAGAACTTCTAACTCTCCAAGAAGATGGTTTTTTACCTTCTTAACAACAGGGAGTTTGGGTGGGCTTTGGCCTTTCCACACCTTTTTCCACAGTTGGAATGGTCTCCAGTCCCCGCTGCAGAGCTGCTTGAGCTCACTCTTGGGTTGGGGTGTCTCTTCATCCTGCCACTCCTCTAGCACCTCCAGCTTTTTGAGGCCCTGTGGAGAATTAGGACCAGACCCTAGGCAGACCCTCTGGCTAGGACATCACAGATGACAGGACCTCACATCAGCCTGTGCCTGCCACTGATGGCCTGAGTTCACCATGGCTTAAAGCACATCTTTTCCTGATGTCAACCGTCAAGCTGTAAATCTTCTGGCTTACAGTTTAATTATTCAGAACTTCACGAGTGTAAATAGATACAGATATAGCAAGGCATTTCATAAGATTTTTGAAGGCACCTTTGTTTTTCGCTTTACAGCTCAAGAGTTGCACAGATCTGTACAAAAGGTCTGAGGCCAATGGTATGAAGTTCAACAAGGCCAAGTGCTGGGTTCTGCACTTGGGTCACGACAACCCCATGCAGCGCTACAGGCTTGGGGAAGAGTGGCTGGAAAGCTGCCCAGAGGAAAAGGACTTCGGGGTGTTGGTTGACAGTCGGCTGAATATGAGCCAGTAGTGTGCCCAGGTGGCCAAGAAGGCCAATAGCATCCTGGCCTGTATCAGGAATGGCAGGACTAGCGAAGTGATCATCCTCCTGTACTCAGCACTAGTGAGACCCCACCTTGAATAGTGTGTTCGGTTTTGGGCCCTTCACTACAACAAAGACACTGAGGTGCTGGAGCGTGTCCAGAGAAGGGCAACAAGGCTGGTGAAGGGTCTAGAGCACAAGTCTTATGAGCAGTGGCTGAGGGAACTGGGGTTGTTTAGCCTGGAGAAAAGGAGGCTCAGGGGAGACCTTATTGGTCTCTACAGCTACCTGAAAGGAGGTTGTAGAGAGGTGGGAGTCACTCTCTTCTCCCAAGTAACAAGTGATAACAGAAGAGGAAACAGCCTCAAGTTGTGCCAGAGGAGGTTTAGATTAGATATTAGGAAAAATTTCTTCACTGAAAGGGTTGTCAAGCACTGGAGTAGGCTGCCCAGGGAACTGGTGGAGTCATCATCCCTGAGGTATTTGAAAGACGGGTAGAGGTAGTGCTGAGGGACATGATTTGGTGGTGGTTTTGGCAGTGTTAGGTTGATGGTTGGACTCAATCTTAAAGGTCTCTTACAACCTAGGTGATTCTATGGTTCTAAAAACCAGCTAACCCTCCTTGCACTTAACTGCCTCGGTTTTCTCATTAACTTGCAGAGTCCCTTCAGTCGAGTGTAATCCCACAGTTTGTCTGTCTTGGTTTTGATGGATTACATGACTAAGTCTTCCACCCTTACTTCACTGGGACATTCTGCCTTTCTTGCCTTGCTCTTTCTTACTTAAAGTTGGGAGTCTTTTCTGTGCCATTTTATATCTCCCCTTTCCAGCATCTTTTCTGATGTCTTTTTCTTTGGCGGTTAGGAACTTTCTGTCTCTGTTTCCAGCCTTCTGATTGCAAATAAGATAAAAATGGGTTTTCTTGAGCAAGAAACACCTGTTGTTGAGACAGGGTGTATCCTAGTAGATCATCATTCTCATCTACCCATATGTGATTTCCTGTAGTCTAATTGTACCTGTTAAATGTCCCAACATATTCAAAATAACAGCAATTCAAAAATTCTCTCATTCCAAGATATCCATCAGAACTCATCTGTTCCTTCTCTGTTGTCCTCCCCCTTTTACCTCTCATTCTCTTCTTTTCTGGCCACCCTAGCAGGCAGAGCAAGTACTTTAGGGCCAATCTCACAGAGCAATGGCATGAGGAAGGTGGATGCAGGAGACACTACGTTTGCTGGTGGCTGGGAGGAATGAGGGATTTTCATACTCAGAGGTGATTTGATGACAAGAGTCCGTGCCAGAAAGAGAAGCCCTATGAGTGAGGGCAGTGAGCTGCATGGATAGACCCCTCAGCAGAAACCTGCCTAGAGATAAGGGAACCCAAGCAATAAGCTAGGAAGCACTTGGTTTTGAGTGAAAACTAGGCATTAATCAGACAATGTTTACTCTGCAGATGAGATGTAAATATATGAGAAAAATTCAGGGACTTGATTGAAACACAGTAGAGCAAGAGGTAACGTGCTAAATGAGTTTGTAGGTGGACTCCTGCGAACAGGAGCTGGGGGGCACAGGGGACAGTGCAACCTGTTCAAGAGTGGTTGAAGATTAGGACTTATGTGGAGGGAGGATAAATTCAGGAGTCACAGTAGGGTTCAAACTAGCACAGAGATATGTGTGTGTCTAGAAAAAAGCAATACCTGGACAGTGATATATCACAATTTGTGTAAAGTATCACCCACCACAATTGAGATACCTCATTCAGGCTGAGATTACATGACCAACTAATAACAGCATCCAAAATGCACAAATATTGTTTAACAGTTTATATAGTGAAATGTCAAAAGAAAAAACTTCACCCCGTATTTAAGGGTCAGCATATAAGCTGAGACAACAGTGTGCTTTTGGTAGGCAGATGTCTGATCATTCTCCTGCAGACTCCTGGTGCAAAGTCTCCAGTGAATTCTGTGGCAGACAGAACTACGACTCACCAGTGCTACTGCGAGGATATTAATGAAATGAATTATTGCAGATGTGGTATCATTGTCCATTGTTTTGTCAAAACTGAAGTCATTCTCTCCCGCTTAGTAAGCGAAAGGAAATAAACAGAAGGAGGGTGTAAGATCATGTCACCACAACTGAGATATTCATGAATATAGTCTCTTGAATATTTATTGTAATTGCAAAAGGAAAAAAAAAACTTCCAACAAAAATTAAACAAACAAAATCCACTTGGTATACAGAATTCACATACAAACAGAATATCCAGTGGAATACACATGGTCTCTACGTCCACATAGAATTAAAACTCTGCACATGGATAAAACTTGTACTTCACATTCAGACAAGAGCTCCCATGGATGTATGCAGAAGATTCATAAAATTGGTTACCCAGCAGCATTTTAAACTAATGTATTTTTTAGAACCACAGTAACTATATTGTAGTAAGAGTCGGGGGACAAGGGACAGATTGATTCCCACCCCTTCACAAACGTATCCTAAGCAGTACTTCAACTTTTCTTCAAGAACAATTCAGCAAGCAAGTTAACTTCAGGGAGCCAGAACAGCTACATATTTTCAAGGTAAGCATTTATCTTTGTGTATGTAATCACATGTCTATGAGGAATAATAAAAATGCTAGGTAAAATTATCTGTCAGCCCTTGAACAGTCAGGTCACTTAGCAATAAAAAGTTTAGGTAAAGCATCCTCAGTCCTGTAGCTGTCTGTATATCTGTATTTAAGTGGTGCCTCATATTATGACTGTTATTTTGTCTGCTGTTCAGCTACAAAGATATCAAGAATTTCCTTTTTTATTAAGCAATCCTAAATTTCTCTCCACATACATTTTCATTTCGCTCTGGTCTGTATAATTTTGCAGAAGTTTTCATGGCGGAAGGTATAAAAACAGGGAGAGTTTTAAGGGCTGCTCAGGTCATTGTGAGTACCATCCTGTGCTACTTAAAGCAATCTGGCTACTTTGCTTTCTCAGAGAAACTATTTGATGACATAGGAAAGGAAACCCATGATACTGGTTTCCAGTAGGCCTTAGAGTGTCATTCTTTTCCTGATCAAGCTAATTTAAAAAAAAAAAACAAAACCAAACCTAAATCAACCTTGCACATTGTCACAAAAGTGCCTCAAATCAAACTAAAAATTTACTTATGTACCTTTTAGTGTGGTACTAATGAAAATAATTTGTTATTAAAATTGTTCAGCAAAACCAGTTACTCCCCTTGGCACAGACTCAGTGGCCCATCTCTATTTAGCAAGTTGCCAAAGCAGATGACACGTTCCTTTGAAACCAGAGATGTAAGGAAAATTAACAGAATGAGTTTCTCCTCTGCAGAGTCTGTGGGCACAGCTGGGTACCCACGACAGATCAGTGATTCAGGGTTTAAGGTCCAAAATGTACCCAAGGGTTTTGCCGAACAGTGATGGCCTTGCTCTTGTGCTTAGAGAACTTCTAGAAACAGGATAACAGGAAAGGAAAAAGAAATTATTGGATGTCTCCTCTTAATGGCATGGTTAGATTCTGGGCTGCATTTTGTTTCCATTTATGCCTCAGCTTTACTGCTAACAGTGGAGTTGTTCAACGTTGAGGGCCATGTAACAGTTGAGTGAAAAGTCTGGGTCAATATATTTAATGATGCATCTTCCATCTTTAGGATCTAAAAAAGTTAAGAAACTTAACTGGCGGAACTGACTAATTAAGGTCACCATCCACTGTGCTGGATCATTTTGACTGTGACCTTCAAGCTGTTCCCAAAAATGTTAGGGCAGAGCACCAACTGAAGTTTGCCGAGTCATCTGCAAGAGTATTGGGTACTCCTATTTAATACTTCAGGTAAGTATTACGAGTTAACTGTATCAGATTAAAGAAAACATGTCCACATGATATTATGCAATGCAGGCAGACAGAGCATGTAACTGATTCTTTAAGAACTAATAACTCACCATAACTGCTGACCTCTAGGAGGTTCTCTTAATGCTCCTAGAGAACATGCTTTAAAAATACAGGCATAGTTTAGAAATGGTTACAAGCATCTTCTGACTGAAAGCGCTGTCCCACTATTGGTGGTGTAACATGATAATTTTCAAAAAGAACACTCACAACTGTAAAAGTAAAATTGACATGCACTTGCAGCAAACATACAAATACCTTTTACCATTGTCTTATATATGAAAAATAGTTTAAATGACTTAAGAGTATTCTTACACTACACTGGTAAAGTGTTTACTATATAAATTTTACTACAAGACACATACATCTACTGGAAATCTTAAGCCACACAGGCATCATCAACAGCTTATCACACATACATGACACTTCTCCCTTTCACACAAGTTTATATACACTGAGTAAATAATTAAATATTGCACTTATTGGCCCATGATTCCTCAGTTTTGAGGTATTCAAAAATAGAAAATGTATCTATTTTTATAACATATTTTCATGCAACATTTAAGACATCTGAATTCCACAAACACTAGTATATATGTTACATATTCTGACAGTCCAACTGAGCCACGACACATCTGACATTACTGACGAAATATTAAACAGGGTTTACAGCACAAACATATCATTTAACAGTAGTTGCAGGTACATGTCAGAATTACTTGAGGAAATTTATCGCCAGAAGTGGTAAGCAATTTCTAGCTTTCATTTCTGCATGTTATTCATGATCCTGAAGTTACTGGAAGATTAGGACTTTTGCTTCCCCGCCACATCAAATACCAGGTACCTTATTCTACAAATGACAAGCTATCTACATCTGCTGGAACCACAGATAATAAACCTATGGTCTGCAAACGAAACGCAGCTGATTTCTGGTGCTAATCACAATTTATGGATAAATTCCATTGCGGCATTTAGGGAAGGCTGCACTGAACATGAACAAGTAACAGTGGCAACTGAATGAATGTAAAAGATATACTGCTGTGTATATGTGTATACTATACGTGTGTAGTTACAATTTCTGCTCTTCAATGAACATCCACGGATAAACAAAGTAAAAAAAAAAGAAGGAAAAAAAAAGAAAAAGAAAAGCTTAAATTGCAAAGTTGCAGTTTAATAAAAAAAACTGGTAGAAATCATTCAAATAATTGAAATGAGTTGCATCTTTAAATAAGACTTGACAAATGATGAACCTTGGAGAATCTGGAGTCAGAGTTTATGGATTAAGAGACTACATGTATGGACTAAATGGTGTAAATCAACACAACCCACTCCCCTGTTGGCACAAGTGAAGACATGTTGCTTTACACCCCCTGAGGGTTTATCTATGAGGACTTACATACTCATGGTCTCACATCTCTAAATCTGCCATCCTAAAGAAGAACTAGGGTCATACAATTTGTGTCTGTCTATATGAAGCAGGCCAAGGAGGAATCCCTCTGTCAGCAGAACAGTAATTTAGCTGATGCCCTTAAAAATGCAAGTAATAAACCTTGCTTCTCACAACCAAATATAGAAAAGAGTAGTGGGGCAGGAAGGTGGGGGGAGGGAATTTGGGAGAGGGGCTTCTTTTGGAATGCAAATGCAGCATCGTTCATCTGCTATTGAAGAAACAAAGGCATCATCATCAGACGTAAAATTTGTGCCACTATTTTTTTCCTAAAAATGACAAACTCAAAGCATTCTCAAAGCTAGGATCAAACTCCAGCAGATTTTGTGCACCCTGAAATAGCACTTCATTCCTAAAATAAACAAGGTGCGGGTGGTACAGCTGAATATACAGAGCTGAGCAGACTGGGAAGAAAACTTAATCTTTCAGACTGGTGCTCTGGAAAGGCCACATAGATGTAGTTGCTCAGGTAGTTTCTCTAGGCATTACATTAAGTATAAGCACAAAGGAACAAACAGTTCCAGGTAACAGTCACATACACAGCTGTTCAGAAAGAATTTTCTGACAGAAAATCAGGCTAGCTCATATGTATTTCAAACACCAAACAAACAGGTCTAAATAAACAAAACAACAACAACAAAAAGATACAGTATTAAGTTAGTTGCTCTATAAGGACCAGAACGCTTTGTGAACATGAACTCTTATCAGAATTGAAAACATGCATCTGAAGATTCAACCCAGCAGGACTTGCTAGCTGTTTGGCAGGTCAGTGCCGGGAGGCACCACAGGAACCAGTCACATCCTGTGCTCTTGTATGCTCCCAAGGTATTTTCTGAGCACCAGTTCAAACACGCAGCAAGGCAGACACTGTCAGAGCATGATAAGGCTGGTGCATTACCCATGCACAGGATTAGCCTGCTGCTAAAACTTTAGTCTAGATCATAACTTGGAAAATGGGTTGTGCAGTATTACTTCAGCTGGCACTATGGAGCTCAGGACCCTTTGCCCAAAGGCATCTAATCTCTCAGAAACTTAACATGCTCTAAGTGTCAACTGCTGTGTCTCACCAAGTGGTCGAAATCTCAGCTGAAAGAGTTATCTGTGGCTGAACTAATAAGGCTCCATAACATTCAGTCCTATTGCTGTGCTGAGAGTGACAACAAATTAGTGTGAAGTGTGCAAGTACATTTTCACCATGAATCGTGATGAGGCTGAATGTAGTTTTGGATCTCCTATACTAGGTTTCAGTTTAAAGATCCAGCCCTCTTCTATCACTGATATATAAGTCTTTTTAGCCTGGTACTTTCTCTTGATGGAACTGTGCTACACCAGTGGGTACATCAGGGATCTGACCAAATCCTGCTTGTCTCCTCCAACAATTCATTATCAGTGACTATTGGCTATGTGTGAAGAATGAGCCATTGACTGTTTAAATTTTGGCCCTTGATCAGGTTGGGATGGGATTTCCAAAAATGTTCAGCCTCTTGCATTTAAGAAAATGGTAGTTCTATCACATAAGACAATAGGAGCTGAACAAGATTGAAGGAGCTGAACTAGATTGACAAAGGCTGCTTTTGGATATCCTACCCTATGAACAGGCCAAGGCATAAGTTTAAATAGAATAAAAATCCCATTCCTGCTAGTTACCTCAGAATTCAAACTAGATTTTTAGAATGGCTGGGGAAGTGTTAGTAAGTTACTTCTCAAAAGACTTTCTGTCTTTCGTGTTTCTCTACAATAGTCAGGTTCCATGTGAGAGAGCTACTGAGATCGTGATGCTCCTGATCTAAATGTGAGCAAACCTTATCGCAGAAAACTCAATACTGCTGTGAAAATGCGGCTGCAAAAGCCAACCTGTGATGGAAAATCAAAGTCTACTTTTCCAACAGTAGATAACCCTGATTGTTAAGAAAAGGTCTACTTGAACTACACATTTTCAATTTCAGAGGAAAGTATGATAGGATAAATTGGGTTCGATGGGACATCTGCAGATCATCCTTCCCAACCTCCTGCTCGAAACAGTGTCAACTAAGAGGTCTGAGCAGTCTGTCCAGGGCTTTAGCCAGTCTGGTCTTGAAAACCTCTAAGGGTTTGATGTGAGCACTTGAAAAATTAATCTGACTAATTCTGAACTCTATGACAATGTCTGATGGTCAACACAGAGATCCTAGGAGCTTTTAAATACTGACTGGTTCTGCTGCAATCTAATGAACAATGTTACTCCAGCAGCTGCTACCCCCATCCCATGCAGAAGGTCAGATACAGTGGAGGCCTGGGAGGTTAGTTGTCTGAGAAATGCGAAGGAGAGATTCTCCCTCTTGCTGTTACTCTTCTGCCCAGACTCTTGATGTAAAATGAAAAGCAATTAATTCATCCTATTTAAATAAAAATTTGTCTATCACTCAATTTGTTTAAAAAGATACATGTTAATAATGTATTGTCACGACTGATCAGAGTCTACATGGTCATAAAGAGGCAGGGAGGGTCTGGAATTCATTGCTATGGAGTACAAGCAAGGTGTGGCTGTAGCAAGGGTTATCTTGGGGTCTTTTTTCTTTGTTACAACATGTACAGGAGATGACCATTTTGCAGCAAGCATCCCAGAGCAAAGCTGGAAGAATACCTGGACTTACAGCCATGCTGCATGATCTAGGATATGCCCAAGCTCATGTAAGAAGTGACTATGTCCTTCTATCTTCTTGCCTTGCCTGAGGTGGCTCAGGCTAATAATAAACCTAAACCTTGTCTAAAGGACTTGAGGGCTGAAGCTGAGTGCTGTCTCAAGGCTTCCCTGCTCCTTTTTCTCCAGCAGGAATAACTGCACATAACAACAAAAGGATGGAAAACTGCCCACAATCTCACATAAACCTTCCTCAGCTTCTTATCACTTCTTTTTCCAAAGCAGCTGGTACCTAGAGGGTGACGAGATATTAATGAAAGTCTTTCAGCACAGTTATCAACATGTTGCCTTAGATGGAGGAAAGAAAAGCAGCATTCCTGGAGAGAGGCAGGGTTATGGTTGGGACAGCACATGCCTCTTCCACCTGGCTGTTCATCAGCCCCAAAGACGACAGCGCTTTCTCTTCATGGCAGTAAAGTAGTGAAGTCCAGTCTCCACATCTACTAGGAAAGCAAGTGCTTAAGTAAACTAGCTAATAGAACAGACATGGTTTAAAACCCCAGACTGAAGACAGAACATTTATTCATTTAAGTTAGGCAGCCAATGTAGAGCTCTGATGGCATATCAATTTTACATGTGTCTATATGCCTTATTTGGAAGCAATTTTTACAGTGTCAAAGTGTATGTAGGTTATTTAATCAGTAAAAAAAGTGTCCGTTTTCTCTTAGTGTGTTTCAGGAGTTATATAAATTACCTTCAAAAAACCAATGTGTGTAGAGGGATTTCTTTGCAGTTGTGAGCAGTTTGCAGTACCTTGTGTTACTTCCTTTTTTAAATTTGTCTTCTGATTTTTCCCATTGCAGACAGTTTAAGAAATGTCAGCCTTGTCCTAAATTCTGTCTGTAATTGGAACAATAACACAGTTAACGTTTCTTCAATTATGCCGCTTAGTTAAAAAAATGTTACTGTGATGCAAGTAAGCAGTTGTATAAAGTACTCCAGGGCACAGATACAAGAAACTGCCGCCAATTACGAGAGGAGTCCTTTTAAAAACTCTGAAATATAACTATTTTTAACACTTTATTAAAAAACAATTTAGGTACTTTGTTCTGCTGTCTTCACAGCCTTTTGATGAACTTAGGAATGCATTCAGCCTAACATTACAAATGTTGACAGTTTTCTATTACTCCTAAAGTTTTTAAAAATCTTGTGAAATTCTGATTGTCTTGTCAAAATAGATATCCTCATCAAAGCAAAAAGGAGGTCAAACTCCAGTTCACTGACACCAGCAGCCCTTCTGCAATAGGTCTGAGTAAAACACAGGCATTTGTAGCCAGCATGGTGATGGTTGTCTCAGTGACTGAATGGGAGATGAAATTCCTGAAAACTTGAGTATGCAGGTTCAACAGCAACATGACAAGACAGTGTTTGGCTATGAACAACCTAGTGTAACGGATTTGGCTCTGTCAGGGGTAATACAGAACTATGTGTTTAATATCTCATGGAGGTAGAAATGGAAAGAGGTTGTCAGCTCTACACTACTGGGGTAGGTACTACTGGGATCTCTGCAATGATGGAATGAGAAATTAAGTCCAGTTTCAGAAAGGCATTACATAGACATGCAGCTCCCATGGAAATGTAAACATCCTAGCTATCCAAACAGGATGAAGTATTTAATATCTCTGAGGGTCTGCACTGAATATCCACATCCAGTTGGAAACTCACAGGAAATTTTGCTGGCTTTGGGTCCAGGAACTAACTTCTTTCTAACTTCTGCAATTTCCATGATGTGTAACATAATGAGTGTAGATTGGCCAAGGCAAATACACTCCAGGAAGTGTCCTCTGTACAAATGATCTAGACAGAATGAGGGAATGGCTCACTAGAGGAATACTTCTAAAATGATCTTCAGTCAGGAGAAAATATAAGTGGCATCAGGAAGCTTATTCTAAAACATCTTGGCCACTACCCTAAGGATTCAACTATATAATTTGAAACTGATGAAGCAAGAGTCAATTCTAGGCAAATATGGTCTAAGGACATGGCACCAGCTGAAGTAAGTGTAATGTAAAACATTTAGTAAAAAGAAAAGAGAATCTAATAGCCATCCTGCATGCAAAAGCCAGATGCTAAAAATGGGTCATCCTTTCAAACTAATAACCTCTCCATCTCCATATGCATACTCAACCAGCTGCTGATGTAAAATAAAAGACTTTTTCTCCCAAATAAATTAATAAGACAGTATAAATAAAGGCATATAGACCATTCATAAATACTCTGTTGGCAACAGAACCCACTGGAGCTGCATTTGCTGACAGCTGCATTAACAGCCGCAGCTGGGCTGCTGTGGAGGAGGGGTGTCCTTTAGCCGTGTGTTCTGCTTGCTGGCAGCAATGGTGGGATCTGTCTCCAGACTTTCCGACATTTTGTCACAGATGATATCCACGAGTCGCTCAAATGTCTGCTTGACGTTAATGTTGTCCTTGGCACTTGTTTCAAAAAATTCAAATCCTAAGAAAATAAACAACACATGCATGTTTGATGCATATTCCAGTATCTCTAATAAATATGCAAACTTCCCTTGGGCAAGGAAGAGTGGAGAGACACTCAGAAAGCAAACGTGAGAGCACACATATAAAAAAGTGATGTTGCAAGAGCAGTTAAAATTGTAACACAATCAGAATAAGTATACTAGTGCTATTTGCTTTATACCAAGCCAGATAAAATCAGGGCTGGCCCAAATACATTCCCAAATACAAATTCTACTTTAAAACAATTTAATCTAAAAATTGACACCAGTTTGAGAGTATTGTTATTTTAGAAATGCTCTATACATCCAGCCATTGGGAAGGAATAATCTAATGCTCCTTCTCTAAATATTATGTTCCTCTGAGCATTATTCAGCTGGAATCAGCCACTTTCACCGTGTCATTAATCTGGTGCCAAAACAGACAACTGTGTTTGGAAATAAACAGGTGAAAAACCAAGTGAGACAAGGAAAGATTTCTGCAATTTGATAACTACTTGTGTTAGAGGTGAATCCATGGGACCAAAGGCACTCCCAACCCCACAAACAAAACTAATAAAAAATTACGCAAACACATATAAGGAAGAAAACTTTCTTAATTAATTCATATAGAAGGACTTTTTATCTATCCATTCTCAATGGCTACTCCAAAGGCAAAAATCAGAGCTATCCTTAACCCGGAAGGGACACTGGAAACCTTTATGGAGCCGAGCCAGCTTTCCTAAGCTCTCTTCTCTGCCCCCATTTGTCCTGTGTCTCATCTCCCACGTGTGCCTCCTTCATCTAGGCCAGGCTTGCAAATTGCTGGTCAGCCTGCAATCCAGCAGGCTTCCGCCAGCACTGGGTCTTGCCATATTCTTGCTTCCTTTGTAAAACATTTGTCTTTTTTCATTTGTTTGTTTTCTAAGCCTTTTCCCCCATGCTCCACCTTTTCCCACAGTTACCACATTGCTCACCTGAGGGTTCCCTGGTAACTTAAAACTTTCTCCTGCTTCTGTCTTTTCACTACCTTAGGGTTCAATATTAAAACAGTTTACAAAACATCTAATCCACTGGTAATTTTACAGAAGTAGCTTAGCCTTTGCACAACTATTTTGATTCTTTCTGATTAAATCTAAATAACAATGTATAACTACCAGAGTTTTTAATTATGAGAAAAATCCCAGTAAGAAAATGTCAGTCACTTGAAACTCTTGACAGAAGGGCAGAAAACAGCTTTTTGTTGTTTTGTTTGTTGGTTTTTTTAATGTTGTGTGTGTTTTCTAGTGAATGGTCTAATATATTTCGAAAGGCCACTTGAAATTTAAATGCAACTACTTCGATCACATTAGTATGATGCATTCAATATGCCATCTAAACAGGATTTAAGGTGCACATTCAGTTCTGTAACTGCTTACCATGTAGCTTTTGCATGTTTGAGTACTAGCCTAGAACTACAGAAGATAATTATATTTAGCTTGGCATAATATCCTAACACGTGCTAATAACCAATGCAAAAACATAACTCTATGTTCTGAATTTTCTTTGTTTTTTTAATTTACATAAGGTGCCTTGTGTTGAAATGTCATGAAGTGCTAAATTATTTAAATGCATAGGAGCTAAACACAGGCCAAAGTTAGTGTTCATAGGTAGTTTAGATAATAAGAGGTAGAAATACTGTACAGGGATTTAGTCATACAACTTCTATTAATATCAGCAAGAAGCATAAGGATAACCTCACAGGTATGAGTATACATTGCCATGAAAACTTTTCCTTTCGACATTTCTCTGGAAAGCAGGAAAAATGTACGTAATAAAAGACCATATACAGAAATCATATACTGGGAGGAAGTTTGAATCTACATGTCATTCTTTTAGTTCAGCTTGGCTTACACATCTCCTTGGTTCTAAACTAGAAGGAAAATGGGGAAAGTCAGTGTAGCCTCACTTGCTGGTGGCTTCAGCCCTCCTGCAGAACTCCATGCAGGAGAAGACTGTTCAGATTGCTTGGGGACTGCTTGGGGTAGGAAGATCCTCCATATTTTCAGTGCTCTGTGTTGAAACTCAGCTGCAACTCTAGCACAGCAACACAGTCATAACCTTCCACAGGTGTTAGTGTCTGCTCCATGGGAAGCAGGAGGAAAGCAGATGTTCCAAAGAGGAACAGGCAGGACCAGAAGGCAGAAGGGTTGAGGGACAATGAGGAATGGCCTTGGAGAAGACAACAGAAAGAAGGATGAATCTTAAGGACATTTCTGAGGGGAGAAGTTTTTACAGATAAGATGACAGAATAACTGGCACATGAGATGATCATGAAATGGCAGATATGACAGGTAGGTCTGGACAGAGAAAAGCAGAAAGTGAAAGGAAAATAGTCACAAAGAAGAGAGGAGACTGATGTCAGGGAATACTGTAACATAGACAGGATCAGGAAAACAGACCCACTACGATGGTGAGGATATTCTGCATAAGAACACCATGAAAAACTTACAAGCACCCATTCTCCAGTAAGATAGAGACTTACAGAGTGTTCAAGCACAAATGTATTTATTCAAATAAAATGAAAATAGACACTACAGCTGTGGTGACATCTATGGAATTTCAGTTACAATTTTGATATACGAAGGAAATTATAGTCACAGTAGTTGTGTAGCTGAGTGTCAGGCTATGCCTGTATACACATCCCATCAACCTAGTCATTAATTGCCTGGGTGATCCAGTACCTTTCCAGCTAGGCCCTGCATAGATGAGACAATGCATTGACCTGTGAGAAAGTGATTGAACCCTCAGCTGCCTCCACAACAAAGTATTTGCTTTATTCTTTACAGGAACTGTACAGATGGGAATTTTGGACAATCCTGGAGATTCCCCCCAGCAGCCCCAGGCCAGCTGATAGGACCTATTTATATGCTTAAATGTGCCGATAAACATCCTAAGTAGAGAACAGCGCCATGCTGGTGGGCTCCCCCCAAGACAGTTCCTGCTGTAGAATGGATTCAGCTGCACATAGGTAAGACTTGTAGTGGTCTTTGGAACCTGTTCTTGCAAATGCAGAAATGGTCACACAGAACAGTCTTTTGAAGCCAGTTAAGATATTTAAGATATGCTTTGTGCACAGTTTAAAGTAATCACTGCCAATAGATCATGGTATGTAGTGGGCAGGTAGGACCAGCTGGATTACAAGAATTCAACAGAACAAGAGTTCAGAGTCTCATCTGATGCAGCTGAAGACACCATTGCAAAGACCCTTGCAACAGAAGCTCTTGATGCCATCTGGATAGTAACTGACTGTCCTGTGCAGGAGATTCAATTCCCCGCATGAGTGTTACTGTATGTAAAATATCCCCAAAAATTAGAGCGGTGTTTCTTTTTTTTGTTTAACAGAAACTCTGTCTGTGGAACAGTTTCAAAGAGATAGGGAGCATTTTTCGCAGCAGATTGTGCCTGGAATAAATACCTGAATTCTGGTTGTTTTCCATTTTGTTATCAAGTATTTTGCAGACCTTTTTCACTGTGACCTCTCCGTCTGGCTCATCTTGCAATTATTTTACTAATAGTGCTCAGAGACCTTAAGCTTCTAAAATGCCTGTGTATGAGGGCCTCAGATCTATGCCTTTTAATACTTCAGGTTTTTTCCACTGCTTGTTATTGATGGAGAGAAAAGATTTTCCATGTAAGTATAAGCCTGAAGTGAGGCAACTCTCTGGTGATGCTCAGGGCAGCTGAGCTCAGAGAACATCATGTTCCCACCACCTGTGATGATCTGTACTACCGATGTGGATGAGGCCGAGCAGAGCAGATTACTGCAAAGATAGGACAAAACCCAAGAGATAAGTGGGTAGGCAAGGCAGAGGAGAGCTGAAACTGAGAAAATCCAAAATATCAAAGTTCTGCCTGAACACGTGAACAATGTGTGTGGAACATGCATCAGGATATTCTAATTTAAATACCTCTTTTGTGTTTAATTTAATTTTCCCTTTGATGTCCTTACATTCTGTCTCTTTCCCTTATCTACCTTCTTCCCAATAGTACTGACTCAAAGAAAGCTGGCAAGCTCTCAGCAGCCCCTGCAGAGCACTACAGCAGCAGGGGCCAGCCAGGACACCAGCGTGCTGCTGTTGTTCACCCAGTGAGCTATAATGCACACAGAGCAGTTTAGGTAGCCACCCTGGAACACAGGAACAGCCTGAAATACTTTTGTTCCCTCTCTGCCTCACACTGGTTCTGGCTCTGCAGAGGATCCTTTGTCAATGCTCATTCCCACTTGCTTATGCCTGCTTTTTAAAAATAAGGAACAAAAAAAAACCCCAAACCAACAGAAAGCAAGGCCATATGCAAAGGGAAGAACACTCTGCACCCTGTCATCTTCCTGAGAAAATGTGACATCAAGAGGACACACTAGCTAGAAAGTTTTAAACACAATTCCACAGACAATACACACTGTGTTAGTATTTTACCAGCTGATCACGAAGACCTTCTGGTTTCAGAGTGCTTGTCCACAACCAAGACAATTTTATTTACCACCCCTGAGGTTATATTATGTTTAACAGGTGTCCTCAAGGTTACGTTCCTGCAATAACTATCCTTCCTTCAAGACAAGTTTGAACTGTGATTCTTAGTGCTGCTCTTGCCAGTGCCCTGTCCAATCCAGTATTTTGAGGAGTAGTAGGAGACTGCAACGTCAGAGCAAGAAGTGGCTAAAGGAAGCTGCTCCCTTTGTAACACAGTGGTATACAAAAGGCAAAATCTAGGAAGCCCTGGGAATGAATCATTTAACAATGGCATAGTACATAAAAGAGAGGAACTAACAATGTCTTGTTTTCTTGGATTTGCATCCTGTGAGCAGTTCTGTGGGGGCACTGGCAGGCACTTACCTTCTTGCCTGCTGTGAATAGTACCTAATAAGGTTTCCATTCATATTGCAGGCTGCCAGTCAAGGCAACTGCAAGACCTTTCTCCTCTGCTCACTTGTCCACTTCCTCAGAACTTTTAATATCTTTGAGAACTCTACCCCTCTCTCAAAGATAGACAGACACATACTGGGCTGAAAGTAGCTGGTGACCATTTCTGTTCTTCAAAGCACCTCCTACACCAGCAACTATGTTAGCAGATCTAGTTACACTCTGCTCTGCTTTGGAGACCATTGGATGGGACCCCTGCTGTCCAAACAAGCGCAAGGGCTGGACTATGTAGAAAAGTATTAAAAAAACATTAGTTCCCCCAAACAGGACTTTGCTAATATTACTCCAGCAAAGAGCAGTACTTTAGCACCATTCAGGATACAGCTAGTGTAAAGATTGCTAACAGAAATGCTAAGGTATTTATCCAACCTTTAGAGTGGCCAAATTTATTTAAAAAATAAGCTAAAGGGGGACTCTCCGCTGTGACAGAACAGACAGGCTTGAGGGGCAGTTACTGGCAAGGCTGTAGCAAACACCTTTTCCAGTCTTTCAGAACAGAAGGTTTCCATATAAATTCCAGTTGTACTGATTTTGATTGTGGCTTCCAGACACCTTTTAAATGAGTGCATTTGGGCAATAAATTAGATTCTTGGCAGAGAAATTTTTTTTGTTTGTTTACATGAGACATTTGTTGAGCAACCACAATCCCTTAAATTGTCATTAAGTAACTTTCCTGCAACGCAGCTCCAAGTGTGTGAAAGCAATGGCAGGTTGGCATTTCTCCCTTGTAAAAAATCATCCTGGGGACAGAAGCCTTTAGTTGCTCTGCCAATACCCTGTGTGTGTTGTAACTAAACAGAAGACTCTGGTGTTTGTCAGTGCTGTCAGTCTGTCTCCTTCCTCCAGCACTAACATTTGCCCTTTAAAAAGGGCAAATGTTTTAGCTTTAAAAAGAGCTAAAAAACAGTGAAGGGGGGAACTATGAACAGGCGTGTGCCTGCACAACCCAATTATTTTCATTTTTAACGCAAAGTTAGACGCAGCCATATATCTGTGCTCGCAAAGCTGCTGGCGACCCTGCCTTCTGCACCACAGCCTCCAGCCAGCCACGGAGGCAAAACAGAACAGCAAGTTCTAGCAAGCTGGGTACTGAGGTGCCAAGTCCCACTTGATTCCTGATTTAGATGCCAAAATTACAGCCCTAAAAATGACTCTTCAGCTGCTGCCTAAACTCACAGATGCTGAATGTACACATTACTGCCCAAGGCTCATACCCCAAGGCAAGTGAAGATTCACTCCAGTTCTGATGCTGGGGAGTTACTGTCTTCTGCACCAGTCCTAGCAGGACTCAGAAACCAGTCATGTTCCTGCCCCATCTCAGCAGCAGGCTGGTCTTGCAGGCTTGGTCAGATCGCACAGAAGTGCTGGATGCTGAATTGCACCCTGTATAAGCAGACGACACTGACAAATGCTCCGCTTTCAGGCTTGCTGGGGTGCTAAATGGGTTTTATTTGAAGAAATCTAATCACCCCTGAATCATGTCTCTGGCATCTCCCCAGCACAACCATCATGCACATACATGCCTGAGCCAAGAACAAAATAAAACAAAATAGGCAAGGCAGGCTGATTTTGGTTTGAAGTGAGAAATTTTCTTCTTGTTTTTGGTGGAATTTATTTTCAAAGCACTGGGAATCAAGAGAAGGAAAGAAGGAAAAAAGCTGAAAGTAAAGACTTTAAGGAAGAAATGGCCCAAAACAGATGAGAAGAGAGAAGATGGAGAGTGGAAAACCATCCCAAAATATGCAAAATAAGGTATGTGTTAAAATCTGAGCGGCAAAATGACTGCCTCTCCGAGTGACAAACTGTGGAGGTGCACTGAAGCCCCAGGCACTGCTGATGCCAGGGCACACAACATTCAGATCCCTTTGAAGGTGCCCTGAATGCAGCGCGAAGGCTGGCTTCTGTCAGCCCTTGCAGAAGGGGCTGTGAGAGCTCACCCAGAAAGGGCCTGTTTCATTTTGTTTCCTGATATTGGTTGGTGGCCTCTGGGAGAGACAGTGTGCCAGGATGTGTTTAGAAAGCAGGTGAGTGCACCCTAAGACACACTCAGATGTGCTGGTGCCCCCAGCCACGGATGACCCCGGGTGGCAGAGTGCAAGAAATGCGGAGGCACTGAAAATCTGATGGGAAGGGCACTGCTCTGAATAGTGCTAGACAGAACATAGAGCCAGATGTAGATTTTAGCGGGACGTCGCACTAGATGATCACCAGAGGTCCCTTCCAGCCAACATTTCTATGATACAACAGCTCTGTTTCCCAGAGCCTTAACCAACTGGAGCCAGGAAGGTGGGATAGAAAAAACAGGACCTTACAGAAAAGGTCCCAGACATTTGCGGCAGATCTTGCAGTACCCCCCTAGTACCTGGTGCAGCATGAGAACAACAGGCATAGTTTGGACCTATGGCAGGATTGTACTTTTGCAGCAGCCCTGGGGAGGGACCTGGTCTTAAAGATATAAAATACTCTGTAATGGCAGTACTTGCAGTTAAAGACTAATGAGTGCTGAAATAATTTGTAGCACACACATAGCAAATAGGAGTTGTACAGAAGCACAGAAGCAACCAGAGAACATATAAAATTATGTACCTAATTTGCACACACAGCAAAATGTCATAAATAAATGGAGAAAATACATGTCAAACTATATATGCAACTGTCCATTTGCACGCGCAGTTACTCAGAGTTTATTCAAAGCTCGGTGTGCACCTCTGCCTGCTAATCCTTTGCCAGAATGTAGATCACAATATATCAGACAGACCACAAATAAAAGGAATCAAGGAATTCATGCCATCTGTGAGTCTTTTTTTTTATTCTGTGCTGACAAGTGACACCAAACTTTTATGAACACACGAAGCTTTGAAGTCAGCAGAGATGCATGAGCTGAATAGGTCAGAAAAGCTGTGTGAGTAATGCACCTGGCGAGTGTGCATGCATTTTGCTTCCAAGAAATTTCAAGCCTTTTTTATTCAAATGCTTTAAAGCATATAAGTCCTGACTATATTGGGGTTTCACTTAATAGCCAATGCATATAGTGTGAGCAACATTCAGGAAGAGACAAAATAGCATAAGCATTATGTTCCATACCCTTTTTTGTAGTGATTAATGAGTAAACTTATTTAAATGTGTTTGCTGTGATTCCCATGTCAATATTAACATTACGTTAATTGGTTCTCTCTACTGGACAGTTTGTCACATTCCTGTATTTTCTTGGTATGATACCTCTGTGAGATAAAGTTACATGACTCAGCTGAATTTATTTGATCCTGTCTGTTTTTACCTCGTTCTAACATTACTCTTTTAATGATGTTAATATGTTAAATAAGCATGACTAATTTCTGAAGAAAGGATGTATCACTTACAAAAAGTACTGGATAGGTTTACAAGGAATGGCTAAGGTGTAAGATGGTCTTTGTGACTGGAACAATGAAATAGTCTAGGAATTTCAGCTTGGAGAAAAAGAAGGGGTATGATAGAGGTATCCAAAACCAATGGTGTTGCAGAGCAGGTTAAAGCAAACAATTGTTCACTATTTCTCAGCAAACAATTGTTCATTGTTTCACCTCGAGGGATGTGATTCTGCCCCTCTACTTGGCTCTACTGAGACCTCACCTGGAATACTGTGTCCAGCTCTGGAGCCCCCCACATAAGAAGGACATGGACCTGTTGGGCTGAGTCCAGAGGAGGGCCACAAAGATGGTCAGAAGGTTAGAGCACCTCTGCTATGAGGACAGGCCGAGAGAGTTGGGGTTGTTCAGCCTGGAGAAGGCCCTGGGGAGACCTTCTAGGAGCCTTCCAGTACCTGAAAGAGGCCTTCAAGAAAGCTGGAGAGTGACTTTCGACAAGGGCATGTAGTGACAGGAAGAGAGGTAATGGCTTCAAACTGGAAGAGGGTAAATTTAGATTAGATCTCAGGAAGAAATTTTTCACTCTGAAGGTGGTGAGACACTGGAACTGGTTGCCCAGGGAAGTTGTGGAGGCCCCATCCCTGGATGGCCCATCAAGGCCAGGTTGGATGAGACTTTGAGCAGCCAGGGTTAGTGGGAGCTGTCCTTGCCCATGGCAGGGGGTTGGAACTAGATGATCTTTAAGGTCCCTTCCAACCTAATCCATTCTGTGATTCTATGAATACAAGAGTGAGGAAACATCAGATAAAACTAGCAAGTGGCCGATTCAGAACAGAAGCAGATAACTCAGATAAACTGCATATTTAAAGGATGTTGTGGATGGTAAGATTTTAAATGATTTCAAAGACATCATTGGACAAGTCCATACAAAAAAATCATGAAAGGACTACTGAATATAAAAATACTCCCTTTGGTTCGTAAGATGCATGAGCACAGTTTGCTACAGTCTGAGAAAGTATCACTGTTTGTTTGCCCTTTTATACCTTTCACAAGGCACCTACTTCTGGCCATTACTGTAGGTAAGGTAGTACGCTGCTTGCAGCTATGATCTATGATGGTATCACCAGTGTCATGCCCTATGTCATTAACAAAAAATGTAAAAAATCTAAAATCAAAATGAGACAAATTCTGTATTCATAAACTATTAATTTCCCTTCAAGGTCAGATCTGGTTTTCTTAACCGTTCCTTCTGCCCTTTGAGAACTTCCATTAGTGTTATGAGAGAGGTACTTGGAACTACCACAGGATACTTGAATAGTTTAGCCAGACTTTCACACGTAATGAGGCCTATTGCTGGTTGATCTAAACCACTTGTTTGGGTTACACTTGAGAAATAAACCAGCACTGAGATTTAAGGAAATGATGGATCACATCTTGTTAATAAAATTGAAGGCCACACTTTTCAAAGAGGTCAGCAGTCACACAAGAGGCACCATTTTCCAAGAACTGTTCTCAACAGGACACCGTGTTTCCTGGGGTGTTAAATGCCCAGTGCTTTTTTTGACCTTTTGAAAACCCGGCCCAAAATGTACATGTATTCATTTTCTCAGTGACTTCAAATAAACCAGGGCTGAGAATAAAACCACACTTGAGAATGGAGTGTTTCACAACGTGTTCTTTGTACAGCACTCGTGTTGTGCTTGCTTGTAATTGTGGCTGTAATCAGTGTTGCAGTCCATGGCAATCAAAGGGCCCACAGTCTTAAAATGTCTTGCTGGACACAAAAATCTATATTGTTATTTTTAAAACTTGCCCGCAAGAGATGTTATCAACTCATTGGCAGAGACAAGAGTGTCCCAACTGTTTGACACAACTTGTGCCCTTCAAACTGGCCAACATGGCCAGAGCACTTACTATAATTCAGGGAAACTTATTCTGCTTTTCCTGACACTACCTCCCACAACCTCTGAGCAGATTTAAGAAATGATTGCAGTTGTACAGAAAACATATAAACATTTGTACGTGCAGTCTGGGTACAGTAAACGACATACTGGATCAGAGCCACAATTTATCCAATACAATAACCTGCCCTTGAGATAGCCACAGGACATATATCTGAGAAAGGAAAACCCCAGAGCAGATAAAGATGGGAACAGAGGATAATCCGCTTCCATAAAGATTGAATTTTAAATCCCAGGAGTTGGAGTTTGCTTTAAAGCCTGAAACATGAGTTTTGATATCTATCTCATTACTTTTTTTTTATTGCAAGCATTGGTTATTACAGCTGAGGATTCTTGACTGTACAACATGCAAAGTTCCTTCTCATCTTGCTGAATTCACAACCTTGAGGATTCCTTGTCAGCTCATTGCATTAATCTTTCTATAGAAAAATAGTCGAGGAATAGAAATTCAGATTAGTTATGTGACTTTAAAAAAAAATAATCTTCAAACTCTACATTGCAAATTTATGTTTATTGCCAGACGTTTTAGTGCCTGGTCTAAATTTGGGGTAGAAGTACACAGTTACCTATTTTGAATCTCTTTCTCCATTGAATACACTTTCCTAGCTCCTATTAAAATGAATAAATATTAGAAATGCTTACAGAGGGAAGAACAGATTACAGAAATATATATAATGTGACAGGTATTTCTGCAAAGAAAAAAATCCTCTATAAAAGCGGGTGCAATGGTAACCATTTTGGTTTTGTTGCAAACAGTTTTAGAGATTCAGTTCTTCACAAATATTGGCATTTTTTCTGGACCTAACCTGCTGTTAAATCTTTTCTGTCACCTTTCAAGGACTAATTTATCATAATTTTTAATGTATACTTTTGAGGTGTGCTTTTACACATACGTAATGCTTACGTTGACAAATGCGATAGGAAGATAAGTTATTCTGATTAAATTACCAGGACAAGCAATTGTACAACTAGAAAAATTGTTTAAAAAAATAAGGTCAGCGAGCTATAAATATACATAAGTTAAGAACCACCAGCACGGGATTATATCCAGCACTGTTACACTGTGAAATGTTAGCACCTCTCTCTGTTTGCCATGCAGTTACTCTTATAACATCCTTTGCACTAAACACCTATATAGGAATAGTGACAAGGAGATCTCAGTTACACAGGTGTTCACCAGACTGAGCCCTTACCTTTTAAAAATAATAACAAACCCAGGCCCAGTACAGCACAGAAAATGACCTCCAACGATACCAGGGTCTGATTTGCACACTTGCTGAGCGTGCTCCCCTGAGATCAGCAAATTTGAAGGGAAAAACAGGCTGGGTAGTAATACTATGGTAATGCTCTGGAGATTTTCCATTACAGTTTGGCCAGTGTCATCTCAAAAACATTTCATGGTTTGAAAGGAGATCACTGCTCATCAGAAACAGAAAGAACAGAGATGTTCACAGCTCCGTAATTTTCTGAGTGGAAAACTTTTGCTTCCCAGAGGGAGACTTTATGAATCAGAGGTTCATGTTATTTACACCTGTTTAAATGTGCAGTAGGTGAACTGTTAGCCGTGGGAGTTGGATATCGACATCTTTCTGTTTTGAATTATTGGTATTGGAAACCATAACCCAAATGTTCTCAGCTTGCAAAAAGGTCTAGTTCACATTTTGAGTAAGCTATTTCTTCAATCTCTCCTCTCCTTTGTTGTTTTTTGGTTTTTGTTTTTGTTTTTTTCTTGGTTTGTTGGTGTGTTTTGTTGGTTTTTTTTAATTTTTCCCTGACTAGGACGTATCTGCCTATAGACGTAACTATCTAATCATATTGTATATATACAGACACACGCCTAATCTTGCTGTTTATCGCAAAGGCCATAACATACTTCCTATCTAAGGAGCAACATAGGAATGCTTTATCAGATATGTCTTTAGTCTAAGCCAGCCTCTGAGCCAGCACTGGTCCTGTGGACACTTTTAGATGACAGACATGTCACAGCTCTCCATAAGGTCATTCCTGGACACATGTCCATTCTAATGATGTTACGCTATTAGTGATACCAACAAGGACAGTTCAGACCTCAGCCTTCAGAAACAAAAGCGAGGCAGTGTGTGACCATTCCTTTACAATGAATGTATCATGAACATTTCATTACCAGTACTGTAGCAATTAATTACATTACTTTTTGCATTCTCACAAGCAATCATAAAGCTTTTGTAATTTCTTTTCTTACCAAGTTGCTCTGCTAAATGTTTGCCTCTCTCAGTGAAGATTACCCGTTCATCCTCCATGTCACATTTGTTACCGACCAAAATAACCTGGGCGTTATCCCAAGAGTATGTTTTGATTTGAGTTGACCTTAAAAGAGAGACACACAGAGAGAGAGAGAGAGAAGTCAAAGCAAAGCAAATTCCCCTTAAATCAGTTTCAAACAGAATTTTAACAAGACAAAAAAGACAATAGTGATTTTGACATCTAGGGTAACATGATTCTGTTTAATTCTGGATTTCAAAAAACCTAAGGATTATCTGTCAGGAATTATTATTACAGGAATAATATCAACACAGTTTTACTTTTGCTTTTTAAAACAAGACAGTGTTTCAATATTTTTTCCTGCCATCAACATTCTTTCTGTATTTTTAGAAAGAAGTGGTGACACTTTCTCCCACGCAATTAAAAAAAGTATTTCCACATTTTAATGCAAACCTTATGATCTAAAACCGTAGGTTTGAAACAAAATCAACAGTTTATTCATTTCTTATCTTTCACCTTTTAAAATTGGTATCTAAATTTATCAGTGAAACTTCAAAGCGACTCTGTCTTCCTTCTGTTTTTTCTCTCCAGCGTGTTCCATTATAGGCCTTTGACCTACCAGGACGACAGCAACATTTACGTTGTGCATTAAGCCATGGACAGAGGCCGAGTTTGAACTTTAATTTACTTTCCATTTAAATGATACAAGCCCTAACCATGACTACAGCTGAATTGGAGTGTCTGAGGCCTTGAAACACCATGGGGCCTTGAGTGCTGGTGGTGAAACACCTTACCCTGCAAAGCTATGTTCTGCAATTTGAATTAAGTTGCTGACTGGCACCACTCTGCTGATACTAAACCTGCTCTGTAAGACGGAAAGCTCCACGTCCTGGCTCCAGGCTCAGCCAGGGGTGGTGCTGCGGGCTACCACCTTCTAATGGAGAGCAGTACCTGCCTTTGAAGGTAACACAGGCTGCAGCGAGCTTACTCTAAGAACTCAGCCTTTGCCTTGGACTTGCGACTATGTCTGGCTTTAGGCTCCGAGTCAAGTGTTTGGTAGGATATTAACATCTTTTCTGGCCCCCTATGATCAGTGGAGAGAGAAGAAGATGTAGAGCATCTCTCTCTCTCTCCTCCTGCCTTATACACAATACAGGGTGCTTATGCAAACCTCATTGGAATAGAAACTAACCCGCTCAACTACGTATTTAGGAGATGGTGCCCTGGAAGGGAATCCTGTTGTGTATCAGGGCCCTAGGTCTCTTGAGAAAAGATGAAATAACTTCAAAAATCTGCCACCTAAGTGTTTTGGAAGCTGGTCTGTGTGGGTGCTAAGTTCACTAGTGTCTCCTTCTCATAGCACAGGTGTTATCGCTACGTATTCAGATCCCTGTCTCCAAAATGTTTCATGAACAAAAAAGATCATGATGTAGTCACTTCTAGTGAAAGACAGAAAGTGGATCAAATCTCCCCAGCTGGCTTTGCTTATTGCAAGACCAGAGGGATGGACATGGGCAAAAACTGCTACAGCTATCTTTGCAATCCTGGGTCCAACGCCATTGCCCACAGGCCCCGACTCTGCTGCATGAGTCAAAGCACCTTTAAGCCATGTGTGATGGGTTTGCAGTGCTGGGCAGAGGAATTTAAGGGGAAGGGTCACACTGCCTTGAGTGTTGTTTTACTTCATCAGAATGACCAAAAGGAAGCTGAAGCAAGCCTCAGGCATTTTGTGCTACAGATTGGTCCCTTGGGACTGTCCGGATCTTTCGTTCAAGAAAGGGACACTGTGCTATTTTAAATCTGTTTTATAGTAATTTGAGTAGGCGATCATAAGGTACTGTGACCAAAGCAGAGGTCAGACTTCCCTGAACACTTGCATTTTACTACAGATACAATTGCTCAGAAAAAAGTGCACTGTGCATTCGTTTTGGCATAAATATTCTTTTGGAACCATGCTGAGTTCTTCTGGAATTTGTGGTTAAGCAAAATAGATTTTTTTTTTTTTTTAAACCAGAAATACATTTTTCACCATAGCAACTTTGCAAATGCTAGTAGCTCAAATGTCAGAGGATGTTAGTCCATTAAAGACTCTAAAAAATGTTAGCTTTGAACAGTTATGAGTTGGGGGTAAATTTGTTCCCCTGATGTCAGCAGGAAATTGAAGACATTTAAAAGCAAAATATACAATAAAAACATTAAGCTTGACAGAAGGAACTACTTGCATATTCTGCAAAGGTGATATATAAGAAATTGATGAATGGAGAAATACAACCTAGAGAAATATTGTCACACCAGTGTGAAGAGAATTCATTCACCCTTGTTTTGCAGACTTTCACTCCAGAGTCTTACATGAGTTTCATTGCTTAAGAATGTAACCCCCTTTATTTTACTGCAGGCAGATGTGATTTTTCATTCCATGAACTATGAATCTGTGCATCCAAATGCTTCTCATTACCAAAGCAACTTATTTTATTCTTAGACTTTTTTATCTGGTTTGCTTATGTCTCATCTTCTAGTTATAAAGAATTTTTTATGTAACAAGAGAAGAGATTTTGTCCTTAATAACTATTCCAAAGGCTTACATTTTGCAAAAGACTCCATAGTGCAAAGAAACAACTGACTGACTGTTAAAATCAGTCAGATGTATCCCCCCCAACCTCACATCAGTAGGAGCTTGGATTCAAAGAATATAATAGGCTTATCACTGTTATGTTCTTTTAGACATACATTTTCACTAATAGGTTCTATAGATTTCACTTCTCACAATTCTCCACAAAAGCCGACACACAAGTCATTTAAAAAAGAGATTTTGCTGTTCCTTGCATATATCACCTTTCAAATGACTGAGGCTTCTGTTTAATCTAAAACACAAACCGTTGTCCTTGTAAAGAACTTCAGCCTCAGGAAGACTGAAAACATGAAAAGGCAAAGCTGATGTTTGCAGTACGCTGAATACAGCAATTCTTGTTCAGTCTCAGTGATGTGGTGTATGTCAATACTAATTTACCCTGTAAATCTTTCACACTGTATTTGTATGGTAGGCAGCCAATCTGCAACACGCTTCAATTTTTATAATGTATAGACACCAGAAGGGCAAATTAATGCAGTAGTTCAATGATCCATTACTTTCAGTGATCAACGCAAGACTTGTTCTCCCTGTACTGCAATTCTGCCATATTCCTTATCAGAAAACAGCACTTGCTGAATGCTAACTAAAGCAATATTATTTGCCCATCTTAAAACAGTGCTATATTTTCCACTACTGGCTCAAAGTACTGTAATGTTACATCAATAAATCTCCAACAGTTTTGGACTATCATGACAGAAGGCTGTCAAAGATAAAATGAAGGCTTTATTCCTTTGTTTGATGGAATAAAATACTATGTGAAAAAATATTCAAAACAGTTTTGTGTCCACAAAAATCCTAGGTTGTTTGAAATGAACCCTATAGGAAAGGCAAAGTTAAACAGTTCACACTGGCATATGTCCATATGCGCACTGCTTCAGTATTATCATGCTACCTAGTTCTGCTCCTAGGAAATCCCTTGTAATACTTGTTAGTTCACAAAATATTCTTCTGAAAATATTGCTTTTTAGTTCAATAACGAGATTTTTTATTGCTGCCACTTCTAACCCTGTCATTTACTGAAGGAGAGAATAAAACTGGCGTTGCCTAGGCAAAGCTATCCACCGTTACCTCATCTCTCATGAGCACACAGATTTCAAAGTGAATATTACAATGCTTAAAATAGTGAACACATCATTATAAAGACTAAAGACACTATTATCATGCACTACCCCTCTCTGAGTCTGCCAAAATAATGAAATGTCAGTTTTGGTTATAACCAAGCGTAGTGAAATGCACCTTCATGTCAGAGAGGAAGCAGTAGGTAAAAGGTCTATGTTGCAGCACATTATCTTTTGGGAAAAGATCAGGTACAAGCTTAAAGGGCTACATCTATTCTCAGATAAGACTCTGCTTGCAGTCTATAAAAGAATCGGTTTAATAAAGAACTTGGTTCCAGCAGGAAGACTGAAACCAACCATGAAAGAACAAAACTTTCAAAGAAGCAGGAGACTAACATTCATGCAGCAATGTGATCCTACAACTCTGAACATGCAAGAGCTTCAAATAATTGTCCAGGCAACAATGCGGGGGGTGTCTGTGTGTGCTCATGTGGGCAGTTTACAAGCAGTACTGCACAGCATGATGGAGTGGGGTTCAGAAATACTGAGCCCCAGCTGGCTGAGGTAGCTGAGATGGTAGAAGCCAAGGTAGCTAGTACAGAGCAATATGGGAGCACTGCTGTGACGTTACTGTTTTTCAAACTAGCTCGTTCACACTAAATTATGTGATAAAAGCTCATCTGCACATCCACAAAGGAGCACAGAGAGACAATGGCAGGTGGGAGAGCCCAAATAATATCCTGGCCCTGGCTGCTTCCAGGCCATCAGCCATCAGCCTGTCAAAGGCCCACATCCACATGCCCAGAGGAGCACAGGGGCACAAAGGCAGGTGAGAACCCAAATTAAGGACTCAGAAGGGACATCAGATCCAGGCACCTCCCAGGGCTGTCCCAGGAGAGCCTCAGCCCCACTGTCCAGGTGTGAAACCCATCACGAGGAGTCAACGCTGGAGGTTTGTATGTCCAGGTGCCAGCAACTGGGGAGACTGGGATCCAGGACCAGCTACTGGGCAGACTAAATGTATGAGCCCAGCAGATGGAGGGACCCATGCTGTATATATGTCTACACGTATATACATTCTCAGTAGTGTACCTCCATGCTGCTCTGCCAGGGAGGGGAGCAGGATGAGGCTGGCTGTTGGTGCTGTTTGTGTTTGTGGGAATGCTCTGTGTGTCCATCTGAGATCTGTGTGGCTGGTCATGTACATATGCATATATATGCACACGTACATGTGTGTGTTGTGTGCACATGCCTGCTGGGGATACATCTTCAGCCTCACTACTGGTTGGACTTGGGGCATGGAGCCACAGCAGCCTTGGCTCTCTCGAGCTGTCAGATGCAGTGCAATATCGTTTCCCCTAAGAGTTCAGACTTAATTCAGCTATGCCTGGGTAACACTGCATTGTACCATGGAGAAACTGCTACCGAAGCCATACCTGCCACTTGTTGTACTCAATACATTTCAGGTTGCACCCACCAACTGGCATACTTTAGGGTTCCCTCTGAATATATCTCCACAGGATCACTTTTTACTGACTCATATATGTCCAGAACAAACACGAACCTAACCTGGAATAATCTCTAGTGTATTCTCACCCACAGACAGCAAGGATAGCAAACAAATATATTTGATAAAGATATACCCATATAGTAAATATTCAGGAATATGAACTTCTAGACACAGCCACAATCTACACACTACTGTTTGGACCTGGAGCCCTCAGGATTCCTGTCATCCCTAGAGGCTCTAGTTTCTATGGGCTTTTTAGATGAATTATGTAGTAAGACACATGTGCTGACAGCAGAGAAGCATCCTAATGAAAATGCTCCAGAGGGGGCCATGTATAATGTTTATTCCAGCAAGTACAGGGAACTTGTTGTACTTCTGATGTTCTGGTTTCAGAAAGGAGTACGCAATTAACTGGAGTGCATCATCTTGCCAAGAAAACAAATAGAAAAAAACAAAGCAAAATAAATCCCAACAACCCAACCCAAAACCACATTAACAAAATCTCCACCAAAACCTTTTTATTTTTTGAAGTTAGGTTGAGTTCACTTAATGATCCTTAAAACTCTCCCATCTCTGTCTCCAGCATGGTGCCTTCAAAGCTCATTAGCCGAACTATCAGGGGTCACAGTGTAGTGATGGGATTTGGGGTGGAGTCCAGGTTATCTACTGAAACCTTCTCAGTTTATTTAAGTATTTGGTGAGAGGGAATGCCAGAGAAGCAGCTATGAGTTTGGAGGTGTGTCCAAAAGTATTCAGTGACCCCAGCTGATCTTCCTCTTTTTATGTGCAAGTAAGCACGTCAAATGCCTGGCTACCTCTGAGCAGCAAGGCTTGCTTTCCAGCATTTTCAGTAGACATAATTTTCCTTCTGTAATTCCCCCCTACCCCAATCCTCGTCCTATGATGTGGGAAGGTATGGCACAGCCCTCTCCAACCCCTGACAGAGACTGGGATGGTAGGGGGAAGCTTTGCCATTCCCATCTCTTTAGGGGACAGGATTGTGTCAGGAGCCCTTTCCCACCCTCCTTGTCTGTCCGGAGCTCTGGCACTCTCCTCATTCAAGCCGTCTTTCCACAGGGCGAGTCTGAGGTCTCCCTCATACTACCAAGTATCTTCTGTATTTCAGTGTGTACCACATGATCCATGTCCTCCTTTATGCCTCCTAAATCCTTATTATATGCAGCAACACTGATAGGTTATGTGCCTTAGGACTGCCTCTGTATCTTGGAGTTTTCCCATCTCCTCTCTCTGTCTCACTCATCTTGGGGATATGATGGAGATGGGGCCTATATGGGATTATTCTATACAGCATGTTAAATTATTGCAATGCTCAGTCTCAATGGCTATTTGGAAGCTGACTCTGCCCTTAGCACTCAGACCCTGCCGCAGGGAGGGCTGGGAGAGAGGTGGCCTCAGGCTTTCCATCAGTTCTACAGTAAATCATCCATTGTTAGTAGGAGGTAAGCCATCCAAAATGTATAAACCTACCAATTAAAAACCCCAGCTCAATTTTCTGATTGGGATTTTGAAGACAGTGCCGAGGTTAAAAATTTAAAGCATTCTGAACAAAAACAAGATAGAAGAGTCCAGGAGTACTTGAATACCAGACTTTTTGTAGCCATGGTTACTGGCATAGTAGGAATATACTAGAAATAATTAGTACTAACATCAGTAATAATAAAAACAAGATCCTCATATTTGCCAGACTTTAGTTGAACTGATGAGCAGGTGGGAGGTACACAGCACCAGGAAACAAAACTAGCTTTGAGAAACAGCTCAGGATCTTTCCTGCGTCACTGATGAGGAAGATCTGGATATTTGCAACTTTTAAACTCATTTCATCATTCTGGCATGCTCCACCTGAGGGCCATAAAAACTCAGTGATTATGGCTAATACAAATTCTTTCACCTCTTGCATTCATGAACACCTTTATAACTCTTGAAGCAATTAGTGATAACCAAGAAAAGCAATCAATAAAGGAAATAATTATCAAAATAGAAAGCTGAGGTAGATGAACCTGTGACAGGAATGGGGAAATTGCACCTTGATCCTTCTCATCAAGGACTTTAAAGCAGTGGATGTCCTGGTGAAGACGGGGAAAAAATGAACAAAATAAATTTCTTCCACCCTCGGTATCACAAAGCAGCAAGGGAAAAGGATCTGGGGAGAAGTAGATGTAATAGCAAAAATGGGATATACCAACCCCTTCGCTCTTGCAACAAACATAGATACATCAGTATTGGCCAGGACTGACCGTATTTGATGTGTCAGTTATTGTTTATACAATATTATGTTTTCTGTCTAGATTGAAGGGCAAATGAATTGAAAAAGGCCTTATAATTGTGAAATAAGCCGATATTGAAGAAACCAGAAGAATATCAATGACCCACCGCTTCCTTCTGACAGGCTTCAGCTTCCTTGTGAAGAGCCAGAGTGCACACCATGCAATGAAAGGCTACGTGTTTAACCTTCCCTTGGAGGAAGGTAAATTGATGACGCAGAAGACGCATGACAGGTGTGACACTAACAAATTTCTCGTTCATTTTCAGCCAGAAGGCTAGTTACCCAGAGCATCACAGATTTTCAGTGTTCTGGTAGGAATTTCATCTCCTTTAAGGAAAATAAATTTGGATTTGCCAGTGAACAAAACAGAAAAGCTACCTTAACAGAAGACTCCACTACAAGTTTCTGAGGCCCTAAGTTCCCTTTGGAAAACCATGTGCCACATCTCAGTTTTGACAGGTTATAAAGATAATGAAAATTAATCCAGTTCTTTTGGAAGGTAAAACTGAGCTAATCTTTAATATATACATTTTTATAACATTATGCAAAGAAAGATGACATATCATTTTGCAAGAGTTTTAGTTGCTTAAAAAAAAAGAAAAAAAAACAAAGGAGAGAACAGCTAAAGATGTAAGAGCTGATATTCTCTGTGTGTTTATGACATTTATTCTTACGTATCTTAGTCATAATCCATTACCATAATTGTAAAGAGGAAGTATATGTTCACTCAATAATGTCCTCTCTTGGGAGTACCCTGGGTCTGCATTTAACTCAATGCAATAAGAACTGGCATGGCATTGATAACTGTGTAATTCTGTATGGTACCTAAGATGGGAGGTAAGCATCACAGAGATTCATCAATCAGAGTTTTCTTCCTTTCTAATCAACTATTTCTATCTGTTCTTACCTTGCACACGGAAGTGCCTTCCCATCTAGAATCCTCTGCTGAGTACTTTATTGAATTACATTTCATTTTTGATATAATATGATTTTCTTAATAGTCCGTGAATAAGCTTTGGTGCCTTTTCTGTACAGTGTTGTTTCAAATAAGAGCACCAAGTGTCTGTTGTTGTCAGAAGATTATTTTCTGAGACCAAAATATAAATCCACTGGATAATGGTATATGGTATCAAATGAACATACTGTGGGAAATAGACATTCAGGTTCAAACTGTAATTCTTTTGTGTGTCCCTTTAGTTGGAGTTACAATGAAGGATTAGAAGCCTGCAGGGCATACTTAATTTGTATTAAATTGCCGATGTCCTTAATTTTTGCATCTTTGGCACAATTTCTGCATCCTGCTTTCTTCCCAGCTGTCAAATACACCTTGAAACTACTTTCCAACACCACTGTAGCAGGGGCCCAATTATGCACTTACTATATTTAAAATATATAAAAAAAAGAAAGAAAAAAAAAAGAAAAAAAAGGCTGTGATCTAAGCTAGTACTATACTCTGTATCCCTCCTCCCCAGTACCTCCCATGCCTGAGCTCTGATAGCCATCTCTTCAGAAGAAAAGCCCACAAAATGAGATGTTTTCCTGTACCTGCACCACCAGCACACTGCAGCTGGCACTTAAACAGCTGGCAGTAAGTCTAAGAATAGCCTTAGGCAGCGTAAGGTCCTGTCACACAGTATATCACCCTGACATTGCACACCCTGGAGGCTTTTTTGTCATGGAGGCAGATGACAGAATACTCATATGGAAGCTCCTGACTTAATCCTCGGCAACGTGGACTTTGGCTGAAGGTGTGCAGAATTAATAAAAGACAGTAAATTCCCTGTCAAAGTCAACAGTATTACTTTCCTTTTCTGATGTGTAGTATATACTTCTTTTCCAGACTTTTTGTTTAGAAAAGTTGAACAGAATGTTTACACAGACAGTGGAGAAGAGACGTCAAACACTGTGTTAGCCATTAAGGGCAGAGAGGACTTCCAACCTACTTCCTTGTATTTTCTGTCATGATAAAACAATATAAAATATACTTCAATATTTAATTCTTATTCACAGTAGTACAAAATCCTCTCCTACAACAAGGTTTACTTACGAGCAGGCCAACTAATATAACACATTTTTCACAGTGGGACACAGTAACGACACATGTTAATGAAGAGTTTTTATGTCATGTATAATGCCGCAAGCTGTGTCATACTGTGGGAAGTGATTTAGCAACTCACCACACAGACAAAAGGCTGTACATTTTAATTTTCTCCCCACTGAGAAACCCACCATTAAATTATCATCCTTCAAAGCTACTACTACACATGCACAGTGAACACAATCATCAAAAATTAGGATTTGAAAGGAGATGGAAAAAAGTATTTACAGGAAAATAATATTCATAGAAACAATAAAAGGCACTTGTACATCTTTGACTATCCCCATGGTTTCATGTTCCAGATGCTTCCAAATAAATGATCCTGTTAATCACCAATTTAAGTTGATTGCACAGACTGTCGCTGGAACTCTGAGTAATGACACTAATCAATACAGCTGAACCTAACTCTGGTATTTGAAAACATAGCTGTGAAATAAAGGAGTACTGAAATAATTTACTAAAGCAACTACAGCATCTGTTTGAGTGTATTACACTTCTAAGTAAATGAGCAATTTGCTGTCACTTAAAAATATATTTTTTGCTTGCCGTTTTGTATTCATATATATATACACGAGGAAACAGATACAGACACATATATGTGTCCTCACATTTGCTGTTTTTCTTCCTTACAATGATGTGCTTTTGATAATTTTAAAAAAAAGCAAAAAAAACAGATAGGCAAACAATACTGATGCTGAGCAAGCCTTTTGGTCCTACATGCTCGTATCTAATACTTCCCTCTTCACTGCACCAGCAATGGTCCCTTAATGCTGGACTATACTGCTCTGCCAAAGAGCCTCTCCTGCACTTCTGGGGTTACCTATTAGCCTCTCAGCTTCAGCCCCACAGAGCACCTGCACAGCAATGGCATTTTGGAAGTAGCAAAGTTTTTACAGGCACAGTCAAGTTCTTTTGGTATGTAACAACATTGATAGTTCTGTAGCTATAACATAGAGTTATTTATTTTTCCTTTTTCTCTCTTAAATAGCAATCCAGATTCAAATTTGCAATCTATATGGCAAGTATCTGGCAACAAGATGTCCCTATTTTACAAAACTTCTCCTTAAAAAATTCTCCTAGATTGACCCTGACTTTTTACTGTCATATCTCATTATGAAATTCACTGTATATTTGTGGTTATTAATCCCTTTCTGCCTGTTTTGCCAGGAATGCCTTCCAAGTTTCTCTCACTTCTCCAATTCACTGGTTTGGATTTATTTCCTCTCTTGTTTAACTTTCATTTTTCAAGTTTAAATGAATTCTGCTATTGCTTCTCTTATATCTGATCTTGTTAGATCATTTTGGGTTATTTTTCTTATTTGTTATTTTGCACAAACTCTCATAAACAACTCGGTCCTATATGCACATAAATTGTGTTCTGAAATGCCTCTGTTCATGTTTTAACAAAGAGGTTAAAACAATCAGACCTAATTTTAATCACAGAAAAAGCTTACTAGGTCATTGAAGCCACCTGTGATAAATTATCATGGATTATCCTTGTTAAGGATTCAACCAGCTTGCAAGCTGTGTGTCAGGGCTATCATGTGAGTAATTTTACTTCTTGTTGATAAGATAGACACCATTTTTCTACTAAGATGTTAAGGGCATGTTACTTCTGTAATAGCACATTTTATACCAAGAACTGGTATAAATCCTATCAGCATTTTGTCTTTAAAGTACTTGTCTTGTTATCTTCTAGAAGCACAGCAAAGGGAACATTCAGAGCTATATTTGAACCCTAGGCATAAAATTGTGATTCCGCCATTGCCTCCTTGCACCAGTACCTCTTTGGAACTAATTTCCCTATGTGGCTGTACACTTGCAAGCATGAGAGACTTGAGGTCTCAGATTTTGAATCAGAATACACGTGGCCTAGTTTTCATCTGAACACTTGAGCTTCTGCCTTTTTTCACAGATATCTGAAACTGGACAGGCAAAACAGCAACTACCTTAATCCCACCATTAACTGATACTGGTTAATCAGAGGAGTACAAGTTACATATATGTACATTTTTTGGTTTTTTCTTTGAAGCCCTGAAGGTAAATTTTGGATTAGTCTGGTCACACTTTGCTTTTGGGGTACTGCTGATCAAAATTCATTTTATGAGGGCTGCCAGGAACCAAAGACAACAAACAACAAGCAGTAAAAGTTGTTTCACTGTCTACATCCTGCCTGGCACAGGGAGGCAGGATTGTCTTGCTGATTCACCCTGCAAGCAAGTAAACTGCAGGTTTATTTTTGCTGACTCACAGAGGACGATGGGAGGCATTAGACTTTAGATTTTATTTCTAGGATTAAAAATAAGGCAAGAAAAGAAGCTGTAAAAAAATTAGAGTTGTGTATTAATTCAGAATGTTGGTAGTGCTGCTACCTGATTCACAAATCAAAAGACTGTTTATATATGTGTGTACATATAAATATATATATATATTTGCCTTTCAAGCCATAGCTAATATATATTTGAATTTTGTTCTCCATTACAATTCTTAAAAAAAATATAGTGCTTGTCCATGACCCCAGAAGCCGGAGCTAAAAGGAAATCCTGAATATGGTGGCAGAAGCTGTCAGCAATATACGCAGGCACAAATACAACTATTTACTAAAAAATCTGGAGATTAGATTTAAAACTTTCTAACACCTTTGAAAACAGAACACAGTGGCATTTCAGTATGATACAGCCTAACCTCTCCTAGGGCTTATGCTGAACTTTTATAAATTAAAGTTTATCTCAATCTGCCTGTCAGCATTTTAAAGCATACTGTTTAAACCATGTTAGCTAACACATTTTTAAGGTTACAGCTTCTCTCTGGTAATAAAAAAGAAGTGTTTAGTATTGTCTTATTGACACATCATCACTGATATCAGCAGGTAGAGACCTCGCTCGGAGTACATAAATGTGTGCACTAAGCAGGTGCTTGGGTAGATGGCAATCTTTAGATGGAAAGCTTATAAAGGCAAGCATCACAAAATCAAAAGTTCATCAGTGAAATTGTTCTGTATCCCCAGAGAGGTAGAGTGAAGTAGTATACTGGAAAACCAAGAGAATAAAATATTTCCTATGCACCGTCCCAGAAATGAAAGCCTACAATTGCAAACAAGTAAGCGTGAGTGAATCAGTTGGACAGCAGGTCTTTATAAGGCATGGAGTAGAGGAAATGCCTGCGCTTTACCAGAAAGTGTTTCCAGTGTGGATGTAACTATACCAACAAAACAGTATTTTGCCCTGGAATGTAATAAACTACCATGCACTGCCAACTCTGATCCTACAGCAACTCAAAATAAAGCAGTAAAACTTTTGCCCCTTTAACCACATCCCTATTACAGATTTCTCCTGGCAGAGCCAGACCGGTTAAGAGTCACAACTCTTCACAGTTCTGACACAGATGGGCTGGCAGAAGTCTTTCTGGGTGCAATTCATCTGGTCTATTCTGGACAACTACTTTAGAATGAGATGAGCAATGAGTGAAATTGTCTGTTTCTTGCCATTGACTAGAAGGGATCCTCACGTGTTTAATTTGGATATGGATGTCTGCAATGTATCAGCTAAATTTATTCTGAGGAGTCTCACCCACAGCTTTGAATGTAGTCAAGGTCTCCAGGGTTACAGAACTCACTAACAGAGTACAAGATTTGTCTACAGAATAACAGTATCAGGTGAAGGTTCTCCATACACCTCTACTTTACAGATATAAAATAGCAAACATCCGAGCAGACTTACCTCATACCAGAGAAATATTTCTGCAGAGCTATAACACTCAGGAGATAGTTTAGCTAATGAACTTATATAAGCTTTGTTGTTATGAAACATTTCTAGCCAAGGCTGGCCCCTAAGGCATGTTTACTACCTGTAGCTCCAGAAGGAAAAACGCGGGACTTAGCTTGGGGCAGGCTGCGAGGACAGCCGAGCACACCTGCGTGCGTTCCGCAGAAGGGTTACAGTCTGCGGCCAGACGGCACCACCTCCTGCCATCCAGCTTCCTTTCTCCCTTTCCTTCACAGTCTCCACCATCTGATCTCTTCCTCTGAAGGAGCAGAGGGCCTCTCCTCTTCCATCTCTGCTGTGGACAGAGTATTATTCTCCTCATATTCTTTCATGTGGTTTCAGTCTAAACCAAGCACCTCCCAGGGCAAGTGGAAAAAAACCCGATGGGTGGACATTCTGAGGACATCTGGGCACATTTCCTAGGCTAAGCAGATAATAAATGCCAACATGACACTCCTCTGTCATGTCAAATCCTATAGATATCATCCTGATCCTGGACCAAGTTGCAGGCCCAGCTTTGCCTTTTCCTTGTCATTAGAGATGTGTGGAAACCCCAGCCTGGAGACAGGAGGTCAGTGGGTGCAGGGACCTGTATTTCCCACAGACCAGGTGCTGGTAGGGACTCTGACTTAATTAAGAAAAATGGGATTCTGTGAATCACTTAAAATCCTTGTGAGAATCCTAAATACTACAGCAATTAGCTCCATATGAACCATTTAACTATTTATGTCCACACTCTAATGGAATCACATATATTCTAAGAGAAGGCAAGCTCTCCGTCTTTTCTTTGGAAACCCATGAACTAATCCACCTGGCACAAACAGATTTGTGGGGAAAAAAAAAAGAAAAAGAAACAGAACATACTGGGAATAACAAACCTCATTTCCTGCCTTGTATTTAGTTCAGCTATGCCAAGTCTGTGACCACTACTCAAGATGCAATGACTCTGCTCCCTGTTTCTGAGGCTTCAATTCCGTATGCAGAATCTCAGCATTCGTTATTTTCTCAAAAAGGTAAAATTCAGTCATTTTAGTTGTTAGAACTCCTGACAACAGAAGGCAAAAGCAATGTTACTCCTTGCATACACATGGAACCAGAAGGTCAAGTGTCATCAGTGGCAGCCTGCCCAAGTGGCAGCCTCACTCACCACTGCTGGGTGTAGCTCAGAAAGGCCTATTAGAAAGTCCATAAGGAGGAGAATTCCTCATCTGACCATTTGTCTGTGAATGGTACCACATTGGACTGTGAGCGTATTTTTGGGACAGTCATGTGTTTTCCTACACTGATCAGCAGAGCTAAGAAAGACTAAAAGGGAGGACTGATGTATCTGAAAAGCCTGATGTTATTAACCACCAAGTCCCACAACAAAGAGAGGCCATGGCTGTCTTCAGGCTGTCTTCATCTAGGAAAATTCCTGGATTTCACTGAAGCTAAATTCTGTATAGCAACACTTGAAAGTGAGGTCTCTGTTCACAACTGAATAGGAGGTTACAGCAAACCTGGCTTCATTTATACATGCCTTTGTCAGCATCTGATGGGACTACAGCAAGAAATTCCTGGATATAAAACCTTTACACCTCAGAAACTTTGGCTAGCCCTCATTGCCTTCTTAGCATTGTCTTCTTTGTGCTGCTCTGAGCTCATTTAACCCTATAGGCATGGGAGCTGCAGGTCAGAGTCACAGAAAGAATTTAAGTGGTTAGTTCTTAGCTCTGACAAATTTTACTATGATCTGAGTGTTGATCCTTCTTTTCAAGATTTGACAAGACAGCTAAAATGTTATCTCCAGATTGTTGTCTAACACCAGGACTTTATTGACAGCCCTGCTCGC
This sequence comes from Burhinus oedicnemus, assembly GCA_008921705.1. Taxonomy (NCBI): domain Eukaryota; kingdom Metazoa; phylum Chordata; class Aves; order Charadriiformes; family Burhinidae; genus Burhinus; species Burhinus oedicnemus. The sequence goes on from VFFE01007653.1 coordinate 786,750, forward strand.
AGACAGACACAGAGGTGTCGTTTGTAAGCAGGCTTTTGTACTATGGATTGTGGACTTGCAGACTGGGGAACTGCCCGTGGGACCCATCAAGTGATACAGAGAAGGTCAACAGAAAAAAAGAAGAAATTTCAAGCAGGTAGTTCAGTCTCATAAGGGCTTGCATTCAAAGACACACACGATGACTACCTCTCATACAGTTCACAAGGAATGTATGCAATCCAAAGTCAGCTTGAAGCACAGATGTGGGAGGTTTGGGAGGTGAAGCAGTATAAACTGCAATGCAACTGAACTGTTCTCTTTTCTTGAGGGCCACAGAGCCCCTGGGGAACATTCAGAGATCTTCCAGAGAAATTAGGCTTGTCCCATGGAGCTAGTGCTTCCCATGGCAATCCCATGATCTCCAGGTGAGCATCAATAGCTTCAGTCTTCCACACAGAAGTAGAGAAGAGAACGTGGACAACGAGGTTTAAATTTATATTCTCTTTTCCCATTTGTTACAGCAGTGCTAAATAGATCAATCATTTCATAAATAAATTTTAACTTCTACCCTCTGGACATCTGGCAGGGGAAGGACTTAGAATGGAAGAGAGGATGTGACTGAGAAAGAAATCATGAGTTGTCTGAAACGAGTCCAGTTAAGTAAAGCACGGTATGCATGAAGAGATGCTAAGGGATAATCAAGTACCTTTCTAACATTTCTGGCAGACAGCCTCTGAAGGCTGAAGTGCCACACTGTCCCTGAACAATTTAGAAAAAAAAGGTAAATCAGATAAAAAGAGACCACCAAAAGTCACACAAAAGGTCCTATTAATTTGTTGTAAATTGCATGTTACATATTTATATATCATGCATGAGTGAGCGAGACTGAGAGAAAAAATAAATAGCCCTAATCTTACAAAAGCCCGGAACAAATGTGCTATATTTTTGTTAATATAATGTGATTGCTAAATTAGAAGATGTTCCCTTCCCTCTCCTCAATTTTGCCTTGACGGTTTTTCTAAAATTTTTGCATAGCATTAGAAAACCCTCATTGGATTCTAAACAATGGCTGCTTAAAGAGAAATCTGATCAATAACCAGTATTAAACAAAAAGAAATGTCTAAAGGCAGAAGACACCTATAAATGATATAAATCCTTAATATAAACAAAACTCAGTTTGCTGATTCACTTCCTACTTAGTCATGCAGAGCAAAAATAAATATTTAAAAGCAAGATAAATTAAGAACATGCTCTCAGCCAGTGTGAAAAAAACCTTGAATATAAACAACTCACCTGAAGAGAAGAGATGTATGAGAAGGAGGTAGCTGCTACACTGCACACTGAAAAGGAGTTGGGCCTATAGCATATATACGCAATATGCACAAAGCCATCTTTGGCTGCTTTCAGAAGAGAGGCAGGGGTGCTGCAGGAAGATACCACAGAATCCTTATATGGAAAGAAGACAGTGTGGCGCAGCATGCAAAGCAGGATGAATTAAATGTGCTGATTAAACGAACAGCTTGCTTTTTGTACTTCAGTGAAGTTCAAAGCTTTCTGGCCAACCACTTTAAGCATACCTAGCAATCAAATAAATGAGTTCTCTTACAAAACCCTCATGCAGAGAAACAGTAGGTAACGCAAAATTGATCTCTTTATTTGCCTCTGTCCCTCACCTTTGTTCAGGGCTTTAAAAAGAATACGCAATGCTTTTTAATGCAGGTATAGCTGCTAAAGGCTGGGGGAAGGGAGAGGCCCTCTACTATACCGCTGTAGAAGGAAAGTGAGGACAATGTCCTCTATCCTGACCCCTGAAAGATGGTGCAAACAGGTTTCCCCAAAATTATACCTCCGGCATGCTGCATTCTCATTCCTTGTGGGCAGATCTTTAGCTAGGGAATTTGTGGTAAAACAGTCAGTGTTGCCTGCCTGGTTAAGTGTATGTCTCCAAGCAGCATGGCACCTGGGCTCTAATCCTGATTCTAAGTCTTACTCCTGACTGTAAATCCACCGCAGGGAGTAAGGTGGCACAGGTGGTCCTGAGGACTTACTGTGAAGAGCACGAGGTCTAATACCTTTGATTAGAGAGGACAAAGGAGAAAAAAACACTCCACAGCTTTTAATTCTCAGACTGAGGACAAGGGGAAGAGAAGTATTTTTACTTGTAATCTGAAGTATTGGTACATAAATCACTGAGAGATTCTAACTGTAGCATCCTAGCAGGTTTTGGTTTGGTTTTTTAGTAACTTATTTTGTGCTCTAATACTTCAAAGTTGATGACAATGATTTTCAGAGAAAGGACATCTAAAATTTGGAGTAATGCTGTCCCAAGCTTTGAATTTGGGTGTCGAGTCCTACTAAACTAGGTTGGTTGTTGCCTCCATATGGATTTATGAGTCTATTTTTGGACTGTCAATTAGAATAGTCACAGAATGGTCAGAGCTATGCTCTACATGAACTCTCACAGATGCAGTAAATGGATGCAAATGCTAAACGGTCCCTCTTTCTGAGCTTGCCCACAAGCCACGAGAACAGAACTGCAAGCATCTCCATTTCAGTGCTTCGTAAGACTTTCCAGCACAGCGTGTGATACTGGATGTCAGACATCCACATATTTGACCCTGAGGTGATCTTGACACAATCTGGATCATTCTTTTAGTACCAAAGAAAACAAATGGAAGAAAGCTGCTGTTCTTTCTCTGAAATCCCTGATTACTGCTTCTGGTTGGAATACTTCTGCACAACACCCCTCACATTTCCCATATTTCATGATGCCATTAAACCTCACCTCTGCCTTACTGGTAACTCCAGCCTGGATGGCCAACATGTTTCATTATTGTAATAGTAACCGTCACACATTCTCCTAAGCTGTCCTTTGTAGAAAGCTGCACGATGTTATCTCACTTTAAATCTCTGCTGAAAACCAACCTGTGTAGTGATGTCTCTGTTTAATGAGTAGCTAAGTGGGATGCTGTGAATGAAGTTATTACACTAATTCTCACTGTTTCACTGGTAACCTGTGTTTCCTATTTCTTTGTGTTGCCTTATATCTGTATTCCTTACGCTTCTGCTCATGCTTTACTCACTCTTTTTTTGTCAGGGATTTTTATTTTTTTATATTCATGTACAGTGATTAACACAAGGGTATGGCACAGACTTGACAATAACAAAGAGAGCTGCAAATACTGAAGGAAAAGCCCATGGACTAAGCCAAACAGCAGGTTAGAGCAAAGCACATGGGATTACAATATAGTATTGGCTTGTAGCTGTCTCAGTGTTGGGGCCAACATAGAGCCAAGTGAGGAAACTAAAACCAGACCTAGATGAAGGAGGAAGACATGATAATTTTATGACTGCTACACATAAAGACCTCTGGCTCCTGTTTGCATCTACTCTGTTCAGGGAAACAGGACACTGAATGTGTGTTTGTAAATGAAAATATATTATATCTGAATGATATAATAAATTTCTCCATCATACAGAAACAGCTGTGCTAAAGGCTGAGTATCAGCTAACCATGTTCAATAAGGAAAAAACAAGAACAATATTAAAAGAGCAATGCATCTGTATTTCTAATTATTGCTGTAATGGCAGAATGATGTAGGGTGCTTTACAGGCATCATGAAATACTGCCCCCCTTCCCCTCCCAATTCATAGCATTCTGAGGCATTGGTTTGGTAACAAAATAAAACCAGAATATAAACTCTTGATGTTTATTGTTCTTTCAGAGGTTTTATGTGTAATTCTACAAGATCAAAGAGAATAACACTTCTTCTGCACAAAAACTATGAAGGAAAAATTGTACTTAGCTTGAGTACTCTGAAGAAGTCTTTTCTATAAAGCTCAATAGTTGTTTCCCTCTTAGCTGTGAACCAGTTAGTTGACATAGTTCATTTGGACTGTTAAAAAGTTTGAAACTTTTTTAAGAAGCTCGAGGACTTGGATACATGAAACCCCAGTCGTCTCTCCTCTAGTCCTGCTGGTGTTTCACTTTAACAGACCAAACATGATGTGTCTCACATATTTACATCAACAGCAACATATAATCTTATCTGATGATGAACTATGGCTCTGGTCTGTGAGTGGGTTGAGGTGCAGGTACATGTTTTGTTCTGCTGAATTGTTTATAGCACCAAAACTATGGAGGAAGAGCAGTTACAGATAGGTAAGGCAGGGAAGTAACATCTCAGGCTACTGAAGCTGCTCGTGCAGTACTGTATAGCCCAAGCACTAAAATATCATGATAGAATAGGAGCTGGCTAAGAGACACAAGAAAAAGAGGGAAAGAAAACCAACATTTAATTTGGTGAAAAAAGAGCAGCAATGCCTCCAATTTTTGTAAAACAGTAAAAATAACATTCTGAAAGACAAAGTAAAATGAGGACACGTGGACAAATCTATGTTAGATAGTCAGGATGGAAGATGACTGAAAAATTCCTGCAGGAGTAAAGGAATCTAAATGAATGGACAGAGTTATGGCTGCTAAAATGTAGTGTTAATAAATTTAAAACATGCACATTGGAAGGGATAATCTGTACTACTCATCTTCTCTAATGAAGTCTAAATTAGCTGCAATCACTTAGGAAAAACCTCAAGTGTCACTGCAAGCTGCTTAATGAAAATCGGTGCTCAATATGCTGCAACAGTTAAATAAGCAGGCAAAATGCTGGCTGCAAGCATAGCACGATTGAGGAGAATATTAAAAAACTCCTTCTTGCACAAGGTCATTAGCCAAATTGAGGGGTTTGTAGGCAGGGTTCTTTTGTTTTTTGTTTTTTGTTTTTTTGTTGGTTTATTTTTTTATTTTTGTAGCAGAGTATCACATGTATCTTTGATGCAGTTTTCTTATATACAGAAAACGTGCTCTGACCTGAGATGACAATATAAATTAAATAGGAGATAGTAATTTTTCTCACAGTTCCCAAATCTCATAAAACCAGTCTATTCCCCAAAGAAATCCCTGCAGAAAGGACTCCTTGCATATTCTTGGAGGAGCACATTCCATGTTTTTTTCTTTTTGGTTTTTGGCTGTTTCTCTGTCTTCTGCCTTTAAATACATAGAATATGGTCCACCTTACCTAACCTGAGACATTTACAGTGTAAGCGTTCATGACTTTGGGCCAGTCACTGCTGACTCCCTCACTGGAGAGAGAAAGGCACTTTTAAAGCACAAATCACACAACCCATTTTAGATGTCTGTTTTAGGATGAGACAAATTATGAGACAAAAGTGCCCAATTCTCTGCACTGACTGTAAAGTAAGCCTAAAGTAACTAGCACAGGGCAGATGCTGACATCTTGTCAGGTGAATGCCAGCCTTACAGATCATCAACATCTCACAATCTTAACTCAATCATAACTTCCTCTTTTTTTCCCAAAATATATAGAGAGAGTAGAAATTTCAACTTTTTAACTAGCTTTTTCCAGAATAGGAATTTTTACTGGTTCTTCCATTTGTTCTTAATGACATATGGCCATTGTATCAATAGCATACTTTCACCTGACCTTCATCATAAAAACCCCAATAACTCCATTGTTTGCAGAAGCTTGCATGGAATAAGATGCTCAGTTCTAGTCACTGTGGCAAAAAATGTACAAATAAAGTCAGTCTTGAGATATAAACAAGACTTGAGAAAAAGCACACTGTATGATATGGAAATTTGAATTTTTATGTCCTGTGACCTATCGGTGTCTTATGTACCTAAAACAAATGATGGCTTCATTTACATTTATTTTAGGTTCAGACAAGTGAATTTATTAGATTCACTGACAGAAGCATGTCATATTCATTCTGCAACACTGTTCAGATATTTCTGAAATTTTCAAAAAAGTACTAAAAATTATTCTGTTATCTTATAGTGGACTGAATAACAGCTGCATGGTATGTGGATGAAAGCCTATCCTGGGGTTTCAGGTGTCCTAGCTGCAAGCCAGAGTTATGACCAGCTTAGGGCACGTGAAGACGAGAAGCTGAAAGTCTTAATCCAGTTTGTTGTAACTGATGGATGGAAATAACAAAAAAAGAATATTTATTTAATATGTAGCAGATGCAAGCCGAACAACAATAATTTTACCTGAAAAAAGCATCTAAGATTTACAAAAACGTAGGCCTCAAAAAAGACTATATAAAAATAGTTTTTCCAGACCTCAGCCTTTAACATGAAATTAATTCTATTCTTCATGCTCAACATCCAATTTTTCATATTAAATCCAATAATGATTGCTATACACAAAGTGGAGATGTCTGCTTGGGTACAGCACTAAGCAAATCAAGGCTTTCTGATAAGTACAGATAACCAGGATGCTTTTAACCCTCCCATAGCCAAGCAGTTCTAACAAAAAAAACAAAGCACTGAAGGGACAAGTTTGCAAATAGTTGTAGATTAGTAGAACAGGTTGTTTAAAAATCTTTGAATCCACACAGAGCAGAAACCTGACGTTCTCTGAAGATGTTAGGAAGGAGAGTTTAAACAACTTGCCGTGATGAAAGAGCTAGAGGGCATGAAGTTAATCAGTGTTGTCTTCAGCTGTCTCACATAGGTAGCTATGGGAGTCAGAGGACCACAACAAAATCCATCCTGCAGGGACTTGTTTAGTGCCAGAATACTTTTAGGGTAGTTTACAGCAAATAAATTACATAGTAGGAGAAGGTCCTTCTGACGTAATGTTTGGGTAAGTAAACAAAGCATGTGGGTTTTTTTGCAGCTTGCCAACCCTTCCCTTTATAAATATTTGTAACAATGTTTTGCATTTTAAACATACCTATTTGTATCCAGCCTTACCGTGGCTTGAATTTGGAGTGATTCGAGGCAATCCAAATACACTGGGTGGCTTAATAAAATTAACACCTTTGCATATTGATGACTCTCTACTTACGTCTTTAGGCCATCACAGTTACACCACCACTTGTAGCATACCTTGTGAATGCTGGAAATTTTTGGGTTTGATTTGTGTATAAAAATGAAGGATTTGCTCAGACCTCCCTGTTTTTCAGTTTTGACACTACAAGTGATTCTACAAATTATGTGAAGAATTAGGGAACAAATGCAGAAATAAAACAGATCTTCTGTAGGAGGACTAAGATATTTTGAAATAAGTATTTTGATGTAACATATGTGGTCTTTTTCCAAAATTATTTTTGTTTATGTTATGGCATTCCTACACAGAGAAACTGGAGGAGGTACAACTGTTAAGTAGGTTGAAGAAAGATATGGCACCAACCTCAAGTTTGCCATAATGGGTGTGTAAAAGTCTTCCAGCATGTTTGTTGAAACAGAAATGGATGGAAAGTTATGCAGAACTACAGAGGACTGCTCAGAAGTGTGAGCAACACACACTAGTCAAGGCATTGCTGTTGTTCCCACACCCACCAAAGATCAGTATTTTATGATATCCCTTGGCAAGAGGCTTTGAAGTCAGTCATCTCACAGGTTAACTATTGCACCAAGAATTTGTGTACAAAGTACAACCATACTGTCCAGTCTCAGTCAAAATTCAGTTTTATTACATGCATTTAGCCTGTTCATGTTTTCCTGTGAAGAATATCTGCTAATGTAAAACATAAGATTCAGTGGACAGGGTCATTTTCCAGTAAAAAATGCATATGGATTTGCAAAATAGCAGAGGAGGTGACTCTCAATCACTCATTCAAACAGTTGTTAATTGACCAATCAAATACAGTACAGAGTTCCTCATCCACCCAGTTGGCATTTGTGTCTCTGAAGACATTAATTTGTCCTTAATTTAGGTAGTGCCTTAAGACCATTCTTTGAATAAGCTTGCAGTAAATATGTTTTGGAAGGAAAGATTAAATCTGTCTGAATCTCCTGAAGGACTCTAAGAAGCTTAGTTATAACAGCTAGCACTTTCCATCAGAAAACTATTTTGTTTGTAAGACAGAGAATACTCCACGTGAAAAAATTCCTAACTGGCTGTATAAGGAAAGCATCTACAGAATGTCAGCTGCATACAGGGAGACTGCCCAAGGAGGTAATATCTTTTGTTAGGCCAAGTGACAGAGCTGGGAAAACAGAAAAGCTTTCAGCCACATATATCTTTCTTTAAATCTTGAGGAAAACCTAAAATCTTGTCTCTTTATTCCAGCTGTATTACTTGGTCCAATAAAAGCAGATTTTATTTGCATTGAGTTGTAACCTGACTTGACTAAGGAGTGATTTTGAAAGTTTCCTCATCTAAGGTGGAAAGGAATCTAAAAATGGGGATTCTGGTGCAGCTTAATAAAAGCACTTAGCTCCCCAACATGTTTTCCAGAGTACCCAAAAAGTAGGAGAACATATCCACACAGAAACTGCATTTGCAGAAATGCCTTCAAGTAATTGGTGATAAGGAGAAACGTGTTTTGCATCGAACAAAGCTATGAGTACCTACCTGAATCCTTCTGGTTAGGTAGAAATCTGATTCTTAAAAGGAGCAAGAGTTACAGCTCACACAGTTTTGGGGGGATATAAAAATAACAAAATTAAAATAAAAACTTCTATATGTGCATTAGAAGTAAACTGGAAATAAGGGGAAATATAGACCTGCTGAATGAGCGGGGAAGAGTTACGATGGCCTAATGAAGTCCAAGTGTTCAACAGGCTGTACTTGATACCTTCTTCAGTCTTTAAAATAAAGATTGGTTTTCATGCATAATGCAAGTTTAATAACAGGAGAGAAATGCATGCCAAAACAGCAGAGATGTTAAGGCAATTTAGACATATTTAAGTCCGGAGACCCTGATGCTTTCTAAGGCATTAAGGAAACGAAGTCATCTCTAGACTATTAGCAATTACCTCTGAGTAATTGTGGTGTAGGTCCCAAGAAATTAAATACAGGAAATCTTAGAATATATTAAAAAAAAAAAAAAGTTAAAAGCAGAAGATGAGGAATTATAGACCAATAAGCCCACTTAATGCCTGGAAGTATTTAACACCGGAACAGTTTTCTGGCTCCATAGGTATAACAAGTTCATAAGACATAGCCACCACAGACGTGTTACCAACATTGCTATGTCAATAACAAAGAATGTTAGACCAATTTGGTTGCCTTCATTGACAGGCTAACTAATCAGGCAGGTACAGGTGAGAAAATGGATGAGATTCCTCTTGATTTTAGTAAGGTTAACATGTAACAGGAATATTCTATAAAGCAGCAAAGGAAATATGTGGAAGAGAAACTGAACAAAATTAAAATCTTCCCCCAGATTAGTTACGAATGATTCACTGTCGAGCTAGAAAGGCACTCTGAACACCGTCTGTCAATGCATTTCTATTTGCTGCTGTATTAATGACTTGGATGACAGAATAAGGAATACACTGATCAAATCTGAAGACACCAAGCTGGAGGGAAGTATTTGCAAGTGCTTCAGAGAACAGGATCAGAATTCTAAATGGTCTTGATAGACTGATGGAGCAATCTGGCATCAATGAGATGAAATTTAATATGGACAAGTGCAAAGTGCTACCTTCTGGGAGATGAGATGCATAAATATGAGCTTTGAAATAACTGACTAGATGGTGTTTCTAAGAAAAGGAGGCTGGGCCTTCAGTGACCAAAAACTGAGTACAGGTTAACACAGTGAAAAGACAACTCTGACTCTTGGCAGAATTAAGAGGTGTATAAAGAACAAGGATTATTCATTCTACTCAGCATTTGAATATTTTTACACAGATCTGAAGGATCAAAGACAAATGAACATTGATTAATATGCAACACAGAGAAAGCAAACAGACTTTTAAGAGGTTGAAGATGAAGAGATAGAGAAAAGATATATGAACAGTTAGGGAAAATTAACTTTGGACTAGAAACATAAAGAGAGATCAAAAGTAAAAAAAAATCCACCAGTGACCTAAGCAATTACCAAGGCAAACATTTATTGACAAGCTCCAAAACTCCCCCAAAGCTGGAATTTACTGAACATGAAGTACATGTTCTGCAACTGCTGTATGATCAAGATAATAAGCAGTATTTAAAATAACATAACTAATAGGTCTTCTCTTGTAACCAAAATGTTAAAAGTTATTAAACAAGACCTAAACAGGCTACTGCTTTATCAACAACTTGAATTAAGGGATATTGTAAACTAAGTATTTTAAAAATAAATATGCTCATGCACAAAGGATGCATTTTGTTTTCCTGATGATATAGGCAGAAATGACCTATGAAGTGTTTTATGCAGATTGTTGTAAGACATTTTCCAGGACAGGCAGTTAGAGAAACACTCACAACTTTCATACAAGAAACGTGAATCCATTTCACTGCTTCTGCTTGAACTGTGCACTCTGCACTGAAACTCTGCAAAACTTTCATTACAGCTGTAAATGCTTCTGAAAGTCACCTTCACTAGAATTACCCAAAGGAAATGCAAGCCTTGAAGTTTATCCATGACAGTGGCTTCCTTCTAATTCTGCCAATAGAAGAGTAATTACAACACCCTTTCAAACTGATGTTGAAGATGATCTTTGGTGTTACAAATTAAATATAAGGCATGGATTCATTTGCAAGCCATATAGTCCCCTTCACCACAAACTCTTACCAGTTTTAAGAGAGAACAAAATATTTTCTTTACTCTGATATTTTCCCCCCAGTTCTTACTTTGGTAATAATATTCTTTTGGAGATAAGAGAAGATTCTTGGACTGACTGAAATATTTTGTATTAGTTTGGCCACAGAAACAGGACTTGCCCAGCCCAATGACATGGCCAGCTGCAGGTCAGATAGGATATGCTCCCTACCTGTATACTGGGACCTACTTGTCTTTAAAATGCTGGGCACATAGCTGGCAGAGCATAACTGAAAATTATTATCAGAGCTTTTACTTCTAGGTCCTTCTTCAGTGTATACTGTGTTCAAATCAGATAATTATTGACACTCTTTCAATAGAGTTTAAAAATCCATCATAAAAATCATTCATACGGACAAAGTGTCAACAGTTAGGCTATAATTTCTTTGCAGTTTGTAACGCCCCCAAAGTCCAGTTATCTGCCTTTCCTGTTATGTACTGACATACAAGTATAAGTAATATATTTTACAGACCTCATTCTCATATCCTTCCATTATTCTAATTAACCCTATCTGTTAAAGGATTAACACCTTCCTTCCTATCACCACAGAACACATTTTACCTAAAGCAGAAATCTTTTGTAAGTTAATAAGTTCACATTTGTGACTCCATTCTGCCCTAGACTTTCTTTTCTTTTTTTGGTCATAGCTCAGTACAGATCAGCAGCATCAATAATCAGGTTGACATGTATGTGGAAAAACTGGTATTGGACAGGCTGCTCATCAATAGCACAGTTGCTTAAGCTGAAGAGCTGAAACGCAACGATTTCTTCAATTCCAAATATTTAAAAATAGTATTCTATTGGTAGATCTTCCAAGTACTCCTTTAACAGTCATACATATTTGAAAATGACAATAAAGCACTCTGGATGTATAATTTCTGTGAGGTATAGCCAAAATAATTATGCAATATTAGAACTGATCTATGAACAACCTACTTTAAGTCTTAATTTGCTCAAGGAACACAATGGCAATGTCCTTTTAATCTCCATGAGAAGCAACACACTCACTGAATTTTTTTTAGATACTTTAAAACCAGTGCCTCTGTCTTAATGTGTGTAAGACACCAAAAGTTGGATGTGCTTTGCTCAACAGACACTCTGGTGTTTGTTATGTTTCTAGTTTATACTATATTTGCCACCTGCTCACTAAGTTACAGATACATGATTACATAGTATTGTGTTTAAATAAATTGATATCATGAATTGGCTGCTGCAATGAATTAATACACCGAGCAAAGCAATAAATATCTGGAGGAAGAAACAAGCTCAGCTCCAGTGTATTTATTTTCATTTTTCATCTCCACAGTTTTTTATATGCAGGAGACATATATTTTGACATATTTTTACTGTGAACATGACATTTTATCTTAGAATTTGTCTGGAATTTGTTTAAAACTTGACAGGCTTATATTCTTGAACATCATCCCATGGAGGTCTAAAGCTCTACTGACGACGTCAAGGATGCCTGTGCTCCAGGACGCTTGACCAGCACTGGCATGTGCCCTGGCTGAGCAGACAGATTCTTGCAGCTTCTAAATCCAAGAACTTGCTCTGGCTCTAAAGTGCCCTGGCCTGGAGGCTGAGCAACACTGCTTTTTTGCATCACGGTGAGCTAGCACAAAATGTGCACCACTTGTCAGCTGTCAGTGAAGACATGGAGAGTTTCCCAAAATGGAAAATGGCTGGAATGAGTACAGCCAACGCTGCTGACCTGATGAAAGCCCATCAGAACCACTTTATTTCTCAATCCTCTTTCTTCAAAAAAGTGAAAGAATTCTTACCATTTTTTCCTATCCTTCTTAAGCATGGTTCTTACTATTCACCTCTTAACTCGCTCTTTTTTATAGCCTCTTAATTTGTGCCTTTTATTTTGCACTCATGCTTTTTCTTCTTTATTGTACAGTCATCTCCTCAAAAGCCGATGCCCAAAGAAATAATGTACACCCCCCAGATATCCTAGTTTACACCTTTATGTGCGCAGAGAACAGACAGGAAAACACAACAAAATAATTAGTCACCTGATTTAACAGAAAAAATTCCATCTCATTTTCTTCATGCCTTTTGCTTCTATCCCCCCATCTAAGTCCTAAGGAAAACTGAAAGACATTCCCAGCAGACTTCATTGCTAAGGCTTAAAAGGAAACCATGTATTCCATGGTAAGGTATGTATACATTTTTTACAGAAATTCTCTCTTTCCACTCCCTTAGTTTTGGGGTTTTTTATGAATGCAGAACTCAATTTAGAAAAAAAACCCATGAGGAAATGGTAATCAAAAGAAATGCTTAAATGCTAATTAACTGCTGAATATTAAATAAGCAATACTCCAAGCATTCATATTTCTCAGGCATGTAATTATGAAGGATTTGTTGATTTCATCCTCGACGGCCTTAGCTATAGCTGAAAATGAGAAAGCAAAAGACATTTAAAACCTGATTTTTAATAGTGTAGAGGACTTCAGGTCTCTCCAGGTTCTTATGTGTATGAAATGAGCCATGGCTGTAAAAAAGGAAAAAATCAAAAAGGAGAGCAAGCAATGTAACAAATCAATAGTTTCCAATTACGTACATCTAGGAAAGTATGACAGTGCCTTCAGGATAAACAAAAAACTCCAAAAAGCAATACAGGAAAAATGAAGGTAATGAAATCTATATTGACAGATTGACTTAGTAATGCTGAAAAGTGAATTCAAACACTTGTGTTTATGAGCATTTCCCTCCTTAGGATTCCCATGCAGAATGTATTGAGTTTGGTTTTTTGTTCAAATCCTACTACATAAGGAAGGCATGCTGTGTTTCCTGGAGTTTTTAATTAATAGTCATATCAGTGATCCCTAATAAAAAATAGTTACTTTATCAAGCCATTCACCTCCTTGTGACTTTTACTACTAGGAGAAGATCTTTTTTTTTCAAAATCCAAATCAGGATCCTTAGTCCAAGTCAGTCCAAGTCTAGGAGAGATCAGTGTTGACTACACTACAAGAAAGTGAATAAACACAGGAAATATAGAAATAAATTGGATGTGTACATACATCATGGAATAAGACAGCTAATGATTCTGGTATTCTACTAAATAAGAATGAACCTACATTATAATCTGCTTTGACAGGTTTTGCAGCTTATAAAGCTTAATTTTTATTAATTTCCTCCAACATCTTTATTAAAGAAAATGAAATCTAGAAACTGGTTTCAATATACTGTATTTTGGTGAGACTGCTGCACATCAGAAGACCTTTGTCTTTACAAAGGCAAAAACCACCTGCATGTAATAAAGCTGTGACAGGATCCCACGCAATCTGTGGGGTTCTACAATAACATTTTAATCCAACATGCGCATGCAGTGCAACTTTACGCTTCAAAATGCTTGCCCAGTTCTGTCTGACTGGCTAGAAACAGACAGAGGCTAGCAAGATCTGTCCATGGCTGGGGAATAAGCTGGCTGCATATGGGGCAACTTTAGCCTGGAAGCCACAAAAGCAAACTTAAGCACTTCCTCTGTATATGATAATAGGACAGAGGAGCATGGGAGACAGTGTCCAGCTGTCCTCACTTTGCACACTTCATGGAAATATGAACCGCCTTAACCTACCCGGTAATTTAATGTAAGCCTTTATTTTCATCACCTTTCTGTAACTCATGGGATGAACTCTAGTACCTGAAATCCTTCCTTCAGAAAGCAGTGTGGGTTACCAGCCACGCTCAGGGATAAGAGCTGACTGTGTTCTTACAGCAGGGTGCTGCCCATACAAGCGGAGATAACTGTGCTTTTCCAAGCCATCCCAACACTACTTCTTGGATAGCACAGTCCTCTGCTGTTTTAAGCCGAGTGTGCTTTGAAGTGCATTCTCACCCTTTAGTGCTCAGGAAATGATTTTGTGGAGAAAGGACTGTCATTATCAGTTTCAGATTTGTGCTGTGAATATACTAGATCAATATTGAAACATCCTTGTTTGGTCTTTTGCTGCACTGTTCTCAAAATAATCTTTGCTGTCAGGAAAGTCAACTTCAGCAGTTTGTTACATAAAATCAGACTGAAACTCGAGAGAGCTGCTTCAGAGACTTTCCAGCAATATGTGTGTGTCCACGAGTGGGCTTTGGCAGACCCTAAGTGAAAAAAGAACCATGTCAAGACTTGCTTAAATAGATTCTATAAACCTACTTCTTCTTTATGAAGTGGTCTGAGTCTGCAGTATTCTCCTTCTTCCTAGCAAAAGCCTTTTCCCTTCCGCCTTTATCCCTTCCCACGAAGACTTTCGCCAGTTAAGTGAAGAGGGGATAAACCCCATTTTTGGAAGACGAGTCTCATGAAGATGCTGGTGTTCTGGACTCAGGAGAAAAACTGAGAACACCAATGAAAATGAAGATGCCAATAGGTTAGAGGGTATGGAAGATACCACTGCCACAGAGCAGTGAGAAATGGTGTTCAAAAAGCTGCAGTGGAGACTAGGGAGACAAATCAGCATGAGGGGAGGTATAAATAAAGATCAATAACAGAAATACCAAATAAAGACAAGCTTCCAGCAGCAGTTCCCCAGTGGTTTTGATGTGTGAGCTGTCCTGCTCCACCCCAGTCACAGTCTGAAGGCAGGTGCTCAAGCTGTGGGGGACGATCCATACTGCCTCATTCCCCAGCCCTCACTCAGCTTCCTCTGATTAGTGGCATTTTCTGGTTCCCACAGGTCCCTGCAATACCTCCGGTAGCCCTGTGACCCCAGTCCTGCTGTGAGGACTGTGACCCTCAGCAAGAGCTGCTGCCCTTCACCTACTGCAGAAGCTGACTTGAGGAAAGCTCTGAAGGATGTCTGATCACCTTCCAGTCTTTTTCTACTAGAAATACATCTACTTTCCAACATAACTACCACTCTTGACAAACAGCTTTCCTTCTCCTTGGCTGACTTGGTGGACCTATTTCTTTTTTCACATCCCTTCTTTAAAAATCTTTCTGTCCATTTGGCATTTTGCCATCCTCTCTAAAAAGGAGACAGGCCTCAGATCATTTGCTCTCTCTGTCTGCAATCCCTCCCTGTTTGCTGTGTGGGACAGCACTTTTGGGGTCTATAAGACAACTGTGGTTTTGTCACCCGCTTGTACAGTTGCCTTCTACCTCCTGGGACATTTCACATTAAGCCAGCAGGACACCTCTTGTAAGCTCTGACTGGATTTTCCTTGTGTGACTTTATTGGGAAAGAGAGAAATATTTAAGTATAGAACTGGAATTAAAACAAATTCAGCTTTGGCTCAAGGCTTGTAGTTTAGATAGTCTTACAAAAGAGCTTGTAACATATCCCAAGTTTCTTGAAATTATGAGCCCTGGAAGTTGTCTCGTTTGGGAGAGCAAAAATGAAGACAGCTAAATAACTATTTAAATTTTAAACCCTTAAATTAAATGTGAGGAAAAGATTAGGGTTTGTTTTCTTAGTAACAAGGAGACTGTTCTACTGTGGTAGACAGTATGAAAAGCCCTTTAACAACCTTAGGTAAACCTGGATTTCCCCACTAGCCATTATACCCATGCTTTTGTTTATATATCTAAGCTTTGACTGCAGTAACCAATCCAGTGAAGAGTCTCCATGGAGACTGAAAAGTCATTTTAAACACCCATAACTTTCAGAATATAAATGTCTCTTAGCAGATATTGTATGAATTTTCAGCTAGAGGCAAGATTTCCTGATCATTCTTGGTTACTTTTGTATTTTCTGTAATGTACTCACGTAAATACACACACAGACAACAAAACTCTGTGAAGATTATAAAAAATGAATAAGTGTTTGTATTTAAGATGAACTACCAATATTGATTTTCCTTGATCTATGAAAGAAATGTCTTTAAATCTGCTTAGAAATATGACTTTAACTGCTATGTAAAGTGTTGAGTGTGGTTTAAAAGCTCAGAAAAAACGTTGATTATAAGGGCTGTACAAAATAAGGAGAAAGGCTAAGATGGCTAATCTCAATTTCTGCATCTAAAAACACAATACAAACATGGTATTTATTATTTCTCTCAACTTTTCCACAGCTTACACACATGCAATTTTAATCTACTTCTCTTCTCTTTTTTTTCCTTTTTTTTTTTTTTAATTGCAGATGCAGGTTTCTTGTGGGTGACTTGTCCCTGGGGTCTTAATGATGTGTTTGACGATTCTCCCCCAGCAACCAAAACTGAAAGGACTGATATTAAATATTACATCAAAGGAAGGTTTGCATCCCCATCCTTTCTGGCTAGTTCATGTTTTGTTCTCTCCTTTTCTCCCAGAGGCTGCTACATTCAGTTCTGTTATCTCCTTGTTTGTAGCAAGGGAGCTG
Source organism: Burhinus oedicnemus (assembly GCA_008921705.1). Lineage (NCBI taxonomy): Eukaryota > Metazoa > Chordata > Aves > Charadriiformes > Burhinidae > Burhinus > Burhinus oedicnemus. The sequence goes on from VFFE01007653.1 coordinate 803,586, forward strand.
TAATCATAGAATCATAGAACAGTTTAGGTTGGAAGGGACCTTAAAGATCATCTCGTTCCAAGCCCCCTGCCATGGGCAAGGACACCTCCCACTAGACCTGGTTGCTCAAAGCCTCATCCAACCTGGTCTTGAACACTTCCAGGGACGGGACCTCCACAACTTCCCTGGGCAACCTGTTCCAATGTCTCACCACCTTCAGAGTGAAAAATTTCTTCCTGAGATCTAATCTAAATCTACCCTCTTCCAGCTTGAAGCCATTACCCCTCTTCCTGTCACTACATGCCCTTGTCAAAAGTCCCTCTCCAGCTTTCTTGTAGGCCCCTTTCAGACACTGGAAGGCTGCTCCTAGAAGGTCTCCTCAGGGCTTTCTCCTCTCCAGGCTGAACAACCCCAACTCTCTCAGCCTGTCTTCTTAGCAGAGGTGCTCTAACCCTCTGATATGTAGGTTCCTCTCACTAACAGCAGAAACTGCTAGAGTTCTGTTTGTTCTTCAGAATTGTTTTGAAACAGAATTTATTTCAGTATTTTTCTTTATTTTTGCTTCCTTTAGTACACTTTGCCTCTGCTAATGCATACATATAGCTAAGTCCAAATTTCATGTGTTCGATTAATACAGATTTCCTACAGAGTTTTGTCCGCAAGGAACAAAAGGAAAAACAACCACCTCACATGACACATGCAAGTTTTGTTGTTCAGCGTACATCCGAAAGGCAGAGTTTAAAGTGGAGATATGGAAAAACTGGGGACGTCATGCAGATTTGTCTCTGTCAAACTGGGCCTGAAATCAGTTTTGTTAGTATTATGGTTTTCCAAGGGACCCATTCCCTATCAATCATTTTTTAATTGCTATAACACTTTCTTTTCACTTGCTGTGAACAAAGCACTGTAAATAGAGATTTATAGTGCAAGTGACAGGAGGCAATTCAAGATAAAATACATTGATATATTCTTCCCCTTGGAGTATGTTCCTCTTATGTGAACTCAAGGCAGAGCATGTTTGCTACAAGTAGAGGCGAGTGGAGAGCTTAGGAAAGCCTTCCCTGCTGTGAACACTGGACAGCTACAACTCTTCTCATGATTTCATGTCTGAATCAAATTTTAGCTGCCTTTTTTAAAATCCTAAGCAAGAAAGAGGAAAGGATGGAGTGAGGTCCCTATTGACCACAGCAGAGTTAGAGCTGACCTGATACACAGCAGCATCTGCTACTCCACACTTTGCTTGGTGTTTCCAGGAGTTATACACAAACCCAGTGCCTTCTAATTCCCTCTCCCTAACTCCACTGCAACCAGAGTTCACAATCTCCTGCTGAAGCACTAATGTATAGATTAAATACTTGTCATGTGACCACTGTGCTGTTACTGCCTGACCCCTTACAATGAACATTCTTAAATTGCTGAGACTATACATGCTGGGTTTTATCACATGGAGAACTTCAATGACTTTGCAGGAATAATTTGTATTTCAAGTCTATACTGCATGAACTAAGCACTACACAGTGATATCCAAGTTTGGGTGGAGCAAATTATCTTAAGTATTGGAAATAGCGTTATCCCAGAATGTTGCTGCAGCATCTCAGCTAGCTTGAATCTTTCAGTGCAGCATTGTGTTGTACAGCAAAGGCAATGGTATCATATTCAGCCACTGAGATGGTCTTCAGTTGTTTGGTGGGCAGAACACCGGAGGATTAAAGCAGAAAGACAGTCCCTCCTCTGGTCCCTCTGTGGAGTTTTATAAGCCACATGTGACCTCCAAGGCTCACTTCTTTCACTGCCAGTTATGCAAGGCTATCACGCAATGCCTGGAGAAATTAGGTCCTGTTGAAGTATGTTTTCTACTAAAGCCTATTTAATAAACACACAAAATCTTGGCCCAAATAGAAGACAGGCTTTTCTGTCCTACTTACTCTCCAGAAAGAGAAGGGCCCTAATGCCTCTCATATTGTTGGAAACATGAGAGAGCACTGGGTAGAAGTACAACCTCTAATTTGGATTAACAATATATTTTCATAGAATCACAGAATACCTTGGGTTGGAAGGGACCTTTAAAGGTCACCTAGGCAAACCTCCCCTGCAATGAGCAGGGACATCTTCAACTAGATCACATTGCTCAGAGCCCTGTCCAACCTGACCTTAAATGTTTCCAGGGATGGGGCATCTACCACCTCTCTGGGGAATCTGTTCCAGTGTTTCACCACCTTCACCGTAAAAGATTTCTTCCTTATATCTAGTCTACATCTTCACTCTTTTAGTTTAAAACCATTACCCCTTGTCTTATTGCAATAGGCCCTGCTAAAAAGTTTGTCCCCATTTTTCCTGTAGACCTCCTTTAAGTAGTGAAAGGCCACAATAAGGTCTCCCCGGAGCCTTCTCTTCTCTAGGCTGAATAACCCCAGCTATCTCAGCCTGTCCTCATAGCCCTCTGATCATTTTTGTGGCCCTCCTCTGGACTGCCTCCAACAGGTCCATGTCTTTCCTGTGCTGAGGGCTCCAGACCTGGATGCAATACTCCAGGTGGGGCCTCACAAGAGCAGAGCAGAGGGGGAGAATCACCTTGCTTGACCCACGCTTGTTTTGATGCAGCCCAGGATATGGCTGGCTTCCTGGACTGCGAGCACACACTGCTGGCTCATGTCCAGCTTTTCACCCACCAGTACCGCCAAGTCCTTCTTGGCAGGGCTGCTCCCAATCCCTTCATCCCCTAGTCTGTATTTTCCATTCTTTTTCCTTACTTTACAGTAACTCTATATCGATAAACCTAGAAATACAGAAACGTTTATTTGTCTTTTACATGCTGTCACCAGGCACTAAGGGGACAGACAGGTTCTTTTAGACATCCTTGGCAGAATGATGAGGGCACTAAATTGTAGTTACAATTAAAGCTTTATTTTCTTAACAGAATTTTTTGATTACTATAGCACATAATTTCTGATTAGAATGGCACAGAATTTCTACAAGCAGAATCAATGTAGTATAATCTATAAATAGAGTAATATAGAATTTATATTACAACTTAACTTATGATTTCTAATCCCTTAGGCCTTAACTTAGCATACAATTTCTAACCACTTACACCCGCTGCAGACTGGGTCAGATCTTAATACGTGGTTTGCTGTATCAATATAACAATCATAATCTGTAATCAAGAATCATATAAAAGAAAATGAGTCACTCACTCAATGAGTTACTCAGTCCTCAAAGGATGCAGACGGTGGTGGAGGTGTCCCTGGCCACCCGTAGGTCCTGCATCTCACTGTCCAGCAGCAGCTCCAGTCCAGGTTCCCCACTTAGGACTTGTAACTGCTTAATTTTATAGACAGTGCTCTGGGTGCTGTTACGCTTCCCTGTTCTGTGACAGGGTCATCACCGCTTGGTTGGCCAGGTGCCTGGGACTTTCAAGGCTGGTGAAGAAGGGAGTAATCAGCCTGGTGCCCAGTAACCTTGAGGCCAATAGAGAGGGGAAGAAGAAATCTGTTTGGTTTGTCTACTTGTTTACAAGACCTTCAGGGCCTGATAATGAAGGGAAAGGGAATGAGTATGTGACCCGCTCGGTCACAGAGAATGGACATTTGCCTTACAAAATGGTGTTAGTTATGCTAACCATATTACCAGAGGTTGGCAGTAGGGGGTGCAAATCATACCTGCAAATCATACCATACGATAAAAACAGATTTCCTGATGTAAACTCCTTCTTGAGGCTGTAGTTTTGGATTTTTTGTAACAATCAGACAGAGCTAGGTTGCAATGCTTTTACAGGTCTGCTGGATTTGTACCAGAAAATACTGTCTGTTCAGAAAATACCTGTGTCCCGAGCTTCCTAAGAAGCTGAAATACACAGTTCTTCAAGTACCATGCAATCTGCTCTGGCAGCCAGCTGGAATCTGCCACAATAATAGTTTTAAGATCTGTTTTAAGCCACTGTTCATGACTTCTTTGAATTTTCCAAAAATTACATTGTTGATGTCCTGATGTTCTTCGTGTGGATTTGGCAGCAGCTCAAACAACAGGTGGGACTGACAAATCTAGATATTATTTTTTTTTTAAGATTGAAAATGCTTGTTATTAAGCATTCAAAACAAATGTCTTAGTTTAATGGTCAAGGCCTTGCCATAATATTCTGATGAAAGACACTCTAAAGGTTGCTTCATTTGCAGGCCAGACCTAAATAGCACTAAATTATGCTTTGAAAACAACCACTATTACTGGGTCACATTGCCATGTCACTTTGCAGTTTGGGTTTCAACACAGGAACATTGATGGCACTTTTCCTGCTTGATCAGAGGGCTGAATTCCAGTAAAACTTGTTGTATCCACCCATGTACAGCCTGTATCTCACACAGCTATCATCCTTTTAAAACTGCCAATGCTTGACTCTCTAAACAAGCTGTGTTGAAATCAGATGTAGAGGAAAAGAGGAATCAAAAGCAGAGGAGCTAGCAGTAGAAAGGGAGCAGCCGGAGGGGAGCAGAGGTGAGGAAGCTAATGAGGGAGAGGGAATTCAGTTAAATTTCTTCAGACTGCCCAGAAGGCTGTACACTGCTTTGCTGCTGACTCGCATGGTCTTGGTTTTGTTGGCTTTTTGAAGGAATAACCTCCAGGCTGCATGAATGAAACTGAAGCCTTCAGTACTGGTGACATATATCCCAAGCCACAGAAGTTAACTGCAAATCTGAAATCCCCCAAAGGAACAGCTCCTTCTGCAAATCTCAAAGTTTCAGTTTGGTGCAGGTGTCATGATATTTCTCTGAAATTAAGAATAACAGATTTAGAGTATTAGAGTATGGAGAAAAGTACATGTTCTGCAACTTGAGCTGACAGTGGGAACTATTTAGGGATATTACTGAGTCACTGATAAGACTCACAGGTTGTTGGCTGGCAGCAGAGCTTTCATTTGGGAATTCTGAGCGATAGTGTAACTTTGTCAACATGCACAGTTACAGGGAGATGAAGACTATATTAGCTACTGTTCAGCCAATAAAAACTATCATTGCCACAAGATTTTATGACATTTATTACTAACAAAAATAAATATTGTGAGTTCATGATAATATGCCAGGTTTTGTTTATTTTGCTACTGGCTTTGTCTCTCTATAAAATAAAGACTAGACAAAATATTGGAACCAGTCTTTCATATACCTCCTTTAGCATAGGATTATATTACCATGCTTAAATATGTTTATCTTCCTAATAAACTCCAGCAGCTCACCACTGGCCTCTCAGAGGCATTTTCCACTTTATCTTTTTGAAAAATAAAAGCGTTATCATATAGTCCAGGAAAAAGCAGACAAAACAGAAAATCCCATTAAGAGTATCTTAGGATAGACTAATTAATGGATAGCAGTTCAGCACAGCAGCATTTAGATACTAATCTGATCATCTGGTTTGCTTTCATCTACCTCAGTGTAACTCTCAGTGACCATATCTGAAGAGCAGGATCTGGTACAGAACAGAAGATACCACCTTTATTTAACAACAGTTCTCTGAAGGGCTGAGGATATATATTGCCTCATCAGCCCTGCAATGAAACTCCACTGTGAAACGCCCAGTCCAACAAAGTGAGTTTGTGTTCACAATGTCACATCTGCACTATTACTATTAAATATTGATGTTCAGTTCAGATACCAGCTGAGAGATAGCAGGCTACAAAATAGATATGTATGTTCTGTTTCTTGCTGGGTGATCATGAAGAGCAATAGGCAGAAACTCATGAACTAGAGAATAATTCTGCCATATATGCTCCTGGGAATTAGAACTGAAGTATGGGGAGAGTTAAGCCAGACCTCTTTTCTTGCTGGACATAGATAGTAGCCAGGCATGATTTGCTAATTTGTCCTGTTTTCCCAAATAAAAGATTTTGGTGGTTTCATATTGGACTGGACTGCCACATTTTTATGAGTGAGGAAAATGGGTCTAGAAAAGGAGTGGTACAGCCTTCCTTATTACTGCCCAGGTGTAACAAGAAGAGAAGAAATTAATCCCCAGATTAATTATCTGCAGCCCTTATCTGTAGGGGTGGGGTCTGTAGAGGAGGTGCAGTCACAATTATGATGTAGTTACCAGTCTGCAACTGGTGTTAACAGAAGCTGCAATCCATGATGCTGCAATAAGTCATGTCTAGTTATGGCCAACAGCAGTCCTAATCAACTACCATGTGAGCTGAAAAAAAAAAAAAAGGTCAGTTATTTAAGCCAATCACTAGGCCAGTTAGGTCCAGTGGAAGTCAAGGGTGACTTAATCTTGCTGGTGAATTCCTGAAGCATATTACTGAGATTAGCTCCACTGGGGAGCTCCACTCAGCCACCAGTGACTGAGCAAGATTTGAGTGAGTGATTGCTACCAATGACTTCATGATTGTGCTGCCTGATCTCTAGAGTTGAGGGAAAAGAAAGACATGGAGCAGTCTGAGATAATTCTATCCAGGCAGTATTTATTCCCTTTTCTTATTAAACTCCCCACTGGCAGCTGAGGACAGCTGAATGAACTCCCTGATACAAGGTGGCTGCCTAGTACCTAAGATGATGGCATATCTATAGTGAAGGGGGTTCAAGGGGGGCGTTGGACCTCCTGCAGAAATGCTTAGTCCTATAGCAAAATGAATGAAAGGAACAAGTGTGAGTAAGGGCCAACAGGACCAAGAACTACATATGGATAATTTCAGTTCCACAAGTGTGTTTTTTTCTATGGTTTAAGTGCATAAAAATAGGAAAGAGTGAAAAATGTCATGAAAACTTAACAGCTGTCTTTCCTGATTAACTGCTACAATGTGTGAATCTTTTTTTTTTTACCTTAAACCTACTGAAAACATTTTATCATGAGGTTTGAACTTTTTAATCAAAGGTTTACTATTTTTAAGACAAAAACCAGCCTGATAAGGATTTGCATAAATATCCATGTGTAATATGCATAACAAGGTTTAGTAGAAAGAAGTTAAGAAAATACCTTCATCAAAGCAATGTTGTCTAGGCTACTGTGGTTTTTAAGCCTAACATCAGATATATTATCAGGAAGAGCCTTTAAAAAAAACAAAACAGGCATATGTGCTTTTTTGTCACTGAGAGTTTTCCAGGCAAACCTAAAGCCATGTATTCAGCAAGGTTGGTAATAAGAGAGGCTAATACATTACTTTCTGGCACATCCAAAACTTCAAGCAACAAACAAATAGTTTGGATGGCACTGAATATTTTTTCTTGGTCTGTCATGAGTGTTAAAAATGATCTGCTGAAAATTATAGAAACTTGTAATTAAAAACATAAACAATTTTTTTAACTTTTTTTTATTTATTTTTTTTCAGGAAGATTCATTTGCAGCATATGCTGCTCCTCAAATCTCTAGGGATATGCCCCACCCTTGAGTTTGAAATGCAAAGATACTCTTTTTTTAGATATGCTGGGAGAAACGTTGTGGAAGACTTTGGAGTGGGTCTGTGAAACTGGAAAGTATGTAGGTCGTTTGAGCTTGCACCAGTTTAGCATTTGTAAGCCGAAGTCTGATGACAGACTTTTGAGGGAAAAGATGTCATCTCAGAGAACTAAGTTTTCTGTATGCAATGTACTATCAGGAATTCCATCCTAAACAATGGGTGAAAAATTGCTAAGTAAACTGAACTGGAATACCAAGTTTTGTTTAAATATTTTAAAACACATTTATTCTACCATGAATAACTTTTTGAAAAATGTCTTGATAGTATTTTGAGTGAGAAAAAATATTTTTTTAGAGCAAATATCTAATTTGCCACTGGCCTTAGTTCTTACAGGAATAAAAAGTGAAAAGAAAAAGTGAAAAGAATTTTAGTGTCTTTTTCTGCTTAACAGAATTCTATTTCCAATAGTGCATAGTAAAAGGGGAAACTGTAAATTTAATGTAATTGCAACCACTAACAATATTTTAAATTGTAAACTGTGTTTTTGTTTCCTGTATTTAAATCTGTAAAGAATACCAGTCCTCTTTCCCCTTATGTTCATCCATTGTGCAGAAGACTTAGACACAAACGAAAAAATATACCAAACTGTGATTCCTTTGAAATATTCACCCTTAAATTTTGCCCTCTTCTTTCCACAGAATAAAATTTGTGCAATATTAGCATTTCATTCTTTTGTTTTAAATAGGAGAAGGACATGAAACTATCCATCAATGTGCAACTTCTTGCACCTGCTTGGCTGAAAACTGTAACTATGTCAAAAAAACAGGAATCTGCTTAATCTCTGTCTGTATCAAGCCCAAATTAACACATTTAATATTGGCATGCTCCATCAGAGTATTTTTCCAGCTGGCTCCAAGCTGCATCGCTGTGTGGGGGTTGCTGCCAGCTGCATGGCAGACTCTAAGTTTGTGTGTGGGTCACCAGTGGACATGATGCAGCTCACATCCAGACAGAGCCTCACAGGACATCGCTCCTGAGGACATGTGCAAGGAATGGCATGCATGGCTTGCATCTGCGCTCTGCAGCAGAACCACATGAATTGTGCTGCATGTCAGGTCATATTTTTTGGCAAAGAGGGATGGAGGCTAAATTTGCCTAGAAGCACTTTCCAGATCTGTTCCCTGATATACAGCAAATAATGGATTTTTCTTAAATGATAGAACTAAGTTCAATATTGAGAGGTAAAAGAAAAATAGCCTGTCTGTAAATCAAGCATGTGCTGAGCATGAATATTAGACTGAAATTTTAGAGGTCCAAGCAAAAAGAAGGTATCCTTTAGAACATATGCCCTTTGGAAGTGCATGAGGCAGTGCTGACATTAACTTAATGGGCTTGATTTGCTTTGAGGACTTCTTACATTTGCCCATTAACATGCTAATGTATTTTCCAATTTTATTTTTTCTCTTAATGACAATTCAAAAAATGCCATCATGTCTCATTACAAGAGAGACACAACAGAACATAGAAAAAAAAATTTCTAGTGCACTGTAGCCGTAGCTGCTAACTTATCGTTCACTTGAGGTGCTACAAGGAAAGAAAAAGCTAATAGTTTGAAGAAATGGAATAATTTTTTCCACAATGCTGTCCAGAATGACAACTAGTACTGGCATATCCAGTAAAACCAGCTGCCAAATGGCATATTGTAGTGAATGCTTATGTTTTTAAAGCTTTAATTCTGAGTATTATCTTCAATTGATAGTAGCATAGTCACTCTTTAAGGTTCTGCTTTAAAACAATCTCAAATGATACCTTGAAGAATTTAATTCAAGCCATGTATATTATAGGAAAAAAACTCCACATTTCTTGTAATGGCTGAACTCATGTTGCACAGCTCAGGATCTACTCTGGTCTTACCTGATGGCTATTGTGTCATTTCTATTGTCTTTGCCCAGACCCAGTTCCCAATAACCATATCCCATATGTTATGGGCACAGATGAAGGACGCACAATCAGTATTTCATTCTTGTGGCTTTAACTGAAATTAACTTAATTTTCATGCTGTTTCAACCATATTGGTTAGTACTAAATTCTGAAAACAGTTCCTATAGGAATCCAGAAGTAAACACAGCACAATAGTTCTTAAAATCACAAATTGTCTGCTGTGTCCTAAGCCTCTGTCTCCTTCATAAAATAGCCAGTTTATGTACCTTCTGCCAGCTGATTCTTTCTCAAAGGTGATGAGCTTGAGCAGACTGATGAGGGGGAGCTGTTTAAGTGACATCAGAGAAAAAAGCAAGAGAAAAAGAGGAGAAAGAAGCATCTTTCATGGAATACTCTCTGAATTTCCCAAGAAGGAGTGTAACCATAATCCTTTCCAACTGGGACATTAAAAATATACATCCTATCATTTTTGAGAAAACTTTATTATTTAAAGAGTGAGGGCAATCAAAGTTTTTTGTAGGATGCTGACCTCCCTGATCCCATAGGCCTCAGCCAAAAATCCAGGAAGAACTGATTCTGTAGAACTTGACAGGCTTACAAAACACAGATCGTCTGAAAACTTAAGTAATTCAAACCATTTTAGGCTCCTTCAGCCTTCTGTGTCTCCCAAGGAAGCATCCCTGAATCTGAGACTTCAGTAATGGGGAATTCTCAAAAGCCAGACAATGATAAAGATATTGCTGGAAAAATACTTGAAGTTGGGACAATGTTTTCAGGTGCAGAGGAGCAAGCTAAAGTTAGCATAAACAACTATACACAATGTGCTCTCTGTCCCTGTCTAGTCTTTGGACTTAGCAAAGTTTCAAGTCTAGGGTTTTAACCTAGAACATAAAAATTCAGGCTTTTAGATCATGGTTTACATTCCTCTGCTTCTGACCTAGCCGGAGACACTGCATTAGAAATATCCTGAGTATAAGTAACTCTTTGACTCCAATTCAGTCATTATAAATCTAGAAAGGTTGTATTTATAAAAACAGGTTTAACTTCAACCCAGAGGCATTTATTTTCCTGTCACTTCTACAGAACTCAACATGCTGAGTTGATGGCATTTGAAAAGATAGTACAAAGCCTTCACCTTCTCCTTGCTACCATAAGGTACCACTGCCATAAAGCTAAGACCTTATTGTGGACTAAACCACTAAGAGGAAAGGGGGCATAACAGCTCCTAGTGAAATATAATGATGGAAAAGGCTAACAAACTTAAAAGCTACAGGTAGTAGTATAAAAGAGGAATAATGCAACCAACATGACATTATAACTGAACTAAACCAAATGTGCATTGAAGTGGCATGGAGCCACTCTCAACATTCACTTATTTCCCCTTCACATTTAATAAGAAGGAATTTTTAAAGAAAATCAGATTCCACTAGACCAATTACTTGAAAGGTGTAGATGTTGTCTAAAGAATTCAGCTAAATGGGATGTTTTGATTATTCTGTTTCTAATTTAGACCTCAGCCAGGCAGAAAACAATGCCCTACAAGTGGTTTCTACTTATAGGAAATAAATATGTTGCCAAATTCTGCGTCTTTTTAGGGTGGCATGACCAACATGCACACACCTTGCACTTGCAGCATTAGCTACACTTCTGAAGGAAAAAGAAAAGCCTCCTGGAAAAGGCAGCTTCAAAAACTGGGCAGAGCTCCATAGGAGATCTGCTGAGTCAAAGCATGTTTGATTTGCTGTTTCTGCTAGCAGCCAGATTTTCAGCACACATCCACTCTCCCTGAACAAAACCAGAAACTGTTGGTCCTTGTGAACTTCTGAAAATCTGTATCTATAAAGGAGAATACTGATCAGTGCTGTGACTGCTGCCATTTCAGAGGAAATGCATTGAGACTGACGTGAAATTGAAGAGAAATACTCTTCAATTATTTTATCAAAGTTTTTAAACATTTAGACTAACTGCTGGTAAAGTCTATAGATGATACAAAAAATGTCCAAACGGCAAAAAATTATTAAGGATCTGTCAGTTTTGTAGGTCAGTGTGAACTGTCTGCCAAGCTAGGCTCACTTGAGCAGCATCTATTCTGGTATGTGTGAAACCATACAGGGAACATAGCTATTCACAGAACACAGGTTAGTTGAACATACCCTGGAAGGCAGCAATTCTGAAGTGACTGAAGTTATAGGACATGAGCACTGGCAGTGTATTCTTAGCATCATCCTCTGGATGAGACTGCAAATAAGTAAATCAGTGGGTGTACGTACAGCAGAACTATCAGAAGTCCCAATTCAAGATTTCTCATGCCAAAAGTTTTTGAATCTCATATTTAGGTTACTGTTTTGTTGTTACCATCATTTGCAATCTTTAAGGGTTTTTTTTATTTTAATTAGGGAAGGTAAGATAAGAATGTTTCCTGAAGCATCTGCAGTATGGTTGAAATCTATTGGACCTTCAAGTGACTTAGCTGAGCTATTAGATAAAACCCTTTCTCAGTCTCACAGAATGGTGGACAAGTACTTCACTACTATACTGTTACATATATTGGTGCTAATAAGTTTATATAAAGTTACAGATACTGATTTTTTTAAATGTAAAATTTTAATAGTCAAATCAGATACAGAATTTCTCACAGCTGAATAGATGCATGCTGACCTAGGCATGGCATCTAGAAATACGACTATCCATCTGCTCTTATAAAGGAGAAATTTCAGACAGACTTCAGACTCAAAAAAGTGCCTTTCAATATGAGTAAAATTGCTTTGAACTAACTGCTTTCAAAGAATTATCCCAATACATTTTAAACCAAACTCCTTTATCCAAATCTAAAAGGCACCTGTAGATTCATTGTGCTGACTGCAGTGCAGTTTCTAGATCAAGCCTTGAGGCTGATGTGATTTGAGCCTGAGTTTGGCCCATTGTGCATGTATACAAAATGACACCACTGCCTTCAAAGGCACATTTTTCACAGAGAAAAGCATTTTAAGCCCCAGAGAGGTTTAAAAGCTCCCACTCCCTCCCCCTGCCATCTTTCACAAATGCACATAGCCATGCTTGCTTTTCTGCAGCATTGGTAACTGTGAGTTTTCTTTAACTTCTCTCACATTCAGAAGCAAGCTGTAGTTTTGTAATTACTATCAAAATTGGAGCATGGGCTAACCAAAGTGAATTATCAGCTGTGAGATGGGAGGAATAAAACAGAGGAAGAACAGCAGGGCAGCAACTGAGCTTATGAAATTAAAAATAAAAATAACAAGCAAATCTATGTCTCATCCTGACAAGTGAGGCACTCTGCCCCTCTGTCATCCCTTTCATCATGCAGATGACTGCTCAGTAGCTCTTGGCATATAATGCAATCCCTCCTGTCCACCAATTTTCAGTAGTAGCTGCCAACTGTTTGTACAGCTTCTAGATAAAAATGATGGAAAAATCATATTTCACAAACCTATTTAAGAACTCCATAGCTTTTAAATATCTTCTTCTTTCACTTTACAGGGACTTCTATTTTTTTTTTTAATTAGTATGAAGCCAAGTTACTTTTCGTCAGGAGACAAAGAGTGCCAACCATACCAGATCTAGCAGGCTGGAAAACAAACAGGTGGGAAAATTAATAATAAGTACTCATATTTACACTTGCTATAAAGAAACCTTTGTGTTGGAGGAAGCTAGATAATACACAGCATGCCATCTGGTTTGCCCAGAGATGGGGCAAAGAGATTTGCAGATTACAGCTGGTCCTACACAGCCATTATCACCCAGTTAACCCAGTGCTTGAACAGAAGCAGCCCCTGGGCAAAGAACAGCAGAGGCAAAGCAAGAAAGCGCTTCAGCTGGCAGGCCCAGGAAGCAGTCGTGCTGGCAGCTGGGAGGTTAGGTGTACTCCTTGATTCCCAGTTTTCGCTAAACTGTCACAGCAGCATCTATGAATAACACTTTCAGCTACCTCCTCTTAGGTAGGAGATTCTGTCTCACGCTGTTGAACAGAGCAGTACTCACAAACATGTAACAGCAAGTACTCAGCATAATGCCTCCAGCTTGTATAAAATGGGCAGAACATCCCTCTGGCGTAACAAGTCACAGTGAGCAAATATGTCTTCCTCTTTGAGTATCAAGCAGAGACTCCCCTCAGATACATTCCATTGTCTAAAAGCTACTTGTCTGGTCTATACCAGTCATGTAAGTTTATCAGTTCTCTAGCAAATGGAAAGAGATGCTCATAAGAGCAATTTGGTGCAGAGTCGTACAGATAACTGATGGAGAGGAGAAGGTGGGACCCATTCTGGAGTTGCCCCTTTCCCCTGGAGAAGTGTGAATGACTACATCCCTAGCACTTATGCAGGGAATGTTAGGCAACCCAAGATCCCATTTCCTGTAGAGCAGAATCAAGCTAAGGTTCTCAGTTCTTATTTTCGGAGTGATGAATGACCAGGCTTAGCATATATAGACCAAGAAAAACTCCAGGTATAGAGAGGGAAGATGCTCCATAGGTCCAGTAACACCTTCTTCCACAATAATAAATAGAAGAGTGTGAAAGAGAGAAAGTTTCTTTCTTGGAGATTCTGAGGCTGGGAAATAATTCCTGTTAGAAACAGGCACCACAGCATCACTGCCTTTCACTTTGTGTGAAACAGGTTTCCGACCTTGCCTGTCCTGAAAGAAGTACACAGTAGTGCATAACTTAAAATAAATATTGAAAAATAAAAGCCAAATAAACATATTGAACAAATCACACAGACTCTGAACAAAATCCTCCCTCAAACACAGCTCTCCCATGGGAACAGCATGGAATAGAGCACATGGAGCACACAAGACAAATGTTATTCATATCACTCAAAGCACTGCTAGGAGTCTCTCAGATATTAAAATAAACTGTAAAGGAAGAGATCACTGAGATTAACTCTAGCTTTCCTTTTGGGTCAGTTTTACTTAAAAAAGCCTCAGATTGTTTGGGTCCTGACTGACCCATATCTGATTAAAATGACACTTTTATGGAGACATCTTGACATTCACATAATGCAAGGTAATATAAGTACAAGCCATTTTAGGTTCTGATATTCTGATGAAGTTTGCTCATCATTTTTACGCTTGAGGGATAAGACTGACAGCTTAATGTATAAACAGCTATAGTTAAAAGCAACATGATAAAAAATTAAATTAAAGGACAACCCCCACACATGGTATCTCATTTTCTTCCATGTAATATGGAAACACTTTCTGGTATATTAACAGTTACTCTTCACACTAGCATGTTGGTGGTTTTAGTAGTAAGAATGATGCACATTAACCAAAAATCACAGAAAACACAATGGTTACAGTGAATTATATGTAACACATTTTAAAGTATTCATTGTATTTCCAAAAAAACCCCTCACTGTATATTTGGGTATATGAATGCTTGGGCACTGTATTTGGAAATAATTTTCCAAAATAATTTACACTGTCACAGAAGGTGAATGATATCAAATATTCTCTGTGCTATTTAATATGAATTCCAAGTTTTACTTACCAGTCCTGTACAGCATTGAAAGATTCTTCATTCGTGATGTCATACATTAAAATGAAGCCCATTGCACCCCGGTAGTAAGCTGTGGTAATTGTTCTGTATCTCTCCTGACCTGCTGTGTCCTGAAACAATAACAAACAAATTTTTTACATGTTGCAAATAAATTGACAAACGATAATTTTTTTTTTTTTTTTAATAGGAAGACAACGCTGACAACTATTCTTGTACAACCCTGCAATCCTACTCATAAAACTAATCAATGGGGAGAAAACGGACAATAACAGGAAAAAGGAGAAATCTGCACTGGATCATAATAGGAGAGACTCATCCATTCTGTCATGAGGTGAGAGTGGAGAGAAGCAGAAAGAAATGGCCCTCTGTCAGGTCATATATCCTAAGTCATTCACTGATTCACGTCATTCAATCTGAGAGTCAGGTAGGAACCTTGTCTCCTCTTCCTTCCCAGTTTGACAAGAGGGATGTCCTGCATAACATTCTGGAATAAAATAGCATCCTGAAGATGTTCATTATAAGATCAGGATGGTTCCTGAAGTCGTGAAACATCCTGACCAAAAAGGCAATGTCTAATTGTTCTGTTCTTGCTATTTTAAGCCATTGGTGCTCATGTTGACTTTACCACCAACACAGATCTGTGCTGACAAAAGCTGGAGGGTAGTACTTTTAAAATACGGAATATATGTCACCAAAAAATAAGTTTGCTATCAGTCCCTTACCTCAAACCAATTTTCTCCCTCATTCTCTGTATCTGATTCAATTCCCTTTAAAGTAAGAAATGTTAAGTTTTCCTTTCTCCTACTGCTTGCTTTACTTATTTCCATTAAAAAATTTTCAGGGTGGGGACTACCTGTTACTACATTTACATGCAATGTCTAGCATAACCACCTTTGTCTGTACTAAGATTGTGAGACAACAGCAATAACTAAAACACAGCAAATATGTAACTCTTTCCTGTTTCAGCATACCTATTCAGTATCTTCAAACCATAAACATTGAAATCTTTAGAGGAGACATATGTAACATTTCAGTGCAACCCTGTAACTGTCTAACAGATCATCTGCACATATTAAATTTTAACAAACTTGGAAACTTAATTTCATTATTTCAGATTTTTTGAGTGGATAAGAAATAGTTTACTTTGCAATACAGGCCAATTCATTTAATTTGCCTTTCTACAGAGAGAGAAGAATAACCCATGATAAACAATGTTTTACTTGGAGTATTTCTGAAATGGTTCCTGGGCTAGTAGTACTGTCTTGTGAACAACAGAAAGACAGATTAAGTGGGCCTCCTTTTTTACACATATATCATTCAACTTGTAAACTAATAAAGTAAAAAAAGGAGATTCTACATGCATCAGAAACCACTTACAGAATGATAAACATAACCAAAACAGTTACTGAAACCAAATGAGGTCTTAGGTAAAATATATGGATTCTGTTCATTCTGGATTACTGCTGCTACTGCTTTGATGTAGTTTCAGTGCTCCAAGATGGAAAGCTAATGTAGATGTTAGACTCTAAGAGGTCCCACAGGAGATTAGGTTATGTCTTTGCAGGAAAGCCCAGACAGACCTCAACTTTTTCGGCTTATGCTCTGAGCTGGCTAAGCCTATACCAGCTGTGGTCTGGAGGTTGGATAGCTGCACTAAATACTGGTGGTATTACTGAATATTAAGGTACTAAGACTCTTGCGCTAAGCCTGTGCATATTCTGATACTCAGAGGTCAGTTCTTTCTCATTAGGTTATAGTCTGTCAATAAGATGAAAGTATCATTGAAATGTTCAGTAACATCATTTATTAGCAGAATAAGTATCTGTCATTATTTTACACCATTTCTTTGTATTTCGTTAATGGAATAAGGTTTACCCTCACATGTTTTGCTGGCTTCATTTATTTGATTTGATATTAGAGAAAAGAGCTGGAAGGGACAGAAGGAAAACATGGCCTATAGCAAACGCGCAGCTTTTCTGTACGGAAAAGATACGATTTTCAAACAAGTTTTGTCAGTGTCTATCTGCTTGTTTGTCAGTCAGAGACGTATGGTTGGAAATATGATGGTATGACAAGCAGAAGCCCACTGCTACTGAAGCAAATCTTATTTTGCTGTGGGTGATTTCCACTGAAGCCTGTAGATAATCTTATCTGTAGATAAGAGTGAACATCTGTAGCAATAAAGCCATAAGTCAGTGAGGTTTCCTATCCAAGACACCAACGATTTTCTGTGCAGTGTTAAAGGTAGCTTGTGTGGGCTTAGGCACTCTTGATTACAGAGAATAAAAAGTGAGTGTAAGGGAAGACAAATCAAGGTCAAAGTTCTTAAATAATTTTACACAAAGGGAAATGAAGCTGCAAATGAAGATCCAAACACTGACTAACTTTGAGATAGGAGATGCTCTTCTGGACCTAGGCATTTGGTTTGGGTCAGTCTGGGAAGGAATCAGGTATTTAGGGTTGTTCTCAATACAGGCATCTAAGGTGTGCTTGTAGCTAAAGCTATGTTAATGTGATGACAAAAAAGAAGATTTTCTGAAATGGTATTTCAGCGTATGGCATACATGGATGACCAGGAATAAAGTGGAGTTTATTAGTTTCAAACATCAATAATCACATTCCTATTGGTATTGTTTTCTATTCACTTACTATAAGGAAGCAACTAAAATTTTAATTGGCCTGATGTACAAATTATACAGTAGAGTGTTCATGATCATGTAAGAAATGAACCCAAGTATCAGTAAGCAACGTTGTCAAAACTTTTGTTCCACACATTTATAAGCATCTCCTTTGTATTCTGACTAGAAGATATTCATTAATGTCCTAAAGACAGCTCCTTTTGTACGACTGTTAATGAACTCAAATACCATTTATCAGGAGAAATAGCACATTAGAAACATCAAATACTTTAATATTTGTTATATTTTGTTACAATGATTTAATTTATTTGAAACAGATAATGTAACAGGGCAAGTCGCCTTTCTCTCTGTTTATTAGCTTTTATTCTTATGGAGGAACTCAACAGAAAAGAACTAATTTCCATATTTCATCATATTTATATCTGTAAATCACTATGATTTTATCTTCAAGTACTATTTTATACTTTTACTTGAAGAAAACCTTTTCCAATTCAGGTATGGTTACTGGCTGCTACTATATTATCTTAGTCTTTTTTGCAAGACAGCAAATTCAGGAGGAATTAATCTGATTACCATCTTTTTAGGTTTAAATTCTGGAATATAACGTCTGTATTTTGCACTGACTGATGTTTATTTCTAAGCATACTAAATAAAATAAGCCTGAGGAAGAATAAAATTTGACCTACTATTGACTGGCATTTTAACCAAGGCAGTTCATTTCCATCTTTGATGGGCAGAAAACAAGACACATATATTGTCTTGGGGGCATTTTCATTCATGTAAGTAATGTCTGGTAAGGACAACTGACTGTTCTTTAAAGAAGTAGAGTGGAAAAGCAGAAAGGAATGAATGACAGTGAGGGAATGTTCTATGAAAGGTTCCATGCACAGAAGGCAAAAGGAGGTATTTCACAAATCTTAGTCAAAACAGAACAAAAAGGGTCTCAGCAGCTGCAAGAAATATTTTTAAATATTATGTTAACTTTAATAAATTCTGGTTTTATTAAAGTTCCCACAGTTCCATTAGCTTCTGGTTAGGTGACCCTATCTTAGTGAATCTTTTTTAATAGGCACCAGATTTTAGATATTAAATCATAGAATGATAAGGTTTAGTGGACATAGTCCTTTAGAAATTAACCAGTTTCTGAGCACTGCATACAGCACGCTGGCTAGTAGCCCATGGTTCTGAGCATTTTTTCTTAATTAATTTTTTCACCTATAATTGAAATTAGATATTTGCAAACATTTTAATGCTCCAGATCCTGATATGTGTAATTTCATATTACAAAAACTCATTGTTTTTTCCCAGAAATTTGATAGCTAAAAGGATCAGTAAAGCTTTTCCATCAGTAAAGATCTTGAATAGGGCATCTATATCTGCAGGCAGTGAAAGAGGAATGACAGAGTACCTGTGTGTGTAAAATATCTGTTTCCAGCTCAGAGTGAAGATAGCAATCTGGTATGCATTTGGCCAACTCTCCTTTATCATATCTGTACCAAATTGTATGGAGATAGATAATCCTAGATTACCTTGGCTGTTCATTTGAGTTAAAGCTGTGAATTTGACAGTACAATGAAGCTTAAAGTGAAGATATGTTAGTTATTTTTACAGTAACCACGAGCCAGGTTTTGTTCTGTGCTTCTCCCTTGAAACCACCCTTTAATAATATTATGGGAAATTTCCTACAGCTTCTCATTATTACTGTGTAACTGCTGCACCACTGAAGGCCTTAGTGTTTGGGGAATGCACCAGCTGCTGACAACAATGCTCCCAGAGGAATGGCGAGATATAACGTAATAGCCATCTGTGCAATTAGAAACACTGAGGAACGGCAAGCTAGCTGACTCTAGAAGAACCTGTATTCCACATGAAGTTTATGGGGCTGGGAAGTCCCAATACACAAAACAGAACAACCATGGTTCTGATAGCAGTCTTAAAAATAATAACTATTTAGGCTTGCAAAGTACAGCTAGCTGAATTAACTTAGCAGAAGTAAATCCCACTGTCCTGGTTTGAGGTAAAACAGGACCAATTTTGTTCAGTAACTTTTCTTTTTAGCTAGGCCTCTTCTAACTGCTGAAATTAACAGCATGTTGTGCAGAAAACTGTTCGCTCTCAGAGTGATAAGACCCATGTTTATGGCTGATGCCAAGGAACAGTATGCAGAGAGGCTCTTGCTTATACTTATTGCTGTAACAACCAAGGCCAGTCAAATTTGTTACTTGCCCCGTTGGAGGGTCGGAAGCGGAAAAGCGTAGAGGGGTCACACCTGCGGGGAGGAGCGGACAGGACAATTGGCCCAAACCACGACACCCACTTACTGTCAAATCCTGCTAAGCTAGACTTCATCCAGAATGTGCCATACTAGCTTAGACTATGCCAATGTTTTTGAGCAATACGTTAAATCAGGCCCTTGAATTCATTTGCTGAGTGTGTGCTCCCCATCCCACCCTTGCCTAGCATTGCACCACTGATAGGAACCATACTTTATGTAAATAACTTCCAAGTAGAGTTGCTCATTATTAATGCAGACAGTTTTGAAGGTGAAAGCAAACAGCATTTGGCAGCAAGAACTTTTAATGAGCCCGTCATGAAGGAATTCAATTTGCAAAAGACAAACTTATTTTGTAGCACACTTGAGTGACTCTGTGCCTCTGCATTTCTGTCCTGTATGCTAAACATACAAATATCTTTTTAGATCCACTTCCCCACACTACGAGTTTTACTCATACCACAATACAGCTTGTGTTATGTGCCAAAAAACTGGCAGCAGCAGAGGAGGATTTCTTGGATGGCGTCTTTATCTCTGCTGCAAATTCACATTGAAAGACAAGGTAAACAGAAAGATAGAAACGTGAATTGGGTGAATTCTCACTTTGCAGATCAAAATTTTCTGTTAAGATAGATAAAATTGGCACAGCAATCAAGAACTGCTGCTCCTTTATGAGTTTCATGTTTCTTTCGTGCTCTTGCTTCGCAAAGGTTAGTTACATACTCTGTCAAAGCAACTCTGTATGTCTCTAATTTCTCCTATTGATACATAAAAGGACTAGACGCAGTAAGTGAATGAAAATCTAAACTGGCTCAGAGCAGCACAAAAGATGTCTCTGATCTTTCCTCAGGGACCTCTGCGGTCTCAGGGAAGAAAGGATAAAAAGAAAAGTGTGAGAAACAAACAAACAAACAAACCAGTAAGAGAGCTAACTTTTCAGGGAGGGGCAAGGGACAACCTCTGCAAAAATCCTCCTGAGATGATGGGTGAACGGGGGGGTAAACCCACTTGAAACCTGCCACTAACCACCCAGGAAGAGCAGCTGTGGGTCTATAGCAGAAGCAACTAGGCAGGGCACAAAGAAAGAGGACAGAGAGAAAAGCTGCTGGAGCAGGAGGAGCTGACTATCCTGGGAGCACCACTTCTCAACAAACAGCACTTTCAACAGAAAGTGTTAGGCACTTAGAAACACAGACATATGAATGTTTACAACTAGGAATGGAAAACACAGTTCAAAACAGTTTCTTTGGCTAATGCATGCACAAAATATATAACACTTCATATTGCAAACTCGCTCTTTGCTTATGTACCTATCTCCTGTCAGCAGCTCTTTCCAGCCTTCTCATGGCTTTGGTTTCCCTGGAATTCTGTTCTTTTATATACATATGTGTGTATCTATATGTATGCATGTGTGCATGCATGTGTTTGTAGAAATATATATATATGTATACCAAAAAAAACCACTTGGAGCTTGAAAAGCCAGCTACTCAGCTTGCCAGTACACATCTGCTAGACCTGTATGCTAGTCCTTAGAACTCACCCCACAATCACAGCTGACAGCTCATTCATCATATGGGAGGGATGCAGGAGCATGGCAGGGCCAGCTGGAAATATCTGGGGCCACAGCAGTGGAGAGAGACGTTATTCCAAGTACAGCTAGTAAAAAGGGGCCTGGGAGGGCTGTCCTGGCAGGCAGAAGGTGGGGCAGAGCTTGCATTAGAGAGAGAGTTTGGCTCCTAGAAAGTCCAAGTTGGGGTTGTAAAAGTACATTACTGCCAGATTTGCTTTCTCTCATTCCATCCATGCAGATAGTGACTGTGCCTGAAGTTCACTTCCTTTTAAATTTTCTGGTTTTCTCCTTTCCTGTTCTTTCTTCTCTCTCTTTTGTTTTTAAGACTTGTATGAAATGTTCATTCTCTGCAGTTCAGCTACCATGCCTTCCTAAAGCACAAAGTTTAGGAAAGCTATAGTATCCCTGCCTCCTTTGTCGCCAGCCTAGTTTGACCTCAGCTGCCATAGGTTCTGGACACAAGTTTTGAGCCCCACTGCCATTTCAGTGCATGCCTCCCTCTTTCCCTGCCACAAGCTGCAGCTTTCTCCTTCTCCTGTGTTCACTTTGGTTGTGGCCTGTCCTGCTCTGTTGGAGGTGAGGATCAATTAAGGGGAATTAAGTCCTTCTTCCCCATCTTCAGACATACTTTATAAAGCATCTGTCAGACAAGTAGGACCTGGCATTCTTTTCAGAAGTAAACCAGATTAATGAAAGTACCTCTTTGTATTTTAACCAAGCTTCATCTAACGTCTTAAGAAGAATTCCTCTTTCTGGAAAGGCTCAGGTTTTGCTTTCAAGATCTTTTTTAATCTTATTTATGAAAAGTGTTGCAGAATCAGACATTAAGTACAGCTGCCAAAAATGTATAGTGGAAATCATAAAATTACAAAATCTAATTTGCACTCCATGTAATAATGCAAGTATTTTTTAATGAGTAAAATTAAAAGGCAAATGAATATTGCAGCCCAGCTGATAACTACAGCTAGGGAAAAAACAGTTGAATAAATTTCTATTTGTATTATTTTTAAATACTTGTAAATCAGACTGTAAAAATTTCCTCACATTTTTCAGAAAAAGAATGAAGCAACAGAGATCCATTCTGAAAAAATAGTTATACACAAACAAAAGGATAAGGATTTTTGTTCTACATGCAGCTATTATTATACAGGAAACAGCACTTATTTTGTTTTTAAAACTCCTGCTCCCAGAGTCCTGTGATTGTACAAGAACAGCAACTTTTTTTTCTTTTTTTTAAATATTTGTCTGATCTTGTATCATTTTTAAAGGCATTTGCCTTTCATTTAGCAGAGATAGGAAAAAACACTGAATTATAATATAAGTTCAGAGACTTGGAGTCAAGCTGGCCATTATCACACAAACAGAGAACAACGTTGAGGTATATTGGAATGACAGAGTACATTCTCCCTCTACCTATTTCTGTACTTTGATTATATACTTATAAATCTTTTGGATTAACTACTTCTCTCTAGAACTTGTTATTCATAAAATATGAATAATAAGCTTTCAGCTTTCTCTCTCACTTGTCATTCTGTCCTATTCTGCATCCTGAAAACAACTTTCTCTATTAATATTCATTACTCATATTTAATTAACTTGCCCTTATTACTCAGGATGAGGTGGGATCCATGGATAGAGAAAAGTTTGACTAGCCATTTTGATAATACTGCTATGTTAGTGGCTTATTGCACTGCACAAATTTGCATAATACTATCATCATGTTACAATATGATGCAAATCCTTGTCCACTGATTAGCTAACAGTACTGCTTAGTTATTGAGAGCTATGAACATAATTCTTTCCTCATGACAACACCAAGCTTAACACATTTTTGTTCTGGGCCTTTTTTAGAAGCACAGTTTGGTAACTCTCCAGCTTTAAGAGAAAAATGAATTAGTGGTACAAAGGACATTTTAAAGCCATAAACCAAACACTCCTGCTAGAAACTCTCTCTCCACCTCTGCTATTCCTTGTGTTAAACCCCTGTGTTTAAATCTGCAGTGAAGTTTCTCTCATTTGGAACAAATTACAGGGATGTTCCTATTAAATATTAATAACATTCCAAACCTTCCCAGGAGTAAAAGAATGCACTTCTGTGCAGAATATTAAGTTTAAAAAAGATGCTTTAAGGCTCATTAGAATTACCATCAACTTATGCTTTTTACATAAAACTGTTTTAAATCTCAATTACCTATAAAAAGGAAAAGTGACAATCTGCAACACAAAACAAGCCATATTTTACCTATTTGAAGGAAGAAACTATACATGCAACACTTCTGGAAGAGTTCAGCCATGGCTGAAGTTCAATCCTATTCAGAGCTTCCATGAGGGCCCGTAAAAGGCACAGCTCAGTGCTTTAGAAAACCTGCAGAATAAAAGTACTGGACGACAGTGTGGTCTGTGCTTAAACAGTTTCCTTCTGCCTTCCAACATAATGCAGCTTTAGAGCTATCTGGAACATTCCTTGTGCAGTGATCTGTAGGTAACTTCTGCATCCTCTTTCTATGACTGTGGCAGACACTGTCTTCTAGGGGAGACATCAAAGATACCTGAAGAAATTCTGGTAGCTCTTTGTATATCATACCTTAGCCAGGTATTTTAAGATTTTAAGGCTTAGCTGAAAAAGCACCTGGTGATTTCTGGAGAATTTCACCACTGATGTATCGAAGGTGCAGAATGCCACCATCTTTTCTCCACTAGCAACGCAGCCCCTTCATGCCTTTCAGGGACTTTTTCCCTTCCCTGACACTGAACTACTGAGAGCTATGTTTGCAGGACAGTCTCCATCAAACTCTCCTTTCTTCCACTTTTAGTTCCCTTGCCCTCCAACGGTTTGTCGTCACCAAACACTCCTTTAATATGTGACTATGGGTGAGATCTTTGATTTCCCCATCATCTTAGCTTTTTCTTTTTTTTTGAGTCTGATCATAATGATTCGTAATTTAGGTTTGCAATGATGGGTATTATACAGTGTGGTCAGCTGGCCAGAATCATTAAAGAACATCATGTTCCAGGTCAGTTCTTCTGTCACCTTCAACATATTCAGATGAACCCGTCCAAAATGTTTCTGTGTTAGAGGGAAAGATGGAGAAAGGATAGGTGGCACAGGACAGATTATGTCAGTCATCAGGTGCTGGAAGGTTTTTTTACAGCATGGGAGTCTACTGCTGCACCCAGACAGCTTGCGACACAAAGGTGATTCATGAAAGACCAAGAATCTGGCTCCAAGATTTTTAGACTTTGAATGGCTTTTCTAGTTCTCTCAAAGCTGATCTTTATTTAACAACTCTTACAAGACCCTGGAAAATCTATTTTTCTGTCTTTTAATAATTTTAGTTTCCTTTTGGAAAAATTAAGAGGACACATCCTCTGTAACAAAAGGATACCTTGGTCATCTATACGCTGCTAGAATTATCTCCACCTAGATAGGATTTGTCTATTAATTTGGGGAATACTGAAACTGTATTGAAGACAACCAAGAAAAAGAGTCTAATCAAAACAAAATGTAATTTTTGGATAACACCATAAGCACTGCTAGAATCTCTTCACAAAAGAAAGAAAGGTTAAAGATGCCAAATAGGAAAAAGAATATAATCTACTATATGATTTGGGGTGGGTTTCTGTCTGGAAAACATATTATTTAAACTAAAGGTGTCCTCTTGCTTCTCAATAAGTACCTCTGCACTATGGCTGTAAATCAAAAGGATATACCTAGAACACTTCTCTAATGTCCTGGTGGTTGATGACAGAAATGTAATTTAAGAGAGCACAGGATATTCTGACAAGGAAATATTTATTTACCCTGAAAATGTCTCAGCAGCCAGCATAGCTTAATGCACATCAACCAATCATGACCTTTATGTTGTTCCAGTTTAAGAGTGCAAATTAAGAGTTTAAGAGTTGTAGAAAGAAGTTAAATATGTCAGGTAAATAAATCTATGAACCTTACATTATTTCAAGTACAGTACCCTTATCCTTGCATTCTCTTCCTGGGGAGTTCTGGCATAAAGTGGCATAATTAAATTATATTTCAGCTAAATTGTTGTTTAATTTGGTCCCTGGTCTCTTCTTTTTTAGCTCAAACTGGTTGAGAGCTATGTGTTCAGCGTATGTATAATCATATTTAGCAATTCTAATGACTTCTTTGAAATTTTAAACTCAAACTTTTGAGAAGAACACAGTCTCACCAGAAAACATAATTGCCAGACTGAAGAGAAGAGAAGAGAAGAGAAGAGAAGAGAAGAGAAGAGAAGAGAAGAGAAGAGAAGAGAAGAGAAGAGAAGAGAAGAGACGAGACTGTTTCAGTTGGAAGGGACCTACAGTGATCATCTAGTCCAACTGCCTGACCACTTCAGGGCTGACCAAAAGTTAAAGCATGTTATTACGGGCATTGTCCAAATGCCTCTGGAACACTGACAGACTTGGGGCATCAAACACCTCTCCAGGAAGCCTCTTCCAGGATTTGATGACCCTCTCAGTAAAGAAATGCTTCCTAATGTCCAGTCTAAACCTCCCCTGCTGCAGCTTTGACCCATTCCCATGCATTCTATCGCTGGATACCCAGCAGAAGAGCTCAACACCTCCCTCTTCACTTCCCCTCCTCAGGAAGCTGTAGAGAGCAATGAGGTTGCCCCTCAGCCTGCTTTTCTCCAAATTACAGAAGGCCAAAGTCCTTAGCCACTCCTCATAGGCCAGGTCTTCCAGCCCTTTAACCAGCTTTGTTGCCCTCCTCTGGATGCATTTAAGTACCTGAACATCCTTTAAAAATTAATATATTTATTGATAAATAATAATAAATACTATATAAAATTAAATACAGATATAAATACAGTACAAATATAAATACAATATTGTATTATATTTATTGTTTCATTTTAGTAATGAGAAAATCAATCTTTTTACAGATGGCAGTTATTTTGGAGTCCTGGCCACTGTGCCATAGATTGTGGTACAGTAGCTGATATCACTACCACCATTACAGGTACATGTATTCATATAGGAAGCAGAATAAAAACCACATTATGTTATTCGATTACTCCCTCAGAAATGGTCACATTTTGTTCCCTTAAGCTTTTGTCCAAAGAAATCCTGAAATAATTAGCAAGATTTATTTAACAGATAAGTTTCTGGTATCATTGTAAGCAGAACACTGAACACCCCCACTGACAATGTGTAAGCAGAGACAGTTCATGATCCAGCACTAGAAGAAATCAAGTGATGTTACTTCCTTGATCACAACAAAGCTATTTGATGAGTTTGGACATTTATTTTTCTTTTTTTAAAGTATTATAACTTCACACTGGTATGAAAAATGCTATATAAATTTTTGTTACATAAGGATTTGGCCCTAGGTGTAAATACCTCTGACAAAAGTCTTCAAAAAGAGTTGTCATTAAGTTGGATCCTGATTTTATCAAAGTACAAGCATATAAAGCTACTGAATATATTTAGGGGGATTTACTGGATGTGCTGTGTTTTTAAATGCCTAAACGATTTGCATACTTAGGCTTTAAATATTTGCGCATTTATTTTCCAACCTCTTGAAGAAAATACAACTTCAGTACACTTGTCACCTGCCAACTAGGCTGCAACAGACTTTTCTGTGCAAACTATAACATTTGTGAGAAAAACATAGGCATGTAGGTAGTTGTGAGTATGCAAATTCACATGCCTGGACAAACTAGAAGACAGGTAGAACTTAAAGTCTATTAATGTAGAAATACCCTTACCAGTGCTTCAGTAATTTTTTAAGCATCCATTACTGGCAACCATCATAGAGAAAGTGCTAGACTAACTGGACCTTCGGTCTAATGCAATATAGTTATTCTCATGATCTTACAAAACATTCAAGAAGGCTCAAAACTAGTATTTAATGTCAGGTGTTACCAAAATCTTTCCAGAAAATCTGTTTGGTTTTTTTTCTACAAAGAGGGATGAGCAACAGTGGTTTCAACAACAAGTCAAAGAAAAATATATTTATTCAAAAGTTGCTTCAATAAATGGAGCAACAAGTGAAGGAAAGAACAGGTATCAAAAGAAGAAGGACATTAACTAGGAAATTTTCCTTCTGTATTTATAATTCAAAAAGCATCAGGCAAACAAAGCAGCAGAAAGATTTCTACACTTGAAGGAATAGGCTTTGAAGTTTTACAAGTGTCTATGGAACTTGACAAGAGAATCTAGAACAAGTTCTTAACAAAAAGTATATGTCAAACTTTATAAATGCATAGGTAGGCAGATGCACTTTGAGACAAATAAATGTCCAGAATTCCCCATGCAGAGAAGTAACTTCCAAAAGGAATTCAAGATTTTGGGTGCTTTGCTGGATGAAGACTAGAATGGTAATCACATTCTGGTATCAAATCTTAGATGAACAAACATCACTTCTTGGACTTTTAGGGAAATCTGTTTTTTTAAACTTAGGTAAAGAAAGAGAGGTGAGGTGAGGGTTAACATAATTTGTAAAACTAATACTTTGTGTTTAGAAATCTAGAAAAAGAATGTGAAACTGCTGATGCTTTATCATTTAGAAGCAATGACTTTTTACTGGTCACTTATGAATAACAGTTTGCTGAACACCCACAGACAGTAAATAATAAGACCCTACGGAAAAAAGAAATCAAATAAATTTATATTGACTAAAAATACTCATGATTTTAGTCCTAAATTAACTGAAGAAATAATACTTCCACTTTAGACTTTTGATGCAATGTTATTTCACTGGAAATTGCTGAATCAACCAAATGCTGAAGTTTATGTTTGTGTGAAAAATTTCATTACAGCAGGTCATTGGATCAAATCCAATCCATCAAGCAATCACTGGCCAAAACCATAAAATAATTCCCATCAGAAAGAGGTACTAGGTCATAGGTTGTAGAAACCCATGGAGTACCAGAATCATAAAAATGTTGGCTGAAACAGACTGTTGGATATGGTAGGCCTGACTGTCCCGGACTGTCTTCTAGTTCACATTTGCAGGCTTATAGAGCACAACATACACAAACACAGAAGAGATGCCATATCACTTTACACCTGAGAATTTATGTAATTATTTTGAAGATTTGCTTGTATTGTGTCACCCAAACAAAACAGACCCTTTAAGAATCCAAGCAGATAGACTTCTCAGTTTTTTGAGGAACTCAAAAACTTTCTAATTTTTCAGTGCTGGTTTTATTTTCCTTTGGCTTGCTTTTTAAGCAAGTGAAACTGGATTATGGGATCCAATAACATGAAATTCTCAAGCAGAATACAGTTAGAGGAAAAAGTCTTCTTGGTTCTGTAGCTGTAATAGTTATATTATATCCACACTTGTTTTTCTTTTAATTAACAAAATACATGTTTAAAGACAGAAAACCTACATCATATAATTAGTAAATTGATTGACTTTTTAGGAAGATCCAAAACCATTTATGCTAATCAAGTATTAGTCCTGAAACTGCAATGTCTTCACAAGAGGTCAAATCAAGTAACAAAATAAAACAGACTGAAAAGATTTTGATCTGTTAAGGTAGAAGGCCTGACTGAAATACACCTTTCTTTCCAAAAACATTCTGTAATTCTTATATGTATCACCAGGCAGAATGATTGCCACAAGTTATTTGAAAAGTTTTGAAGGCAAATATTTCAATAAAATAAAACATGCCGTTATAAATAATTCTAAAGGTAGGATTTAGATCACATATGATGTACTATAATTAGTGTTATTCTTCAGCTGTGATTTTCAAACTACAGGTATTTTTCCAGTAATCAGAGTTATTCTGTCTTAATGCATCATAAAGGCATAGGAAATTATGGTCTAATGGAAGCAGAAAAATGACCAGCTGTGAAATCTGCAGGAAGTGTAATTATAATCAAAGGTACATTAAAGCACTAGTTACTACAAAACCAGACATTGGGCTTATACACAGTCAAAGAACAGACTAAAAACAAATTGAGTGTAAATTACTTTCAAAGGGCTTCGCTGCCTACAGTGCAGCACTGACTACATTGAAGCAGTAGATGTTTGATGACAACAATTCTGCTCTAATTTATACACTGTGCTATTTCTTCTCTAATTTAAAAACTCAGTAAAACTAAGACGCAGCTTCCTTGAAACCACCATATTCTACTACATCTCTATCCCAGTCACATTCATTAATTTGTAAACAATATAGTCACATAGATGCATATCTCTGTGCATATACACAAATTTATAATATGCATACAATATGACCATATGTATATAACATAAATAAAACATATATATTCCACTATTCCTATTGTGATATAAAGATTTTTTAAAACTTCCCCAAAGTATTATGTCTTTATGTCAGGGATGAAGAAAGCAATTTTTTCACATTGCAAAATTATCCCAGAATTCTGACTGACCTCATCAAAGCATGAGAAGATAATATACTTATTCATAATTGTTCCCATATATATTTGCATTTCATTAATTATAAACAAAGAGAAGAGTTACCTTACAGAAGAGTTAAACTCAGTAGTATGAATCAGAAATGAAAGCATACTAAGATATTTTAATTATTTCAGATTCATATGTTATTTACAAAAGAAAATCAAATAAAGTTAAATTTAAATGATCACCAATCAAATGAATCTTTTTCAATTACAGATTAGACTAAATTAATTTCAAAAGCCAAGTTAAGAAATCCCTTGATAGAGCAGCTGTTAAGTACACAGCAGAGTTAACATAATTCAAGTTCCTTAACTGTGCCTCTCCAGGCCTCTTTCACTGCAAAAGACATATTTCTGGGCAGATGTGTATTTTTTCTGCCTGCAATCTCTGCCTGTGGCTGCTGCAACCTGAACAGAAATGCCAGTAATCTTTTCACTGAATATAACACTGACCAGCATATTAACTGGAAATTGCATTATTTAGACACTCAACCATGTGTTCTTTGATCCAAGATAAAAATTGAAGATTATTTCTACCCTGATTTGATTAAGTTGTGGGACATATTCTCTCATTGTGCAGACATAACTGAATTATCATCCATCACCTGACAAATTGCTACTGTGATTGACAAGACAGGCTGACATCCAAAGAGGAGACGTGAATACAGAAAGATCAAAGTGAGAATTGACCTCAGAAATGAGTTTTTTTCCTGATATACTTTCTAATATACTGGGGGGGACTGAATTCTGGCCATTTCACATATAAGCATGCTTGAAGACTGCTGCTTCAAGGAAGTAAGAAAGAGAAGGACAATTTTCCAGAGTTCATTATTATCCAGCTTCATGTAGGCTCCCAGGGGTTTGTGTTTCAGCCTACAGCACATAGCTCAAACAGAAATTCTTGATTTTGCCAAATCTAACTGATGCTAACAGGGCGGGGAGAGAGGTGAAATAGCCCTTTCCAAACATCTGCCATCACAAACGGCAATTTTAGAAGATTACAGAAGTCAGTACTTAAACCTGGAAACTATAGTCAGTTCTAGAAGCATTGAAATGTGCTTTGGGATTCACAGTCGCCTCTACTGATGAGCACAGGCAACAAACGAATGTGGGGAATGTATGATTTTTCTCCCATTTTTTCCCTTTTAATCTTCAGTATGATGAAAATGTGATCTGTATGACACGCAATTTTGGTTAAGATGCATGTACTACAATCCTTTTCTGTGTACTACATTTTCTTTGATGCCAAGTACCATTAAAGTTACTGGACACGGCAGGAAGCTACATGTTCTCAAAACTTACGGAAATCAAATTTCTCTTCTGTGCCTATAGAGGAGTTTCTAAGTACTTCAGGTACCCAGTCTTCAAAACTGTGAATGAGGACAGGTCCATAGGACAGCATTAAGTGTTCAAGAAGGCTGAGGATATAATTGACACTGAAGAAACAGCAATGATTAATAGGATTTGAAATCTAAAAGGAAGGAGGCCCAGTTCTGTCTTTAGTTACACAAAATAATTAAACAAGCACATATAGCTCAACGAAATCCAAACTGTTGCAAACCAAAGTGAAGGCCTAACTTCCCAGGCGAAAGAATTAAAATTTTGAGTAATTTATTCCTACTGACATTGGTTTCACCATAGCATTTACTTTTTTATCTAATGTAGTGCTGTATTTAAGTGTTTCTATGTTTTAATTATATTAACTCCCAAGTACTTTCTGAAGAAAAACTATGTGGGTTTTGGTTGTTTTTTTGAAGTGGCTATTTTGGTGTTAGACCTTTCCCAAAGCATATGTACCATGAAAAAAAACAACTCAAGTATTTACAGAAAAATTACACAAACTGTTGACTCATCAGCAGATACTATATAGTAAAAGTTCAAGTGGTTCCAGTGTGGATGTTTCATAGTAAAGTATGACATGTACTTGACACGGTAATATAGGGAAATAGTAGAGTCAATCAATAACTAGTTACTACTTTTAAATCACAAATTTAAGCAAAATACACTCAATTCAGTCACTGCATATACTCAAGCATGATCTTAATCTCACAGCACAATTTAACTGAAATTTGAGCAAAATTACTAACCACAAAAATGATTTTCTGCTCTCAAAGCTTTTATTAGACTTACCACATGCTTATCTAAAATAGAAAAACTGGAATGTCAGAGTCACCCTGTATTTTTTCAGAACATGCTGTGAATTAGCAAGTCTTTGGAAACACTGCTGAAAATAACTTGTTATCCATTCCAATAATGTTAAGCAGAAAAGTGCATAGGAACAGATCTGGTTTTTTAGACCGTAATATTTTCATTTTTTCTGAATTATCAAAATAAGTACCTCCTTTAAAAAAAACAAAGCATACAGGTTCAAACATTCAATTCCATTTTTATATAGGATAATTTAGCCTAAGTCCTGCCAAAAAGGGGTATAGGGGAGGAATATAGTGTCTAAGGTAGGCGGTATACTTCCAACCTGTGAGGTCCAAACAAATATCTATCTTCTTCTCTGATCAACACCCCAGGATCCACGTAGTATGATTAAGGCTAGTGAAGGCTGAACTGACTAAAGTGTGGCATGAGGCATGGGCAAGGATATGGGTCATGAGGCACCAGTGACAATAAATGAAACACAGGTCTTGACTGATGACCTAAGACCTTTCATATTCCATGATGGTGGCTCAATAAAAACTCACTTAACTTAGGAAGTTCAGAATTGTTTGGGGCGTTGTTTGTTTGTTTATATTTTAATTCAGTAAATAGTATAACAGAATGCTGAAGACTAAAGCAAGAAAAAATCTCTGCAGGGTGCACTTTCTTTCTTAGTGCTCAATACAACAGCTACACTTCGCAGTTTAAACATGATGCATCAACCTCTCTGTCTTCTCTGTCTCTTAAAGTTCCTTTGTGCCTTAATAACCTATTTATCACTATAGTACAATGAAATAGGTAAGCTGAATACCTCCCAGGTGGAGTGTCTGAGACAGAGAATAGCTTGAGTGAATTGTCCATGTATAGTGGCACGGAATACTAAATCCAAGACTTCTTTTAACTATGCCAGCTTTCCCTTTCCCTTCCAACTCTCACTCTTGCTGAGAAGAGTGACTGAATCCTTAGTACAGAGTTCATTTGCTCCAAAACAAAGATGCCTCCCACTGTTATATTACTTACATTTACTTTTCAGAGATGTGTAATGGGTTTTTAATGGGATTATATGACAAAATTTGATAGCATTAATAAAAATTAATTGACATAAGGCTATGGACTGAATTTTAAGAAAGATACAGCTAAAAATATTTACTTCTGTAAATATAGATAGCTTTTCCTAATAGGTATCTTGTATTCCTCTGCATTTTGTATGTTACTAACCATACAGAATAAACTTATAAATTAAATGTATGTCATTAGGAAACATCAGCACAGATAATATCCTCTGTTATTTAGTATATACAAATGCATGCTATAGTAATCCAATTTATAACCTAACTCAAAACTTAGATCAGATGAGACAACTCTTGATTTTCAAAGAATTTTTAAGAATTAATCATTATGTCTTTTTTAAATGAAAAACCTATCACATCAATTTGCATTTTTCTTAAGCAAGGACAGGGATCATAACTGCTGCATATTTTTAGGGGGATGCACTACCATGCCTTTAAATGAAAATCAAAAGAATCGTTTACCCAAGTTGCTGGAAATTGAAAAACTCAACGTGTGAATCTTTGTCTTCTGAAGATAATTGGCAACCACAGCAACGAGGATGTGTTGCAGTATGAATTCTACCGCTATCAGCAGGAATGTTATACATCTTGCTGCTGAGGCTTCCCTGTTCAGCTCCAGTGCAGCGTCTTAGGCTTTCCACTCTGGAGGAAGTCCCCCTGCTCAGTCTCAGTATCTGTTGTCCAAGCTGGCAGCCACCACTCACATATGACAACCCAGCATTTGTCAGATTGGGTACTGTCAGTTGGATACTGCAGCTCTGACTGTAGACCATATGCCACTGCACTCAGGGAGAAAAGCTATGGACTGCACAACACCAGAGCGTGACCAACTTTTGCTTACCAGGTATGGCAGTTCATCCCTTCATTCATCCACATTACTCTATTTCCATCTGATTTTCTCCTGTGTCTGCTTCTGCTGCGCGTGAGGCAAGTCCCTTAGCTCAGCCCCAAGACCTTTAGCCCTTTTCCACTTAAGTCCTCTGCAATACTCTCCTGCGATACTGCTTACAGTGAGCCATTGACCTCTTGTAATCAACTATTGCAAATTGCCCCCTGTTAGGCCTCCAGTCAGTACTACACTGAGCAGCTCAGAGTAAGATTTGGGCAAGCCTCCGGAAAACAGGAAGCACACTGTGGGCACTGCTGCAAATGCAGAGCAATAATAAAACTGTGATTCAGATGTTTTCTATGCAAAGGTGTGTATCACGGGTAATATGAAGCGGTGCTCTGAAACTAATGTAACTGTGAATTGCATACTGTTCCCAACCCCTGCCAAATGCTCTCAGAAAGCAATCTATAAATTACATTAACATAAGTAAGGCCATTGGGACTACACAGTCAATGTGTGTTTGAACACAGAAGAGATGGCCTTATTTGAAGATAACTCAGTTCAGGTCAAATTTTCTATTCCCCACATTTAATATGAGCTGTGGGTATAGCTAATAATTATTTGGGTATTCAAAGACTTTTTCCCATAATTTGTGGTAATTTACTTGTTAATACTTATGGTATTTGCTATTATCCAGTTTTTGTAGAAGTTGTTCCAGCCCTGTGTGGTGTGAAACATTTGTTCCAGCAAAACACTTACACACAATCTTAAACACAGTGTTTAGAGAGTCTTCTGTTAGTAGAATTAGTCAGATGCTTAAAGGTAAAGTAAGCCATAACTTCAGTACTATCGTCTAAAATGAATTATGATAGTTGGGTTGAAGTCACCTCTTCTATATGACATTTTGACTCCTAGAATCATTCGGCAATTGAAAAAATGGCAGAAAAGACTGGGATGAAGCAATTTGGTTTTCTCAAAACAGCATTAATAATTTGTATCCTGGATTGCAGGACTGGTTCAAAAGACCAGTGAAGATCGAGAACAACCTTTTATCAAATGTAAACGATAGATACCAGAAAAAAGTTAGGGTGGGGAAGTTTTTGACTGACTGAGATTAGAATCCCTCTGACCCTGAAATGAATTCCAGCTTAAGAACTTCGACCAAGGAGACAAACTTTGACTCGGAATTAAGTCCTTAAAGCAGAAAGACTGACTACAGTCTTTCTACATTCCCAATGCTTAGTGAAATATTCATGTCTGATTCAGGTGTCAAGAATACAACCCATAGCTTTTCTGACTGGCTTAGGCTGTACGTGTTCACCTTATAATTTGTAATAGTCCTATTAATGATGTCATTGTACATGTGTAAAACTTCCCCCTCCTGTCTAGGTTGAGGGTCCCTCTTGTTATATATAAATATATTTGCAAAGCACAATCTAGGAACCCATGTACCTAAAACCCCAAAGAGCTTCCCGTAAAAACAGCTTTTGACACATGCTGACAGTATCGAGTTCAGCACAAAACACTGCAGCTACTGACACTTCTCTTCTCTAATGAAAAACACAGTTCTGTAGGGGCTATGGTGTCAGTGACCATTTTTGTATGGTAACTTCACAGTTATAGCTGTTATCCAGGAAGGATGTAAAACAGCTCAATGCCCTGCTCAGTCCAAGGGCTGAAGACTGTTTCCCATTTCTCAGGAAAGTGTTCTTGTCTATTGACTCTGTGTACCTAGTAAATGCCCTCTCTTATCTCTGGTCTTAGAATTCACATTGCTCCTTCAGTAAGGCAGACAGACATAGAAAGACAAGACTACTGTCTTCTACAGACAGACATCAAAGGAGAAGACATCTCCAGAACCTGCCGGTAGAACTTTCTCCATGAAGGTAAGAACAGTGGCTCTGACTCCTGACAGCAGTAAGCACTGAATTCTCCCATCCTGTCTAAATTCTTTAACCACCATCACCCCCAACAGTTTAGGAATAAACTGGTTACTCAACATACAGAGAACTTAGAAGCCACTTAAATTCAGCAGATTGTTTCATGCTATGAATCCTGATATCATGCATGTAACTAATTCAGGATTACAACATTTCAGACCCATCATTCCCCATGCTTCCTACAAATACCATCCCTTCATATCAGGCACCATCTGGCTGTTGTAAGTTCTGGTCCTACATGTTCAGCTACCTGTATGCACTAGGAAATGCAGTTGTCTCTAAGTATATGAGTTCTACTCTGGGAATGAGGCCTCTAGAAAAGGTGCTGGCACATCTAAATCACTTTACGGATCTGTGTCTTAATGATTAGGAAAATGACAGAGTAAAACCCGCAAGCTGCATAGGCTGCCAATCTGTGTTATAAAGAAACATTTAAAAAAGCATTGAGTGTGTAATAAATTCATATGAACACAAACAGTAAACAAAGTAATGATAAACCTCTCTACTGTAAAATCTAATAGCATGTGCCATCATCTATGTGCTGAAGGATAGCCACTGAGCTGTGGACAGACTTCTTTCATGATCACTATATGAAATTAGCAACATTTCCCCCACATCTGACATGCACTGCTGTACCATAGTTATTTAAATTTTTACTAAAAGCAGAATGAGCCAATCCCTAATTTAATGAGGAAAAAAGCAGACTTAGAGGTCGAATTTTTGACAGTGATACTGACTTAAAAGAAAAACAGGATTTAAAAGGAGACCAAGATTTTAACTATTCACTAAGCCATGAATTACCAGGCCTGGAACAGAACATTCAAACAGCCAATTCTGGGCAAGCATTGAAAGTCACAGTTTACTCTTTAAATAGACCGAATTCAGCATTGAACCTCACTGCAAATTAGAGAAATACAAATAGCTCATAAAATACTTATTTGATTTGTATCAATAGTGATCAAAGTGAGCAATAATCCAAGCATTCCTGCTGGTAAACTTTTGTCAAAAATTAGGCTCTCACATAAAGAAAAAACAGAAAAAAAAAGCTATTCAGAAAATATTTTTTAAAGCACTTTCAATATCGAGAAACAAAGAAGAAAATGAAGGAGAGATTTAGTGACAATACAGACATGCACATACACATTATTTCCATATGAAAAACAGACCCATGGTTACAGGAAATGCAGCTACTCTTACTAGGACAGGGTTTGCACAGAATTCTGATACCCATCAAAATCCCCCATTCCTCTTCATAGGTCTTTGGCAGATCTGCAACTTACACCATGAGGTCAGGAAATACTGGCTCTCAGGGCCATTAGTTGCTAAATCATTCCTTCCAGCCTTATTCAAGTACTAGCTTTGTATTACTGTGTGCAAACAAATTAAATACCATGCTGGAGAAACAGCATTTTTCAGACTGAGGAACAGTCACAGAGCATACCTCTCTTGTTACTGGAAACAGCTTTCTACACAGTACTAGCAGCTGCCTCCTAAGTGTAATTCACTCTCTTAACAAGATAGTTATTTAACAAATGGGAACAACAGAATCAAGTTGACTAGGAGCTTGAACATGTAGTTATTAGGTAAAACCCACAGCAGTCTCCATGAGCAATTTCAATTTCTAATTTTACTAGAGTATTGGACCAAAAAAATGGATTCTGAACTTAAAATACAGAGCTAACTGTTCTTTTTTAATACTGTTCACATCTGCACCAGACTTTCTTTCTAAATTAGTACAAATTCGTACTTTTCTACATCATGTATTTACAAAGAGAACTGTATGAAAAGCAAACATAGTAGCCTATTTCATTTCTTGGTTGGGGTTTTTTTTCTTCCAAACTTTTTACAGCAAATAATTGCACTTCAAACCCACAGAATGAGTAAATGTTTGTGACCTGAACTAAGCACCTAACATTACTTTGCTTCTTGGTTTTGTTCACAACCCTCTAGGCTGACTTTCTGTATTCTTTGTGTGAAGATTTTCACCACTCACATTAAGTGAGTATTTTATTTGTGGTCTGTGTAGTTCTCCTAACAATCTCTCAAGACATTTATTTACCACTCAGTCAAAAAGTGAAAATGTTGGGATTTAAACCATACAACCAACATTTGCCTAAGAAGGACTGACCAAGTCTGCTACAATTGGCAGTATTAAAAAAGAACATTTACCTCTCTCTGTCTTTCAAGTTGGGTGTCCACTTTTTTCTTTTTGTGGAGGCCCTAACCATTCTGAGGGAGATTTTTTATTATTTGTTTATGTTTGTAAACATAGCAGAGATAGGCTGATCTATCTTATTTAAAGGTTTTCCCACTGTACATCTTTTATTTGCTTCTTCTCATAAGATACTGCAAGGTTTTATATTTATGTGGATTTCTAGCAAGACTCTCCTCAAGCCTGCTGAAATAGATGGGTCATTTTGTAAGGTCTGTAGAATTAGGCTTACAGCACCTTTAGAATAATTTTAATCATGCCAAATTGAAGCAACACCAACTCGTTTGTATTTTTTTCTTTTCTTTTAGGAGTTTGTCTTTCTAGTTCCTCAAAGAACTGATCAAATGAATGTGAATTCTACTATAAAGGCACACTATTATTTTAACTGGTTTACTTACATTTTTTAAAGGGGGAGGTCCATAATAGAATTTGCATTACAAAGGTTCAACTACCTATTTTAATCTGACAAGAGTATCCCTTATTTACTGTTTGTTGTGTAAATCACTATAGAAATCATCTTGACACCAGACATGTAAAGAAGCAGTTTTTCATGTCCTTTAGATAGCTATGGTAGGCCAGATGTCAGAGAAA
The DNA here is from genome assembly GCA_008921705.1 of Burhinus oedicnemus. Lineage (NCBI taxonomy): Eukaryota > Metazoa > Chordata > Aves > Charadriiformes > Burhinidae > Burhinus > Burhinus oedicnemus. The sequence goes on from VFFE01007653.1 coordinate 842,067, forward strand.
TTAAAAACATTTGTACCATCATCCACACATTATATATATTTATAAATGTATGTGACAAGAAAAAAAGAAAACGCCCTTACGGGAAGAGATTAATTTCCCTGCATTCTGAACTTACCCACAAATGGTACAATCTGTGTTGCAGAGTTTTCTTAATACGAAGCATTTTAGGTTAAAACAATCATTTTTTAAAGACAGAGGTGTTCCTGGATTTGTACCAATAATTTTTCAGGGTAAGCAGGGTAAAGGATTTATTTCTTCATGCCACAACATATCTACCCATAGCTTTCTGCTAATGGAGAGGAAATGTTTTAGACAGTCTCCATTAAACGTGAGTGATTTATCCCAGTTCAATTCCACAAAAGCTCTTATGTAAAAATCTAAAAGCAGTTTCAATTTCCTGAAAAACACATCAACATAATTCTCAGCTTAAATATTAAGGCTACTCCACTGAAATACTGAAGTTCCATATTTTCATCTGTGAATGAAACCTGTATCTAAGGAATATTAAGACAATAATATGCACTTGCAACCTTTCTTTTTTTTTTTTTTTTTTAC